>CM049322.1:25811399-26243839 GCA_026874595.1 Sipunculus nudus | reverse complement strand
TAACAGGGTCTAAATGGCCTAATGAAGCTTCTAAAAACGCTTCTTTCGTAATTTAATTCGGCCATTTTTGCACAAAACACGATCTTGTATTACGCGAAAACCGAGCTGATTTCGGCGAAAACGACGTTTGTAACAGTGTCTAAATGGCCTAATGAAGCTTCCAAAACGCTTCTTTCGCAATTTAAATCGGCCATTTTTCCACAAAACACGATCTTGTATTACGCGAAAACCGAGCTGATTTCGGCGAAAAAGACGTTTGTAACAGGGTCTAAATGGCCTAATGAAGCTTCTAAAACGCTTCTTTCGTAATTTAATTCGGCCATTTTTGCACAAAACACGATCTTGTATTACGCGAAATCCGAGCTGATTTCGGCGAAAACGACGTTTGTAACAGTGTCTAAATGGCCTAATGAAGCTTCTAAAACGCTTCTTTCGCAATTTAAATCGGCCATATTTTGCACAAAAACGATCTTGTATTACGCGAAAACCGAGCTGATTTCGGTGAAAACGACGTTTGTAACAGGGTCTAAATGGCCTAATGAAGCTTCTAAAACGCTTCTTTCGCAATTTAAATCGGGGATTTTTGCACAAAACACGATCTTGTATTACGCGAAAACCGAGCTGATTTCGGCGAAAACGACGTTTCTAACAGGTTCTAAATGGACTAATGAAGCTTCTCAAACACTTCTTTCGCAATTTAATTCAGCCATTTTTCCACAAAACACGATCTTGTATTACGCGAAAACCGAGCTGATTTCGGCGAAAACGACGTTTGTAACAGGGTCTAAATGGCCCAATGAAGCTTTTAAAATGCTTCTTTCGCAATTTAAATCGCCCATTTTTGCACAAAACACGATCTTGTATTACGCGACAAAGGAGCTGATTTCGGCGAAAACGACGTTTGTAACAGGGTCTAAATGGCCTAATGAAGCTTCTAAAACGCTTATTTCGCAATTTAAATCCGGCCATTTTTTGCACAAAACACGATCTTGCATTACGCGAAAACCGAGCTGATTTCGGCGAAAACGACGTTTGTAACAGGGTCTAAATGGCCTAATGAAGCTTCTAAAACGCTTCTTTCGCAATTTAAATCGGCCATTTTTGCACAAAAACGATCTTGTATTACGCGAAAACCGAGCTGATTTCGGTGAAAACGACGTTTGTAACAGGGTCTAAATGGCCTAATGAAGCTTCTAAAACGCTTCTTTCGCAATTTAAATCGGCCATTTTTGCACAAAACACGATCTTGTATTACGCGAAAACCGAGCTGATTTCGGCGAAAACGACGTTTGTAACAGGTTCTAAATGGCTTAATAAGCTCGTAACACGACCCTTTCGCAATTCAATCGGCCATATTTGCACAAGACACGATCTTGTATTACACGAAAACCGAGCTGATTTCGGCGAAAACGACGTTTCTAACAGGTTCTAAAATGGACCAATGAAGCTTCTCAAACACTTCTTTCGCAATTTAATTCAGCCATTTTTCCACAAAACACGATCTTGTAATACGCGAAAACCGAGCTGATTTCGGCGAAAACGACGTTTGTAATAGGTTATAAATGGCCCAATGAAGATTCTAAAACGCTTCTTTTGCAATTTAAATCGGCCATTTTTCCGGAAACCACGATCTTGTATTACACGAAAACCGAGCTGATTTCGGCGAAAAACGACGTTTGTAACAGGTTCTAAATGGACTAATGAAGCATCTTAAATTCTTCTTTCACAATTTAAATCGGAAATTTTTTGCACAAAACACGATCTTGTATTACGCGAAAACCGAGCTGTTTTCGGCGAAAACGACGTTTGTAACAGGGTCTAAATGGCCCAATGAAGCTTTTAAAATGCTTCTTTCGCAATTTAAATCGCCCATTTTTGCACAAAACACGATCTTGTATTACGCGACAAAGGAGCTGATTTCGGCGAAAACGACGTTTGTAACAGGGTCTAAATGGCCTAATGAAGCTTCGAAAACGCTTATTTCGCAATTTAAATCGGCCATTTTTGCACAAAACACGATCTTTGCATTACGCGAAAACCGAGCTGATTTCGGCGAAAACGACGTTTGTAACAGGGTCTAAATGGCCTAATGAAGCTTCTAAAACGCTTCTTTCGCAATTTAAATCGGCCATTTTTGCACAAAAACACGATCTTGTATTACGCGAAAACCGAGCTGATTTCGGTGAAAACGACGTTTGTAACAGGGTCTAAATGGCCTAATGAAGCTTCTAAAACGCTTCTTTCGCAATTTAAATCGGGCATTTTTGCACAAAAACACGATCTTGTATTACGCGACAAAGGAGCTGATTTCGGGCGAAAACGACGTTTGTAACAGGGTCTAAATGGCCTAATGAAGCTTCGAAAACGCTTATTTCGCAATTTAAATCGGCCATTTTTGCACAAAACACGATCTTGCATTACGCGAAAACCGAGCTGATTTCGGCGAAAACGATGTTTGTAACAGGGTCTAAATGGCCTAATGAAGCTTCTAAAACGCTTCTTTCGCAATTTAAATCGGCCATTTTTGCACAAAAACGATCTTGTATTACGCGAAAACCGAGCTGATTTCGGTGAAAACGACGTTTGTAACAGGGTCTAAATGGCCTAATGAAGCTTCTAAAACGCTTCTTTCGCAATTTAAATCGGCCATTTTTGCACAAAAACGATCTTGTATTACGCGAAAACCGAGCTGATTTCGGTGAAAACGACGTTTGTAACAGGGTCTAAATGGGCCTAATGAAGCTTCTAAAACGCTTCTTTCGCAATTTAAATCGGCCATTTTTGCACAAAACACGATCTTGTATTACGCGAAAACCGAGCTGATTTCGGCGAAAACGACGTTTGTAACAGGGTCTAAATGGCCTAATGAAGCTTCTAAAACGCTTCTTTCGCAATTTAAATCGGCCATTTTTGCACAAACACGATCTTGTATTACGCGAAAACCGAGCTGATTTCGGCGAAAACGACGTTTGTAACAGGTTCTAAATGGCTTAATAAAGCTCGTAACACGACCCTTTCGCAATTTCAATCGGCCATATTTGCACAAGACACGATCTTGTATTACACGAAAACCGAGCTGATTTCGGCGAAAACGACGTTTCTAACAGGTTCTAAATGGACCAATGAAGCTTCTCAAACACTTCTTTCGCAATTTAATTCAGCCATTTTTCCACAAAACACGATCTTGTAATACGCGAAAACCGAGCTGATTTCGGCGAAAAACGACGTTTGTAATAGGTTATAAATGGCCCAATGAAGATTCTAAAACGCTTCTTTTGCAATTTAAATCGGCCATTTTTTCCAGAAACCACGATCTTGTATTACACGAAAACCGAGCTGTTTTCGGGCGAAAACGACGTTTGTAACAGGGTCTAAATGGCCCAATGAAGCTTTAAAATGCTTCTTTCGCAATTTAAATCGCCCATTTTTGCACAAAAACACGATCTTGTATTACGCGACAAAGGAGCTGATTTCGGCGAAAACGACGTTTGTAACAGGGTCTAAATGGCCTAATGAAGCTTCTAAAACGCTTATTTCGCAATTTTAAATCGGCCATTTTTGCACAAAACACGATCTTGCATTACGCGAAAACCGAGCTGATTTCGGCGAAAACGACGTTTGTAACAGGGTCTAAATGGCCTAATGAAGCTTCTAAAACGCTTCTTTCGCAATTTAAATCGGCCATTTTTGCAACAAAAACGATCTTGTATTACGCGAAAACCGAGCTGATTTCGGTGAAAACGACGTTTGTAACAGGGTCTAAATGGCCTAATGAAGCTTCTAAAACGCTTCTTTCGCAATTTAAATCGGCCATTTTTGCACAAAACACGATCTTGTATTACGCGAAAACCGAGCTGATTTCGGCGAAAACGACGTTTGTAACAGGGTCTAAATGGCCTAATGAAGCTTCTAAAACGCTTCTTTCGCAATTTAAATCGGCCATTTTTGCACAAAACACGATCTTGCATTACGCGAAAACCGAGTTGGTTTCGGCGAAAACGACGTTTCTAACAGGGTTTAAATGGCCTCATGAAGCTTCTTAAACGCTTCTTTCGCAATTTAAATCGGCCATTTTTGCACAAAACACGATCTTGTATTACGCAAAAACCGAGCTGATTTCGGCGAAAACGACGTTTGTAACAGGGTCTAAAATGGCCTAATGAAGCTTCTAAAACGCTTCTTTCGCAATTTTAATCGGCCATTTTTGCACAAAACACGATCTTGTATTACGCGAAAACCGAGCTGATTTCGGCGAAAACGACGTTTGTAACAGGTTCTAAATGGCTTAATAAAGCTCGTAACACGACCCTTTCGCAATTTCAATCGGCCATTTTCGCACAAGACACGATCTTGTATTACACGAAAACCGAGCTGATTTCGGCGAAAACGACGTTTCTAACAGGTGCTTAATGGACTTAATAAGCTTCTCAAACACTTCTTTCGCAATTTAATTCAGCCATTTTTCCACAAAACACGATCTTGTATTACCCGAAAACCGAGCTGATTTCGGCGAAAACGACGTTTGTAACAGGGTCTAAATGGCCTAATGAAGCTTCTAAAACGCTTCTTTCGCAATTTTAATCGGCCATTTTTGCACAAAACACGATCTTGTATTACACGAAAACCGAGCTGATTTCGGCGAAAACGACGTTTCTAACAGGTTCTAAATGGACTAATGAAGCTTCTCAAACACTTCTTTCCGCAATTTAATTCAGCCATTTTTCCACAAAACACGATCTTGTATTACGCGAAAACCGAGCTGATTTCGGCGAAAACGACGTTTGTAATAGGTTATAAATGGCCCAATGAAGATTCTAAAACGCTTCTTTTGCAATTTAAATCGGCCATTTTTCAGAAACCACGATCTTGTATTACACGAAAACCGAGCTGATTTCGGCGAAAACGACGTTTGTAACAGGTTCTAAATGGACTAATGAAGCATCTTAAATTCTTCTTTCACAATTTAAATCGGAAATTTTTTGCACAAAACACGATCTTGTATTACGCGAAAACGGAGCTGTTTTCGGCGAAAACGACGTTTGTAACAGGGTCTAAATGGCCCAATGAAGCTTTTAAAATGCTTCTTTCGCAATTTAAATCGCCCATTTTTGCACAAAACACGATCTTGTATTACGCGACAAACGAGCTGATTTCGGCGAAAACGACGTTTGTTAACAGGGTCTAAATGGCCTAATGAAGCTTCTAAAACGCTTATTTCGCAATTTAAATCGGCCATTTTTGCACAAAACACGATCTTGCATTACGCGAAAACCGAGCTGATTTCGGCGAAAACGACGTTTGTAACAGGGTCTAAATGGCCTAATGAAGCTTCTAAAACGCTTCTTTCGCAATTTAAATCGGCCATTTTTGCACAAAAACGATCTTGTATTACGCGAAAACCGAGCTGATTTCCGGTGAAAACGACGTTTGTAACAGGGTCTAAATGGCCTAATGAAGCTTCTAAAACGCTTCTTTCGCAATTTAATTCGGCCATTTTTGCACAAAACACGATCTTGTATTACGCGAAAACCGAGCTGATTTCGGCGAAAACGACGTTTGTAACAGGGTCTAAATGGCTTAATGAAGCTTCTAAAACGCTTCTTTCGCAATTTAAATCGGCCATTTTTGCACAAAACACGATCTTGTATTACGCAAAAACCGAGCTGATTTCGGCGAAAACGACGTTTCTAACAGTGTCTAAATGGCCTAATGAAGCTTCTAAAACGCTTCTTTCGCAATTTAAATCGGCCATTTTTGCACAAAACACGATCTTGTCTTACGCAAAAACCGTGGCTGATTTCGGAGGAAAACGACGTTTGTAACAGGTTCTAAATGTCTTAATAAAGCTCGTAACACGACCCTTTCGCAATTTCAATCGGCCATTTTCGCACAAGACACGATCTTGTATTACACGAAAACCGAGCTGATTTCGGCGAAAACGACGTTTCTAACAGGTTCTAAATGGACTTAATAAGCTTCTCAAAACACTTCTTTCGCAATTTAATTCAGCCATTTTTCCACAAAACACGATCTTGTATTACGCGAAAACCGAGCTGATTTCGGCGAAAACGACGTTTGTAACAGGGTCTAAATGGCCTAATGAAGCTTCTAAAACGCTTCTTTCGCAATTTTAATCTGCCATTTTTGCACAAAACACGATCTTGTATTACGCGAAAACCGAGCTGATTTCGGCGAAAACGACGTTTTGTAACAGGTTCTAATTGGCTTAATAAAGCTCGTAACACGACCCTTTCGCAATTTCAATCGGCCATATTTGCACAAGACACGATCTTTGTATTACACGAAAAACCGAGCTGATTTCGGCGAAAACGACGTTTCTAACAGGTTCTAAATGGACTAATGAAGCTTCTCAAACACTTCTTTCGCAATTTAATTCAGCCATTTTTCCACAAAACACGATCTTGTATTACGCGAAAACCGAGCTGATTTCGGCGAAAACGACGTTTGTAATAGGTTATAAATGGCCCAATGAAGATTCTAAAAACGCTTCTTTTGCAATTTAAATCGGCCATTTTTCCAGAAACCACGATCTTGTATTACACGAAAACCGAGCTGATTTCGGCGAAAACGACGTTTGTAACAGGTTCTAAATGGACTAATGAAGCATCTTAAATTCTTCTTTCACAATTTAAATCGGAAATTTTTTGCACAAAACACGATCTTGTATTACGCGAAAACCGAGCTGTTTTCGGCGAAAAACGACGTTTGTAACAGGGTCTAAATGGCCAATGAAGCTTTTAAAATGCTTCTTTCGCAATTTAAATCGCCCATTTTTGCACAAAACACGATCTTGTATTACGCGACAAACGAGCTGATTTCGGCGAAAACGACGTTTGTAACAGGGTCTAAATGGCCTAATGAAGCTTCTAAAACGCTTATTTTCGCAATTTAAATCGGCCATTTTTGCACAAAACACGATCTTGCATTACGCGAAAACCGAGCTGATTTCGGCGAAAACGACGTTTGTAACAGGGTCTAAATGGCCTAATGAAGCTTCTAAAACGCTTCTTTCGCAATTTAAATCGGCCATTTTTGCACAAAAACGATCTTGTATTACGCGAAAAACCGAGCTGATTTCGGTGAAAACGACGTTTGTAACAGGGTCTAAATGGCCTAATGAAGCTTCTAAAACGCTTCTTTCGCAATTTAATTCGGCCATTTTTGCACAAAACACGATCTTGTATTACGCGAAAACCGAGCTGATTTCGGCGAAAACGACGTTTGTAACAGGGTCTAAATGGCCTAATGAAGCTTTTAAAACGCTTCTTTCGCAATTTAAATCGGCCATTTTTGCACAAAACACGATCTTGTATTACGCAAAAACCGAGCTGATTTCGGCGAAAACGACGTTTCTAACAGTGTCTAAATGGCCTAATGAAGCTTCTAAAACGCTTCTTTCGCAATTTAAATCGGCCATTTTTGCACAAAAACACGATCTTGTGTTACGCAAAAACCGTGCTGATTTCGGAGAAAACGACGTTTGTAACAGGTTCTAAATGTCTAAATAAAGCTCGTAACACGACCCTTTCGCAATTTTCAATCGGCCATTTTCGCACAAGACACGATCTTGTATTACACGAAAACCGAGCTGATTTCGGCGAAAACGACGTTTCTAACAGGTTCTAAATGGACTTAATAAGCTTCTCAAACACTTCTTTCGCATTTAATTCATCCATTTTTCCACAAAACACGATCTTGTATTACGCGAAAACCGAGCTGATTTCGGGCGAAAACGACGTTTGTAACAGGTTATAAATGGCCTAATGAAGCTTCTAAAACGCTTCTTTCGCAATTTAAATCGGCCATTTTTGCACTAAACACGATCTTGTAATTACGCGAAAAACCGAGCTGATTTCGGCGAAAACGACGTTTGTAACAGGGTCTAAATGGCCTAATGAAGCTTCTTAAATGCTTTTTTCGCAATTTAAATCGGCCATTTTTGCACAAATCACGATCTTGTATTACGCGAAAACCGAGCTGATTTCGGAGAAAACGACGTTTGTAACAGGGTCTAAATGGCCTAATGAAGCTTCTGAAACGCTTCTTTCGCAATTTAAATCGGCCCATTTTTGCACAAAACACGATCTTGTATTACGCGAAAACCGAGCTGATTTCGGCGAAAACGACGTTTGTAACAGGGTCTAAATGGCCTAATGAAGCTTCTTAAAACGCTTCTTTTCGCAATTTAAATCGGCCATTTTTGCACAAAACACGATCTGGCATTACGCGAAAACCGAGTTGGTTTCGGCGAAAACGACGTTTCTAACAGGGTTTAAATGGCCTCATGAAGCTTCTTAAACGCTTCTTTCGCAATTTAAATCGGGCATTTTTGCACAAAACACGATCTTGTATTACGCAAAAACCGAGCTGATTTCGGCGAAAACGACGTTTGTAACAGGGTCTAAATGGCCTAATGAAGCTTCTAAAACGCTTCTTTCGCAATTTTAATCGGCCATTTTTGCACAAAACCACGATCTTGTATTACGCGAAAACCGAGCTGATTTCGGCGAAAACGACGTTTGTAACAGGTTCTAAATGGCTTAATAAAGCTCGTAACACGACCCTTTCGCAATTTCAATCGGCCATTTTCGCACAAGACACGATCTTGTATTACACGAAAACCGAGCTGATTTCGGCGAAAACGACGTTTCTAACAGGTGCTTAATGGACTTAATAAGCTTCTCAAACACTTCTTTCGCAATTTAATTCAGCCATTTTTCCACAAAACACGATCTTGTATTACCCGAAAACCGAGCTGATTTCGGCGAAAACGACGTTTGTAACAGGGTCTAAATGGCCTAATGAAGCTTCTAAAACGCTTCTTTCGCAATTTTAATCGGCCATTTTTGCACAAAACACGATCTTGTATTACACGAAAACCGAGCTGATTTCGGCGAAAACGAAGTTTCTAACAGGTTCTAAATGGACTAATGAAGCTTCTCAAACACTTCTTTCGCAATTTAATTCAGCCATTTTTTCCACAAAACACGATCTTGTATTACGCGAAAACCGAGCTGATTTCGGCGAAAACGACGTTTGTAATAGGTTATAAATGGCCCAATGAAGATTCTAAAACGCTTCTTTTGCAATTTAAATCGGCCATTTTTCCAGAAACCACGATCTTGTATTACACGAAAACCGAGCTGATTTCGGCGAAAACGACGTTTGTAACAGGTTCTAAATGGACTAATGAAGCATCTTAAATTCTTCTTTCACAATTTAAATCGGAAATTTTTTGCACAAAACACGATCTTGTATTACGCGAAAACGGAGCTGTTTTCGGCGAAAACGACGTTTGTAACAGGGTCTAAATGGCCCAATGAAGCTTTTAAAATGCTTCTTTCGCAATTTAAATCGCCCATTTTTGCACAAAACACGATCTTGTATTACGCGACAAACGAGCTGATTTCGGCGAAAACGACGTTTTGTAACAGGGTCTAAATGGCCTAATGAAGCTTCTAAAAACGCTTATTTCGCAATTTAAATCGGCCATTTTTGCACAAAACACGATCTTGCATTACGCGAAAACCGAGCTGATTTCGGCGAAAACGACGTTTGTAACAGGGTCTAAATGGCCTAATGAAGCTTCTAAAACGCTTCTTTCGCAATTTAAATCGGCCATTTTTGCACAAAAACGATCTTGTATTACGCGAAAACCGAGCTGATTTCGGTGAAAACGACGTTTGTAACAGGGTCTAAATGGCCTAATGAAGCTTCTAAAACGCTTCTTTCGCAATTTAATTCGGCCATTTTTGCACAAAACACGATCTTGTATTACGCGAAAACCGAGCCTGATTTCGGCGAAAACGACGTTTGTAACAGGGTCTAAATGGCTTAATGAAGCTTTTAAAACGCTTCTTTTCGCAATTTAAATCGGCCATTTTTGCACAAAACACGATCTTGTATTACGCAAAAACCGAGCTGATTTCGGCGAAAACGACGTTTCTAACAGTGTCTAAATGGCCTAATGAAGCTTCTAAAACGCTTCTTTCGCAATTTAAATCGGCCATTTTTGCACAAAACACGATCTTGTCTTACGCAAAAACCGTGCTGATTTCGGAGAAAACGACGTTTGTAACAGGTTCTAAATGTCTTAATAAAGCTCGTAACACGACCCTTTCGCAATTTCAATCGGCCATTTTTCGCACAAGACACGATCTTGTATTACACGAAAACCGAGCTGATTTCGGCGAAAACGACGTTTCTAACAGTTCTAAATGGACTTAATAAGCTTCTCAAACACTTCTTTCGCAATTTAATTCAGCCATTTTTTCCACAAAACACGATCTTGTATTACGCGAAAACCGAGCTGATTTCGGCGAAAACGACGTTTGTAACAGGGTCTAAATGGCCTAATGAAGCTTCTAAAACGCTTCTTTCGCAATTTTAATCTGCCATTTTTGCACAAAACACGATCTTGTATTACGCGAAAAACCGAGCTGATTTCGGCGAAAACGACGTTTGTAACAGGTTCTAAATGGCTTAATAAAGCTCGTAACACGACCCTTTCGCAATTTCAATCGGCCATATTTGCACAAGACACGATCTTGTATTACACGAAAACCGAGCTGATTTCGGCGAAAACGACGTTTCTAACAGGTTCTAAATGGACTAATGAAGCTTCTCAAACACTTCTTTCGCAATTTAATTCAGCCATTTTTTCCACAAAACACGATCTTGTATTACGCGAAAACCGAGCTGATTTCGGCGAAAACGACGTTTGTAATAGGTTATAAATGGCCCAATGAAGATTCTAAAACGCTTCTTTTGCAATTTAAATCGGCCATTTTTCCAGAAACCACGATCTTGTATTACACGAAAACCGAGCTGATTTCGGCGAAAACGACGTTTGTAACAGGTTCTAAATGGACTAATGAAGCATCTTAAATTCTTCTTTCACAATTTAAATCGGAAATTTTTTGCACAAAAACACGATCTTGTATTACGCGAAAACCGAGCTGTTTTCGGCGAAAACGACGTTTGTAACAGGGTCTAAATGGCCCAATGAAGCTTTTAAAATGCTTCTTTCGCAATTTAAATCGCCCATTTTTGCACAAAACACGATCTTGTTATTACGCGACAAACGAGCTGATTTCGGCGAAAACGACGTTTGTAACAGGGTCTAAATGGCCTAATGAAGCTTCTAAAACGCTTATTTCGCAATTTAAATCGGCCATTTTTGCACAAAACACGATCTTGCATTACGCGAAAACCGAGCTGATTTCGGCGAAAACGACGTTTGTAACAGGGTCTAAATGGCCTAATGAAGCTTCTAAAACGCTTCTTTCGCAATTTAAATCGGCCATTTTTGCACAAAAACGATCTTGTATTACGCGAAAACCGAGCTGATTTCGGTGAAAACGACGTTTGTAACAGGGTCTAAATGGCCTAATGAAGCTTCTAAAACGCTTCTTTCGCAATTTAATTCGGCCATTTTTGCACAAAACACGATCTTGTATTACGCGAAAAACCGAGCTGATTTCGGCGAAAACGACGTTTGTAACAGGGTCTAAATGGCTTAATGAAGCTTTTAAAACGCTTCTTTCGCAATTTAAATCGGCCATTTTTGCACAAAACACGATCTTGTATTACGCAAAAACCGAGCTGATTTCGGCGAAAACGACGTTTCTAACAGTGTCTAAATGGCCTAATGAAGCTTCTAAAACGCTTCTTTCGCAATTTAAATCGGCCATTTTTGCACAAAACACGATCTTGTGTTACGCAAAAACCGTGCTGATTTCGGAGAAAACGACGTTTGTAACAGGTTCTAAATGTCTAAATAAAGCTCGTAACACGACCCTTTCGCAATTTCAATCGGCCATTTTTGCACAAGACACGATCTTGTATTACACGAAAACCGAGCTGATTTCGGCGAAAACGACGTTTCTAACAGGTTCTAAATGGACTTAATAAGCTTCTCAAACACTTCTTTCGCAATTTAATTCATCCATTTTTCCACAAAACACGATCTTGTATTACGCGAAAACCGAGCTGATTTCGGCGAAAACGACGTTTGTAACAGGGTCTAAATGGCCTAATGAAGCTTCTTAAATGCTTTTTTCGCAATTTAAATCGGCCATTTTTGCACAAATCACGATCTTGTATTACGCGAAAACCGAGCTGATTTCGGAGAAAACGACGTTTGTAACAGGGTCTAAATGGCCTAATGAAGCTTCTTAAACGCTTCTTTCGCAATTTAAATCGGCCATTTTTGCACAAAACACGATCTTGTATTACGCGAAAACCGAGCTGATTTCGGCGAAAACGACGTTTGTAACAGGGTCTAAATGGCCTAATGAAGCTTCTAAAACGCTTCTTTCGCAATTTAAATCGGCCATTTTTCCACAAAACACGATCTTGTATTACGCGAAAACCGAGCTGATTTAGGCGAAAACGACGTTTGTAACAGGGTCTAAATGGCCTAATGAAGCTTCTAAAACGATTCTTTTGCAATTTAATTCGGCCATTTTTGCACAAAACACGATCATGTATTACGCGAAAACCGAGCTGATTTCGGCGAAAACGACGTTTGTAACAGGGTCTAAATGGCCTAATGAAGCTTCTAAAACGGTTCTTTTGTAATTTAATTCGGCCATTTTTGCACAAAACACGATCTTGTATTACGCGAAAACCGAGCTGATTTCGGCGAAAACGACGTTTGTAACAGTGTCTAAATGGCCTAATGAAGCTTCTAAAACGCTTCTTTCGCAATTTAAATCGGCCATTTTTGCACAAAACACGATCTTGCATTACGCGAAAACCGAGTTGATTTCGGCGAAAACGACGTTTGTAACAGGGTTTAAATGGCCTCATGAAGTTTCTAAAACGCTTCTTTCGCAATTTAAATCGGCCATTTTTGCACAAAACACGATCTTGTATTACGCGAAAACCGAGCTGATTTCGGCGAAAACGACGTTTGTAAGAGGGTCTAAATGGCCTAATGAAGCTTCTAAAACGCTTCTTTCGCAATTTTAATCGGCCATTTTTGCACAAAACACGATCTTGTATTACGCGAAAACCGAGCTGATTTCGGCGAAAACGACGTTTGTAACAGGTTCTAAATGGCTTAATAAAGCTCGTAACACGACCCTTTCGCAATTTCAATCGGCCATATTTGCACAAGACACGATCTTGTTTTACACGAAAACCGAGCTGATTTCGGGGAAAACGACGTTTCTAACAGGTTCTAAATGGACTAATGAAGCTTCTCAAACACTTCTTTCGCAATTTAATTCAGCCATTTTTCCACAAGACACGATCTTGTATTACGCGAAAACCGAGCTGATTTCGGCGAAAACGACGTTTGTAATAGGTTATAAATGGCCCAATGAAGATTCTAAAACGCTTCTTTTGCAATTTAAATCGGCCATTTTTCCAGAAACCACGATCTTGTATTACACGAAAACCGAGCTGATTTCGGCGAAAACGACGTTTGTAACAGGTTCTAAATGGACTAATGAAGCATCGTAAATTCTTCTTTCACAATTTAAATCGGAAATTTTTTGCACAAAACACGATCTTGTATTACGCGAAAACCGAGCTGTTTTCGGCGAAAACGACGTTTGTAACAGGGTCGAAATTGCCTAATGAAGCTTCTAAAACGCTTCTTTCGCAATTTAAATCGGCCATTTTTGCACAAAAACGATCTTGTATTACGCGAAAACCGAGCTGATTTCGGTGAAAACGACGTTTGTAACAGGGTCTAAATGGCCTAATGAAGCTTCTAAAACGCTTCTTTCGCAATTTAAATCGGGCATTTTTGCACAAAACACGATCTTGTATTACGCGAAAACCGAGCTGATTTCGGCGAAAACGACGTTTGTAACAGGGTCTAAATGGCCTAATGAAGCTTCTAAAACGCTTCTTTCACAATTTAAATCGGCCATTTTTGCACAAAACACGATCTTGTATTACGCAAAAACCGAGCTGATTTCGGCGAAAACGACGTTTGTAACAGTGTCTAAATGGCCTAATGAAGCTTCTAAAACGCTTCTTTCGCAATTTAAATCGGCCATTTTTGCGCAAAACACGATCTTGCATTACGCGAAAACCGAGTTGATTTCGGCGAAAACGACGTTTGTAACAGGGTCTAAATGGCCTAATGAAGCTTCTAAAACGCTTCTTTCGCAATTTAAATCGGCCATTTTTGCACAAAACACGATCTTCTGTTACGCAAAAACCGTGCTGATTTCGGCGAAAACGACGTTTGTAACAGGTTCTAAATGTCTTAATAAAGCTCGTAACACGACCCTTTCGCAATTTCAATCGGCCATTTTCGCACAAGACACGATCTTGTATTACACGAAAACCGAGCTGATTTCGGCGAAAACGACGTTTCTAACAGGTTCTAAATGGACTTAATAAGCTTCTCAAACACTTCTTTCGCAATTTAATTCAGCCATTTTTCCACAAAACACGATCTTGTATTACGCGAAAACCGAGCTGATTTCGGCGAAAACGACGTTTGTAACAGGTTATAAATGGCCCAATGAAGATTCTAAAACGCTTCTTTCGCAATTTAAATCGGCCATTTTTGCACAAAACACGATCTTGTATTACGCGAAAACCGAGCTGATTTCGGCGAAAACGACGTTTGTAACATTGTCTAAATGGCCTAATGAAGCTTCTAAAACGCTTCTTTCGCAATTTAAATCGGCCATTTTTGCACAAAACACGATCTTGTATTACGCGAAAACCGAGCTGATTTCGGCGAAAACGACGTTTGTAACAGTGTCTAAATGGCCTAATGAAGCTTCTAAAACGCTTCTTTCGCAATTTAAATCGGCCATTTTTGCGTAAAACACGATCTTCCATTACGCGAAAACCGAGTTGATTTCGGCGAAAACGACGTTTGTAACAGGGTTTAAATGGCCTCATGAAGTTTCTAAAACGCTTCTTTCGCAATTTAAATCGGCCATTTTTGCACAAAAGACGATCTTGTATTACGCGAAAACCGAGCTGATTTCGGCGAAAACGACGTTTGTAAGAGAGTCTAAATGGCCTAATGAAGCTTCTAAAACGCTTCTTTCGCAATTTTAATCGGCCATTTTTGCACAAAACACGATCTTGCATTACGCGAAAACCGAGCTGATTTCGGCGAAAACGACGTTTGTAACAGGTTCTAAATGGCTTAATAAAGCTCGTAACACGACCCTTTCGCAATTTCAATCGGCCATATTTGCACAAGACACGATCTTGTTTTACACGAAAACCGAGCTGATTTCGGCGAAAACGACGTTTCTAACAGGTTCTAAATGGACTAATGAAGCTTCTCAAACACTTCTTTCGCAATTTAATTCAGCCATTTTTCCACAAGACACGATCTTGTATTACGCGAAAACCGAGCTGATTTCGGCGAAAACGACGTTTGTAATAGGTTATAAATGGCCCAATGAAGATTCTAAAACGCTTCTTTTGCAATTTAAATCGGCCATTTTTCCAGAAACCACGATCTTGTATTACACGAAAACCGAGCTGATTTCGGCGAAAACGACGTTTGTAACAGGTTCTAAATGGACTAATGAAGCATCGTAAATTCTTCTTTCACAATTTAAATCGGAAATTTTATGCACAAAACACGATCTTGTATTACGCGAAAACAGAGCTGTTTTCGGCGAAAACGACGTTTGTAACAGGGTCGAAATTGCCTAATGAAGCTTCTAAAACGCTTCTTTCGCAATTTAAATCGGCCATTTTTGCACAAAAACGATCTTGTATTACGCGAAAACCGAGCTGATTTCGGTGAAAACGACGTTTGTAACAGGGTCTAAATGGCCTAATGAAGCTTCTAAAACGCTTCTTTCGCAATTTAAATCGGGCATTTTTGCACAAAACACGATCTTGTATTACGCGAAAACCGAGCTGATTTCGGCGAAAACGACGTTTGTAACAGGGTCTAAATGGCCTAATGAAGCTTCTAAAACGCTTCTTTCACAATTTAAATCGGCCATTTTTGCACAAAACACGATCTTGTATTACGCAAAAACCGAGCTGATTTCGGCGAAAACGACGTTTATAACAGTGTCTAAATGGCCTAATGAAGCTTCTAAAACGCTTCTTTCGCAATTTAAATCGGCCATTTTTGCGCAAAACACGATCTTGCATTACGCGAAAACCGAGTTGATTTCGGCGAAAACGACGTTTGTAACAGGGTCTAAATGGCCTAATGAAGCTTCTAAAACGCTTCTTTCGCAATTTAAATCGGCCATTTTTGCACAAAACACGATCTTGTGTTACGCAAAAACCGTGCTGATTTCGGCGAAAACGACGTTTGTAACAGGTTCTAAATGTCTTAATAAAGCTCGTAACACGACCCTTTCGCAATTTCAATCGGCCATTTTCGCACAAGACACGATCTTGTATTACACGAAAACCGAGCTGATTTCGGCGAAAACGACGTTTCTAACAGGTTCTAAATGGACTTAATAAGCTTCTCAAACACTTCTTTCGCAATTTAATTCAGCCATTTTTCCACAAAACACGATCTTGTATTACGCGAAAACCGAGCTGATTTCGGCGAAAACGACGTTTGTAACAGGTTATAAATGGCCCAATGAAGATTCTAAAACGCTTCTTTCGCAATTTAAATCGGCCATTTTTTCAGAAACCACGATCTTGTATTACATGAAAACCGAGCTGATTTCGGCGAAAACGACGTTTGTAACAGGTTCTAAATGGACTAATGAAGCATCGTAAATTCTTCTTTCACAATTTAAATCGGAAATTTTTTGCACAAAACACGATCTTGTATTACGCGAAAACCGAGGTGTTTTCGGCGAAAACGACGTTTGTAACAGGGTCTAAATTGCCTAATGAAGCTTCTAAAACGCTTCTTTCGCAATTTAAATCGGCCATTTTTGCACAAAAACGATCTTGTATTACGCGAAAACAGAGCTGATTTCGGTGAAAACGACGTTTGTAACAGGGTCTAAATGGCCTAATGAAGCTTCTAAAACGCTTCTTTCGCAATTTAAATCGGGCATTTTTGCACAAAACACGATCTTGTATTACGCGAAAACCGAGCTGATTTCGGCGAAAACGACGTTTGTAACAGGGTCTAAATGGCCTAATGAAGCTTCTAAAACGCTTCTTTCGCAATTTAAATCGGCCATTTTTGCTCAAAACACGATCTTGTATTACGCAAAAACCGAGCTGATTTCGGCGAAAACGACGTTTGTAACAGTGTCTAAATGGCCTAATGAAGCTTCTAAAACGCTTCTTTCGCAATTTAAATCGGCCATTTTTGCGCAAAACACGATCTTGCATTACGCGAAAACCGAGTTGATTTCGGCGAAAACGACGTTTGTAACAGGGTCTAAATGGCCTAATGAAGCTTCTAAAACGCTTCTTTCGCAATCTAAATCGGCCATTTTTGCACAAAACACGATCTTGTGTTACGCAAAAACCGTGCTGATTTCGGCGAAAACGACGTTTGTAACAGGTTCTAAATGTCTTAATAAAGCTCGTAACACGACCCTTTCGCAATTTCAATCGGCCATTTTCGCACAAGACACGATCTTGTATTACACGAAAACCGAGCTGATTTCGGCGAAAACGACGTTTCTAACAGGTTCTAAATGGACTTAATAAGCTTCTCAAACACTTCTTTAGCAATTTAATTCAGCCATTTTTCCACAAAACACGATCTTGTGTTACGCAAAAACCGTGCTGATTTCGGCGAAAACGACGTTTGTAACAGGTTCTAAATGTCTTAATAAAGCTCGTAACACGACCCTTTCGCAATTTCAATCGGCCATTTTCGCACAAGACACGATCTTGTATTACACGAAAACCGAGCTGATTTCGGCGAAAACGACGTTTGTAACAGGTTCTAAATGGACTAATGAAGCTTCTTAAATGCTTTTTTCACAATTTAAATCGGCCATTTTTTGCACAAAACACGATCTTGTATTACGCGAAAACCGAGCTGATTTCGGGGAAAACGACGTTTGTAACAGGGTCTAACTGGCCTAATGAAGCTTCTAAAACGCTTCTTTCGCAATTTAAATCGGCCATTTTTCCACAAAACACGATCTTGTATTACGCGAAAACCGAGCTGATTTAGGCGAAAACGACGTTTGTAACAGGGTCTAAATGGCCTAATGAAGCTTCTAAAACGATTCTTTTGCAATTTAATTCGGCCATTTTTGCACAAAACACGATCATGTATTACGCGAAAACCGAGCTGATTTCGGCGAAAACGACGTTTGTAACAGGGTCTAAATGGCCTAATGAAGCTTCTAAAACGCTTCTTTTGTAATTTAATTCGGCCATTTTTGCACAAAACACGATCTTGTATTACGCGAAAACCGAGCTGATTTCGGCGAAAACGACGTTTGTAACAGTGTCTAAATGGCCTAATGAAGCTTCTAAAACGCTTCTTTCGCAATTTAAATCGGCCATTTTTGCACAAAACACGATCTTGCATTACGCGAAAACCGAGTTGATTTCGGCGAAAACGACGTTTGTAACAGGGTTTAAATGGCCTCATGAAGTTTCTAAAACGCTTCTTTCGCAATTTAAATCGGCCATTTTTGCACAAAACACGATCTTGTATTACGCGAAAACCGAGCTGATTTCGGCGAAAACGACGTTTGTAACAGGGTCTAAATGGCCTAATGAAGCTTCTAAAACGCTTCTTTCGCAATTTTAATCGGCCATTTTTGCACAAAACACGATCTTGTATTACGCGAAAACCGAGCTGATTTCGGCGAAAACGACGTTTGTAACAGGTTCTAAATGGCTTAATAAAGCTCGTAACACGACCCTTTCGCAATTTCAATCGGCCATATTTGCACAAGACACGATCTTGTTTTACACGAAAACCGAGCTGATTTCGGCGAAAACGACGTTTCTAACAGGTTCTAAATGGACTAATGAAGCTTCTCAAACACTTCTTTCGCAATTTCAATCGGCCATATTTGCACAAGACACGATCTTGTTTTACACGAAAACCGAGCTGATTTCGGCGAAAACGACGTTTCTAACAGGTTCTAAATGGACTAATGAAGCTTCTCAAACACTTCTTTTGCAATTTAATTCAGCCATTTTTCCACAAGACACGATCTTGTATTACGCGAAAACCGAACTGATTTCGGCGAAAACGACGTTTGTAATAGGTTATAAATGGCCCAATGAAGATTCTAAAACGCTTCTTTTGCAATTTAAATCGGCCATTTTTCCAGAAACCACGATCTTGTATTACACGAAAACCGAGCTGATTTCGGCGAAAACGACGTTTGTAACAGGTTCTAAATGGACTAATGAAGCATCGTAAATTCTTCTTTCACAATTTAAATCGGAAATTTTTTGCACAAAACACGATCTTGTATTACGCAAAAACCGAGGTGTTTTCGGCGAAAACGACGTTTGTAACAGGGTCGAAATTGCCTAATGAAGCTTCTAAAACGCTTCTTTCGCAATTTAAATCGGCCATTTTTGCACAAAAACGATCTTGTATTACGCGAAAACCGAGCTGATTTCGGTGAAAACGACGTTTGTAACAGGGTCTAAATGGCCTAATGAAGCTTCTAAAACGCTTCTTTCGCAATTTAAATCGGGCATTTTTGCACAAAACACGATCTTGTATTACGCGAAAACCGAGCTGATTTCGGCGAAAACGACGTTTGTAACAGGGTCTAAATGGCCTAATGAAGCTTCTAAAACGCTTCTTTCGCAATTTAAATCGGCCATTTTTGCTCAAAACACGATCTTGTATTACGCAAAAACCGAGCTGATTTCGGCGAAAACGACGTTTGTAACAGTGTCTAAATGGCCTAATGAAGCTTCTAAAACGCTTCTTTCGCAATTTAAATCGGCCATTTTTGCGCAAAACACGATCTTGCATTACGCGAAAACCGAGTTGATTTCGGCGAAAACGACGTTTGTAACAGGGTCTAAATGGCCTAATGAAGCTTCTAAAACGCTTCTTTCACAATTTAAATCGGCCATTTTTGCACAAAACACGATCTTGTGTTACGCAAAAACCGTGCTGATTTCGGCGAAAACGACGTTTGTAACAGGTTCTAAATGTCTTAATAAAGCTCGTAACACGACCCTTTCGCAATTTCAATCGGCCATTTTCGCACAAGACACGATCTTGTATTACACGAAAACCGAGCTGATTTCGGCGAAAACGACGTTTCTAACAGGTTCTAAATGGACTTAATAAGCTTCTCAAACACTTCTTTAGCAATTTAATTCAGCCATTTTTCCACAAAACACGATCTTGTGTTACGCAAAAACCGTGCTGATTTCGGCGAAAACGACGTTTGTAACAGGTTCTAAATGTCTTAATAAAGCTCGTAACACGACCCTTTCGCAATTTCAATCGGCCATTTTCGCACAAGACACGATCTTGTATTACACGAAAACCGAGCTGATTTCGGCGAAAACGACGTTTGTAACAGGTTCTAAATGGACTAATGAAGCTTCTTAAATGCTTTTTTCACAATTTAAATCGGCCATTTTTTGCACAAAACACGATCTTGTATTACGCGAAAACCGAGCTGATTTCGGGGAAAACGACGTTTGTAACAGGGTCTAACTGGCCTAATGAAGCTTCTAAAACGCTTCTTTCGCAATTTAAATCGGCCATTTTTTCCACAAAACACGATCTTGTATTACGCGAAAACCGAGCTGATTTAGGCGAAAACGACGTTTGTAACAGGGTCTAAATGGCCTAATGAAGCTTCTAAAACGATTCTTTTGCAATTTAATTCGGCCATTTTTGCACAAAACACGATCATGTATTACGCGAAAAACCGAGCTGATTTCGGCGAAAACGACGTTTGTAACAGGGTCTAAATGGCCTAATGAAGCTTCTAAAACGCTTCTTTTGTAATTTAATTCGGCCATTTTTGCACAAAACACGATCTTGTATTACGCGAAAACCGAGCTGATTTCGGCGAAAACGACGTTTGTAACAGTGTCTAAATGGCCTAATGAAGCTTCTAAAACGCTTCTTTCGCAATTTAAATCGGCCATTTTTGCACAAAACACGATCTTGCATTACGCGAAAACCGAGTTGATTTCGGCGAAAACGACGTTTGTAACAGGGTTTAAATGGCCTCATGAAGTTTCTAAAACGCTTCTTTCGCAATTTAAATCGGCCATTTTTGCACAAAACACGATCTTGTATTACGCGAAAACCGAGCTGATTTCGGCGAAAACGACGTTTGTAACAGGGTCTAAATGGCCTAATGAAGCTTCTAAAACGCTTCTTTCGCAATTTTAATCGGCCATTTTTGCACAAAACACGATCTTGTATTACGCGAAAACCGAGCTGATTTCGGCGAAAACGACGTTTGTAACAGGTTCTAAATGGCTTAATAAAGCTCGTAACACGACCCTTTCGCAATTTCAATCGGCCATATTTGCACAAGACACGATCTTGTTTTACACGAAAACCGAGCTGATTTCGGCGAAAACGACGTTTCTAACAGGTTCTAAATGGACTAATGAAGCTTCTCAAACACTTCTTTCGCAATTTAATTCAGCCATTTTTCCACAAGACACGATCTTGTATTACGCGAAAACCGAGCTGATTTCGGCGAAAACGACGTTTGTAATAGGTTATAAATGGCCCAATGAAGATTCTTAAACGCTTCTTTTGCAATTTAAATCGGCCATTTTTCCAGAAACCACGATCTTGTATTACACGAAAACCGAGCTGATTTCGGCGAAAACGACGTTTGTAACAGGTTCTAAATGGACTAATGAAGCATCGTAAATTCTTCTTTCACAATTTAAATCGGAAATTTTTTGCACAAAACACGATCTTGTATTACGCGAAAACCGAGGTGTTTTCGGCGAAAACGACGTTTGTAACAGGGTCGAAATTGCCTAATGAAGCTTCTAAAAACGCTTCTTTCGCAATTTAAATCGGCCATTTTTGCACAAAAACGATCTTGTATTACGCGAAAACCGAGCTGATTTCGGTGAAAACGACGTTTGTAACAGGGTCTAAATGGCCTAATGAAGCTTCTAAAACGCTTCTTTCGCAATTTAAATCGGGCATTTTTGCACAAAACACGATCTTGTATTACGCGAAAACCGAGCTGATTTCGGCGAAAACGACGTTTGTAACAGGGTCTAAATGGCCTAATGAAGCTTCTAAAACGCTTCTTTCGCAATTTAAATCGGCCATTTTTGCACAAAACACGATCTTGTATTACGCAAAAACCGAGCTGATTTCGGCGAAAACGACGTTTGTAACAGTGTCTAAATGGCCTAATGAAGCTTCTAAAACGCTTCTTTCGCAATTTAAATCGGCCATTTTTGCGCAAAAACACGATCTTGCATTACGCGAAAACCGAGTTGATTTCGGCGAAAACGACGTTTGTAACAGGGTCTAAATGGCCTAATGAAGCTTCTAAAACGCTTCTTTCGCAATTTAAATCGGCCATTTTTGCACAAAACACGATCTTGTGTTACGCAAAAACCGTGCTGATTTCGGCGAAAACGACGTTTGTAACAGGTTCTAAATGTCTTAATAAAGCTCGTAACACGACCCTTTCGCAATTTCAATCGGCCATTTTCGCACAAGACACGATCTTGTATTACACGAAAACCGAGCTCATTTCGGCGAAAACGACGTTTCTAACAGGTTCTAAATGGACTTAATAAGCTTCTCAAACACTTCTTTCGCAATTTAATTCAGCCATTTTTCCACAAAACACGATCTTGTATTACGCGAAAACCGAGCTGATTTCGGCGAAAACGACGTTTGTAACAGGTTATAAATGGCACAATGAAGATTCTAAAACGCTTCTTTCGCAATTTAAATAGGCCATTTTTTCAGAAACCACGATCTTGTATTACATGAAAACCGAGCTGATTTCGGCGAAAACGACGTTTGTAACAGGTTCTAAATGGACTAATGAAGCTCCTTAAATGCTTTTTTCACAATTTAAATCGGCCATTTTTTGCACAAAACACGATCTTGTATTACGCGAAAACCGAGCTGATTTCGGGGAAAACGACGTTTCTATCAGGTTCTAAATGGACTAATGAAGCCGATTTAAATGCTTCTTTCACAATTTAAATCAGCCATTTTTCACAAAACATGATCTTGTATTACGCGAAATCCGAGCTGATTTCGGGAAAAACGACGTTTGTATCAGGTTCTACATGGACTAATGAAGCCGATTTAAATGCTTTTTTCGCATTTTAAAAATCGGCCATTTGTGGACTAATGAAGCTTCTGAAATGCTTCTTTTGCAATTTAAATCGGAGATTTTTCCACAAAACACGATCTTGTATTACGCGAAAACCGAGCTGATTTCGGCGAAAACGACGTTTGTAACAGAGTCCAAATGGCCTAATGAAGCTACTAAAACGCTTCTTTCGCAATTTAAATTGGCCATTTTTGCACAAAACACGATCTTGCATTCCGCGAAAACCGAGTTGATTTCGGCGAAAACGACGTTTGTAACAGGGTCTAAATGGCCTAATGAAGCTTCTAAAATGCTTCTTTCGCAATTTAAATCGGCCATTTTTGCACAAAACACGATCTTGTATTACGCGAAAACCGAGCTGATTTCGGCGAAAAAGACGTTTGTAACAGGGTCTAAATGGCCTAATGAAGCTTCTGAAAGGCTTCTTTCGCAATTTAAATCGGCCATTTTTGCACAAAACACGATCTTGTATTACGCGAAAACCGAGCTGATTTCGGCGAAAACGACGTTTGTAACAGGGTCTAAATGGCCTAATGAAGCTTCTAAAACGCTTCTTTCGCAATTTAAATCGGCCATTTTTCCACAAAACACGATCTTGTATTACGCGAAAACCGAGCTGATTTCGGCGAAAAAGACGTTTGTAACAGGGTCTAAATGGCCTAATGAAGCTTCTAAAACGCTTCTTTCGTAATTTAATTCGGCCATTTTTGCACAAAACACGATCTTGTATTACGCGAAAACCGAGCTGATTTCGGCGAAAACGACGTTTGTAACAGTGTCTAAATGGCCTAATGAAGCTTCTAAAACGCTTCTTTTGTAATTTAATTCGGCCATTTTTGCACAAAACACGATCTTGTATTACGCGAAAACCGAGCTGATTTCGGCGAAAACGACGTTTGTAACAGTGTCTAAATGGCCTAATGAAGCTTCTAAAACGCTTCTTTCGCAATTTAAATCGGCCATTTTTGCACAAAACACGATCTTGCATTACGCGAAAACCGAGTTGATTTCGGCGAAAACGACGTTTGTAACAGGGTTTAAATGGCCTCATGAAGTTTCTAAAAACGCTTCTTTCGCAATTTAAATCGGCCATTTTTGCACAAAACACGATCTTGTATTACGCGAAAACCGAGCTGATTTCGGCGAAAACGACGTTTGTAAGAGGGTCTAAATGGCCTAATGAAGCTTCTAAAACGCTTCTTTCGCAATTTTAATCGGCCATTTTTGCACAAAACACGATCTTGTATTACGCGAAAACCGAGCTGATTTCGGCGAAAACGACGTTTGTAACAGGTTCTAAATGGCTTAATAAAGCTCGTAACACGACCCTTTCGCAATTTCAATCGGCCATATTTGCACAAGACACGATCTTGTTTTACACGAAAACCGAGCTGATTTCGGCGAAAACGACGTTTCTAACAGGTTCTAAATGGACTAATGAAGCTTCTCAAACACTTCTTTCGCAATATAATTTAGCCATTTTTCCACAAGACACGATCTTGTATTACGCGAAAACCGAGCTGATTTCGGCGAAAACGACGTTTGTAATAGGTTATAAATGGCCCAATGAAGATTCTAAAACGCTTCTTTTGCAATTTAAATCGGCCATTTTTCCAGAAACCACGATCTTGTATTACACGAAAACCGAGCTGATTTCGGCGAAAACGACGTTTGTAACAGGTTCTAAATGGACCAATGAAGCATCGTAAATTCTTCTTTCACAATTTAAATCGGAATTTTTTTGCACAAAACACGATCTTGTATTACGCGAAAACCGAGCTGTTTTCGGCGAAAACGACGTTTGTAACAGGGTCGAAATTGCCTAATGAAGCTTCTAAAACGCTTCTTTCGCAATTTAAATCGGCCATTTTTGCACAAAAACGATCTTGTATTACGCGAAAACCGAGCTGATTTCGGTGAAAACGACGTTTGTAACAGGGTCTAAATGGCCTAATGAAGCTTCTAAAACGCTTCTTTCGCAATTTAAATCGGGCATTTTTGCACAAAACACGATCTTGTATTACGCGAAAACCGAGCTGATTTCGGCGAAAACGACGTTTGTAACAGGGTCTAAATGGCCTAATGAAGCTTCTAAAACGCTTCTTTCGCAATTTAAATCGGCCATTTTTGCTCAAAACACGATCTTGTATTACGCAAAAACCGAGCTGATTTCGGCGAAAACGACGTTTGTAACAGTGTCTAAATGGCCTAATGAAGCTTCTAAAACGCTTCTTTCGCAATTTAAATCGGCCATTTTTGCGCAAAACACGATCTTGCATTACGCGAAAACCGAGTTGATTTCGGCGAAAACGACGTTTGTAACAGGGTCTAAATGGCCTAATGAAGCTTCTAAAACGCTTCTTTCGCAATTTAAATCGGCCATTTTTGCACAAAACACGATCTTGTGTTACGCAAAAACCGTGCTGATTTCGGCGAAAACGACGTTTGTAACAGGTTCTAAATGTCTTAATAAAGCTCGTAACACGACCCTTTCGCAATTTCAATCGGCCATTTTCGCACAAGACACGATCTTGTATTACACGAAAACCGAGCTCATTTCGGCGAAAACGACGTTTCTAACAGGTTCTAAATGGACTTAATAAGCTTCTCAAACACTTCTTTCGCAATTTAATTCAGCCATTTTTCCACAAAACACGATCTTGTGTTACGCAAAAACCGTGCTGATTTCGGCGAAAACGACGTTTGTAACAGGTTCTAAATGTCTTAATAAAGCTCGTAACACGACCCTTTCGCAATTTCAATCGGCCATTTTCGCACAAGACACGATCTTGTATTACACGAAAACCGAGCTGATTTCGGCGAAAACGACGTTTGTAACAGGTTCTAAATGGACTAATGAAGCTTCTTAAATGCTTTTTTCACAATTTAAATCGGCCATTTTTTGCACAAAACACGATCTTGTATTACGCGAAAACCGAGCTGATTTCGGGGAAAACGACGTTTGTAACAGGGTCTAAATGGCCTAATGAAGCTTCTAAAACGCTTTTTTCGCAATTTAAATCGGCCATTTTTCCACAAAACACGATCTTGTATTACGCGAAAACCGAGCTGATTTAGGCGAAAACGACGTTTGTAACAGGGTCTAAATGGCCTAATGAAGCTTCTAAAACGATTCTTTTGCAATTTAATTCGGCCATTTTTGCACAAAACACGATCATGTATTACGCGAAAACCGAGCTGATTTCGGCGAAAACGACGTTTGTAACAGGGTCTAAATGGCCTAATGAAGCTTCTAAAACGCTTCTTTTGTAATTTAATTCGGCCATTTTTGCACAAAACACGATCTTGTATTACGCGAAAACCGAGCTGATTTCGGCGAAAACGACGTTTGTAACAGTGTCTAAATGGCCTAATGAAGCTTCTAAAACGCTTCTTTCGCAATTTAAATCGGCCATTTTTGCACAAAACACGATCTTGCATTACGCGAAAACCGAGTTGATTTCGGCGAAAACGACGTTTGTAACAGGGTTTAAATGGCCTCATGAAGTTTCTAAAACGCTTCTTTCGCAATTTAAATCGGCCATTTTTGCACAAAACACGATCTTGTATTACGCGAAAACCGAGCTGATTTCGGCGAAAACGACGTTTGTAAGAGGGTCTAAATGGCCTAATGAAGCTTCTGAAAGGCTTCTTTCGCAATTTAAATCGGCCATTTTTGCACAAAACACGATCTTGTATTACGCGAAAACCGAGCTGATTTCGGCGAAAACGACGTTTGTAACAGGGTCTAAATGGCCTAATGAAGCTTCTAAAACGCTTCTTTCGCAATTTAAATCGGCCATTTTTCCACAAAACACGATCTTGTATTACGCGAAAACCGAGCTGATTTCGGCGAAAAAGACGTTTGTAACAGGGTCTAAATGGCCTAATGAAGCTTCTAAAACGCTTCTTTCGTAATTTAATTCGGCCATTTTTGCACAAAACACGATCTTGTATTACGCGAAAACCGAGCTGATTTCGGCGAAAACGACGTTTGTAACAGTGTCTAAATGGCCTAATGAAGCTTCTAAAAACGCTTCTTTTGTAATTTAATTCGGCCATTTTTGCACAAAACACGATCTTGTATTACGCGAAAACCGAGCTGATTTCGGCGAAAACGACGTTTGTAACAGTGTCTAAATGGCCTAATGAAGCTTCTAAAACGCTTCTTTCGCAATTTAAATCGGCCATTTTTGCACAAAACACGATCTTGCATTACGCGAAAACCGAGTTGATTTCGGCGAAAACGACGTTTGTAACAGGGTTTAAATGGCCTCATGAAGTTTCTAAAACGCTTCTTTCGCAATTTAAATCGGCCATTTTTGCACAAAACACGATCTTGTATTACGCGAAAACCGAGCTGATTTCGGCGAAAACGACGTTTGTAAGAGGGTCTAAATGGCCTAATGAAGCTTCTAAAACGCTTCTTTCGCAATTTTAATCGGCCATTTTTGCACAAAACACGATCTTGTATTACGCGAAAACCGAGCTGATTTCGGCGAAAACGACGTTTGTAACAGGTTCTAAATGGCTTAATAAAGCTCGTAACACGACCCTTTCGCAATTTCAATCGGCCATATTTGCACAAGACACGATCTTGTTTTACACGAAAACCGAGCTGATTTCGGCGAAAACGACGTTTCTAACAGGTTCTAAATGGACTAATGAAGCTTCTCAAACACTTCTTTCGCAATATAATTTAGCCATTTTTCCACAAGACACGATCTTGTATTACGCGAAAACCGAGCTGATTTCGGCGAAAACGACGTTTGTAATAGGTTATAAATGGCCCAATGAAGATTCTAAAACGCTTCTTTTGCAATTTAAATCGGCCATTTTTCCAGAAACCACGATCTTGTATTACACGAAAACCGAGCTGATTTCGGCGAAAACGACGTTTGTAACAGGTTCTAAATGGACCAATGAAGCATCGTAAATTCTTCTTTCACAATTTAAATCGGAATTTTTTTGCACAAAACACGATCTTGTATTACGCGAAAACCGAGCTGTTTTCGGCGAAAACGACGTTTGTAACAGGGTCGAAATTGCCTAATGAAGCTTCTAAAACGCTTCTTTCGCAATTTAAATCGGCCATTTTTGCACAAAAACGATCTTGTATTACGCGAAAACCGAGCTGATTTCGGTGAAAACGACGTTTGTAACAGGGTCTAAATGGCCTAATGAAGCTTCTAAAACGCTTCTTTCGCAATTTAAATCGGGCATTTTTGCACAAAACACGATCTTGTATTACGCGAAAACCGAGCTGATTTCGGCGAAAACGACGTTTGTAACAGGGTCTAAATGGCCTAATGAAGCTTCTAAAACGCTTCTTTCGCAATTTAAATCGGCCATTTTTGCTCAAAACACGATCTTGTATTACGCAAAAACCGAGCTGATTTCGGCGAAAACGACGTTTGTAACAGTGTCTAAATGGCCTAATGAAGCTTCTAAAACGCTTCTTTCGCAATTTAAATCGGCCATTTTTGCGCAAAACACGATCTTGCATTACGCGAAAACCGAGTTGATTTCGGCGAAAACGACGTTTGTAACAGGGTCTAAATGGCCTAATGAAGCTTCTAAAACGCTTCTTTCGCAATTTAAATCGGCCATTTTTGCACAAAACACGATCTTGTGTTACGCAAAAACCGTGCTGATTTCGGCGAAAACGACGTTTGTAACAGGTTCTAAATGTCTTAATAAAGCTCGTAACACGACCCTTTCGCAATTTCAATCGGCCATTTTCGCACAAGACACGATCTTGTATTACACGAAAACCGAGCTGATTTCGGCGAAAACGACGTTTCTAACAGGTTCTAAATGGACTTAATAAGCTTCTCAAACACTTCTTTCGCAATTTAATTCAGCCATTTTTCCACAAAACACGATCTTGTGTTACGCAAAAACCGTGCTGATTTCGGCGAAAACGACGTTTGTAACAGGTTCTAAATGTCTTAATAAAGCTCGTAACACGACCCTTTCGCAATTTCAATCGGCCATTTTCGCACAAGACACGATCTTGTATTACACGAAAACCGAGCTGATTTCGGCGAAAACGACGTTTGTAACAGGTTCTAAATGGACTAATGAAGCTTCTTAAATGCTTTTTTCACAATTTAAATCGGCCATTTTTTGCACAAAACACGATCTTGTATTACGCGAAAACCGAGCTGATTTCGGGGAAAACGACGTTTGTAACAGGGTCTAAATGGCCTAATGAAGCTTCTAAAACGCTTTTTTCGCAATTTAAATCGGCCATTTTTCCACAAAACACGATCTTGTATTACGCGAAAACCGAGCTGATTTAGGCGAAAACGACGTTTGTAACAGGGTCTAAATGGCCTAATGAAGCTTCTAAAACGATTCTTTTGCAATTTAATTCGGCCATTTTTGCACAAAACACGATCATGTATTACGCGAAAACCGAGCTGATTTCGGCGAAAACGACGTTTGTAACAGGGTCTAAATGGCCTAATGAAGCTTCTAAAACGCTTCTTTTGTAATTTAATTCGGCCATTTTTGCACAAAACACGATCTTGTATTACGCGAAAACCGAGCTGATTTCGGCGAAAACGACGTTTGTAACAGTGTCTAAATGGCCTAATGAAGCTTCTAAAACGCTTCTTTCGCAATTTAAATCGGCCATTTTTGCACAAAACACGATCTTGCATTACGCGAAAACCGAGTTGATTTCGGCGAAAACGACGTTTGTAACAGGGTTTAAATGGCCTCATGAAGTTTCTAAAACGCTTCTTTCGCAATTTAAATCGGCCATTTTTGCACAAAACACGATCTTGTATTACGCGAAAACCGAGCTGATTTCGGCGAAAACGACGTTTGTAAGAGGGTCTAAATGGCCTAATGAAGCTTCTAAAACGCTTCTTTCGCAATTTTAATCGGCCATTTTTGCACAAAACACGATCTTGTATTACGCGAAAACCGAGCTGATTTCGGCGAAAACGACGTTTGTAACAGGTTCTAAATGGCTTAATAAAGCTCGTAACACGACCCTTTCGCAATTTCAATCGGCCATATTTGCACAAGACACGATCTTGTTTTACACGAAAACCGAGCTGATTTCGGCGAAAACGACGTTTCTAACAGGTTCTAAATGGACTAATGAAGCTTCTCAAACACTTCTTTCGCAATTTAATTCAGCCATTTTTCCACAAGACACGATCTTGTATTACGCAAAAACCGAGCTGATTTCGGCGAAAACGACGTTTGTAATAGGTTATAAATGGCCCAATGAAGATTCTAAAACGCTTCTTTTGCAATTTAAATCGGCCATTTTTCCAGAAACCACGATCTTGTATTACACGAAAACCGAGCTGATTTCGGCGAAAACGACGTTTGTAACAGGTTCTAAATGGACTAATGAAGCATCGTAAATTCTTCTTTCACAATTTAAATCGGAAATTTTTTGCACAAAACACGATCTTGTATTACGCGAAAACCGAGTTGTTTTCGGCGAAAACGACGTTTGTAACAGGGTCGAAATTGCCTAATGAAGCTTCTAAAACGCTTCTTTTGCAATTTAAATCGGCCATTTTTGCACAAAAACGATCTTGTATTACGCGAAAACCGAGCTGATTTCGGTGAAAACGACGTTTGTAACAGGGTCTAAATGGCCTAATGAAGCTTCTAAAACGCTTCTTTCGCAATTTAAATCGGGCATTTTTGCACAAAACACGATCTTGTATTAAGCGAAAACCGAGCTGATTTCGGCGAAAACGACGTTTGTAACAGGGTCTAAATGGCCTAATGAAGCTTCTAAAACGCTTCTTTCGCAATTTAAATCGGCCATTTTTGCACAAAACACGATCTTGTATTACGCAAAAACCGAGCTGATTTCGGCGAAAACGACGTTTGTAACAGTGTCTAAATGGCCTAATGAAGCTTCTAAAACGCTTCTTTCGCAATTTAAATCGGCCATTTTTGCGCAAAACACGATCTTGCATTACGCGAAAACCGAGTTGATTTCGGCGAAAACGACGTTTGTAACAGGGTCTAAATGGCCTAATGAAGCTTCTAAATCGCTTCTTTCGCAATTTAAATCGGCCATTTTTGCACAAAACACGATCTTGTGTTACGCAAAAACCGTGCTGATTTCGGCGAAAACGACGTTTGTAACAGGTTCTAAATGTCTTAATAAAGCTCGTAACACGACCCTTTCGCAATTTCAATCGGCCATTTTCGCACAAGACACGATCTTGTATTACACGAAAACCGAGCTGATTTCGGCGAAAACGACGTTTCTAACAGGTTCTAAATGGACTTAATAAGCTTCTCAAACACTTCTTTCGCAATTTAATTCAGCCATTTTTCCACAAAACACGATCTTGTATTACGCGAAAACCGAGCTGATTTCGGCGAAAACGACGTTTGTAACAGGTTATAAATGGCCCAATGAAGATTCTAAAACGCTTCTTTCGCAATTTAAATAGGCCATTTTTTCAGAAACCACGATCTTGTATTACATGAAAACCGAGCTGATTTCGGCGAAAACGACGTTTGTAACAGGTTCTAAATGGACTAATGAAGCTCCTTAAATGCTTTTTTCACAATTTAAATCGGCCATTTTATGCACAAAACACGATCTTGTATTACGCGAAAACCGAGCTGATTTCGGGGAAAACGACGTTTCTATCAGGTTCTAAATGGACTAATGAAGCCGATTGAAATGCTTCTTTCACAATTTAAATCAGCCATTTTTCACAAAACATGATCTTGTATTACGCGAAATCCGAGCTGATTTCGGGAAAAACGACGTTTGTATCAGGTTCTACATGGACTAATGAAGCCGATTTAAATGCTTTTTTCGCATTTTAAAAATCGGCCATTTGTGGACTAATGAAGCTTCTGAAATGCTTCTTTTGCAATTTAAATCGGACATTTTTCCACAAAACACGATCTTGTATTACGCGAAAACCGAGCTGATTTCGGCGAAAACGACGTTTGTAACAGAGTCCAAATGGCCTAATGAAGCTACTAAAACGCTTCTTTCGCAATTTAAATTGGCCATTTTTGCACAAAACACGATCTTGCATTCCGCGAAAACCGAGTTGATTTCGGCGAAAACGACGTTTGTAACAGGGTCTAAATGGCCTAATGAAGCTTCTAAAATGCTTCTTTCGCAATTTAAATCGGCCATTTTTGCACAAAACACGATCTTGTATTACGCGAAAACCGAGCTGATTTCGGCGAAAAAGACGTTTGTAACAGGGTCTAAATGGCCTAATGAAGCTTCTAAAAGGCTTCTTTCGCAATTTAAATCGGCCATTTTTGCACAAAACACGATCTTGTATTACGCGAAAACCGAGCTGATTTCGGCGAAAACGACGTTTGTAACAGGGTCTAAATGGCCTAATGAAGCTTCTAAAACGCTTCTTTCGCAATTTAAATCGGCCACTTTTCCACAAAACACGATCTTGTATTACGCGAAAACCGAGCTGATTTCGGCGAAAAAGACGTTTGTAACAGGGTCTAAATGGCCTAATGAAGCTTCTAAAACGCTTCTTTCGTAATTTAATTCGGCCATTTTTGCACAAAACACGATCTTGTATTACGCGAAAACCGAGCTGATTTCGGCGAAAACGACGTTTGTAACAGGGTCTAAATGGCCTAATGAAGCTTCTAAAACGCTTATTTCGCAATTTAAATCGGCCATTTTTGCACAAAACACGATCTTGCATTACGCGAAAACCGAGCTGATTTCGGCGAAAACGACGTTTGTAACAGGGTCTAAATGGCCTAATGAAGCTTCTAAAACGCTTCTTTCGCAATTTAAATCGGCCATTTTTGCACAAAAACGATCTTGTATTACGCGAAAACCGAGCTGATTTCGGTGAGAACGACGTTTGTAACAGGGTCTAAATGGCCTAATGAAGCTTCTAAAACGCTTCTTTCGCAATTTAAATCGGCCATTTTTGCACAAAACACGATCTTGTATTACGCGAAAACCGAGCTGATTTCGGCGAAAACGACGTTTGTAACAGGGTCTAAATGGCCTAATGAAGCTTCTAAAACGCTTCTTTCGCAATTAAAATCGGCCATTTTTGCACAAAACACGATCTTGTATTACGCAAAAACCGAGCTGATTTCGGCGAAAACGACGTTTGTAACAGTGTCTAAATGGCCTAATGAAGCTTCTAAAACGCTTCTTTCGCAATTTAAATCGGCCATTTTTGCGCAAAACACGATCTTGCATTACGCGAAAACCGAGTTGATTTCGGCGAAAACGACGTTTGTAACAGGGTCTAAATGGCCTAATGAAGCTTCTAAAACGCTTCTTTCGCAATTAAAATCGGCCATTTTTGCACAAAACACGATCTTGTGTTACGCAAAAACCGTGCTGATTTCGGCGAAAACGACGTTTGTAACAGGTTCTAAATGGCTTAATAAAGCTCGTAACACGACCCTTTCGCAATTTCAATCGGCCATATTTGCACAAGACACGATCTTGTATTTCACGAAAACCGAGCTGATTTCGGCGAAAACGACGTTTCTAACAGGTTCTAAATGGACTTATGAAGCTTCTCAAACACTTCTTTCGCAATTTAATTCAGCCATTTTTCCACAAAACACGATCTTGTATTACGCGAAAACCGAGCTGATTTCGGCGAAAACGACGTTTGTAACAGGTTATAAATGGCCCAATGAAGATTCTAAAACGCTTCTTTCGCAATTTAAATCGGCCATTTTTCCAGAAACCACGATCTTGTATCACGCGAAAACCGAGCTGATTTCGGCGAAAACGACGTTTGTAACAGGTTCTAAATGGCTTAATAAAGCTCGTAACACGACCCATTCGCAATTTCAATCGGCCATATTTGCACAAGACACGATCTTGTATTACACGAAAACCGAGCTGATTTCGGCGAAAACGACGTTTCTAACAGGTTCTAAATGGACTAATGAAGCTTCTCAAACACTTCTTTCGCAATTTAATTCAGCCATTTTTCCACAAAACACGATCTTGTATTACGCGAAAACCGAGCTGATTTCGGCGGAAACGACGTTTGTAATAGGTTATAAATGGCCCAATGAAGATTCTAAAACGCTTCTTTTGCAATTTAAATCGGCCATTTTCCCAGAAACCACGATCTTGTATTACACTAAAACCGAGCTGATTTCGGCGAAAACGACGTTTGTAACAGGTTCTAAATGGACTAATGAAGCATCTTAAATTCTTCTTTCACAATTTAAATCGGAAATTTTTTGCACAAAACACGATCTTGTATTACGCGAAAACCGAGCTGATTTCGGGGAAAACGACGTTTCTATCAGGTTCTAAATGGACTAATGAAGCCGATTCAAATGCTTCTTTCACAATTTAAATCAGCCTTTTTTCACAAAACACGATCTTGTATTACGCGAAATCGGAGCTGATTTCGGGGAAAACGACGTTTGTATCAGGTTCTACATGGACTAATGAAGCCGATTTAAATGCTTCTTTCGCATTTTAAAAACCGTCCATTTGTGGACTAATGAAGCTTCTGAAATGCTTCTTTTGCAATTTAATTCGGCCATTTTTGCACAAAATACGACCTTGTATTATGCAAAAACCGTGCTGATTTCGGCAAAAACGACGTTTGTAACAGGTTCCAAATGACCTAATAAATCTTGTAACACGCTTCTTTCGCAATTTAAATCGGCCATTTTTGCACAAAACCCGATCTTGCATTACGCGAAAACCGAGTTGATTTCGGCGAAAACGAAGTTTGTAAAAGGGTCTAAATAGCCTAATGAAGCTTCTAAAAGGCTTCTTTCGCAATTTAAATAGTCCATTTTTGCACAAAACACGATCTTGTATTACGCGAAAACCGAGCTGATTTCGGCGAAAACGACGTTTGTAACAGGGTCTAAATGGCCTAATGAAGCTTCTAAAACGCTTCTATCGCAATTTAAATCGGCCATTTTTGCACAAAACACGATCTTGTATTACGCGAAAACCGAGCTGATTTCGGCGAAAACGACGTTTGTAACAGGGTCTAAATGGCCTAATGAAGCTTCTAAAACGCTTCTTTCGCAATTAAAATCGGCCATTTTTGCACAAAACACGATCTTGTATTACGCGAAAACCGAGCTGATTTCGGCGAAAACGACGTTTGTAACAGGGTCTAAATGGCCTAATGAAGCTTCTAAAACGCTTCTTTCGCAATTTAAATCGGCCATTTTTGCACAAAACACGATCTTGTATTACGCAAAAACCGTGCTGATTTCGGCGAAAACGACGTTTGTAACAGGTTCTAAAAGGCTTAATAAAGCTCGTAACACGACCCTTTCGCAATTTCAATCGGCCATATTTGCACAAGACACGATCTTGTATTACACGAAAACCGAGCTGATTTCGGCGAAAACGACGTTTCTAACAGGTTCTAAATGGACTAATGAAGCTTCTCAAACACTTCTTTCGCAATTTAATTCAGCCATTTTTCCACAAAACACGATCTTGTATTACGCGAAAACCGAGCTGATTTCGGCGAAAACGACGTTTGTAACAGGTTATAAATGGCCTAATGAAGATTCTAAAACGCTTCTTTCGCAATTTAAATCGGCCATTTTTCCAGAAACCACGATCTTGTATTACATGAAAACCGAGCTGATTTCGGCGAAAACGACGTTTGTAACAGGTTCTAAATGGACTAATGAAGCTTCTTAAATGCTTCTTTCACAATTTAAATCGGCCATTTTTTGCACAAAACACGATCTTGTATTACGCGAAAACCGAGCTGATTTCGGGGAAAACGACGTTTCTATCAGGTTCTAAATGGACGAATGAAGCCGATTTAAATGCTTCTTTCACAATTTAAATGAGCCATTTTTCACAAAACACGATCTTGTATTACGCGAAATCGGAGCTGATTTCGGGGAAAACGACGTTTGTATCAGGTTCTACATGGACTAATGAAGCCGATTTAAATGCTTCTTTCGCATTTTAAAAATCGTCCATTTGTGGACTAATGAAGCTTCTGAAATGCTTCTTTTGCAAATTAAATCGGAGATTTTTGCACAAAACACGATCTTGTATTACGCGAAAACCGAGCTGATTTCGGCGAAAACGACGTTTGTAACAGGGTCTAAATGGCCTAATGAAGCTTCTAAAACGCTTCTTTCGCAATTTAAATCGGCCATTTTTCCACAAAACACGATCTTGTATTACGCGAAAACCGAGCTGATTTAGGCGAAAACGACGTTTGTAACAGGGTCTAAATGGCCTAATGAAGCTTCTAAAACGATTCTTTTGCAATTTAATTCGGCCATTTTTGCACAAAACACGATCATGTATTACGCGAAAACCGAGCTGATTTCGGCGAAAACGACGTTTGTAACAGGGTCTAAATGGCCTAATGAAGCTTCTAAAACGCTTCTTTTGTAATTTAATTCGGCCATTTTTGCACAAAACACGATCTTGTATTACGCGAAAACCGAGCTGATTTCGTCGAAAACGACGTTTGTAACAGTGTCTAAATGGCCTAATGAAGCTTCTAAAACGCTTCTTTCGCAATTTAAATCGGCCATTTTTGCACAAAACACGATCTTGCATTACGCGAAAACCGAGTTGATTTCGGCGAAAACGACGTTTGTAACAGGGTTTAAATGGCCTCATGAAGTTTCTAAAACGCTTCTTTCGCAATTTAAATCGGCCATTTTTGCACAAAACACGATCTTGTATTACGCGAAAACCGAGCTGATTTCGGCGAAAACGACGTTTGTAAGAGGGTCTAAATGGCCTAATGAAGCTTCTAAAACGCTTCTTTCGCAATTTTAATCGGCCATTTTTGCACAAAACACGATCTTGTATTACGCGAAAACCGAGCTGATTTCGGCGAAAACGACGTTTGTAACAGGTTCTAAATGGCTTAATAAAGCTCGTAACACGACCCTTTCGCAATTTTAATCGGCCATATTTGCACAAGACACGATCTTGTTTTACACGAAAACCGAGCTGATTTCGGCGAAAACGACGTTTCTAACAGGTTCTAAATGGACTAATGAAGCTTCTCAAACACTTCTTTCGCAATTTAATTCAGCCATTTTTCCACAAGACACGATCTTGTATTACGCGAAAACCGAGCTGATTTCGGCGAAAACGACGTTTGTAATAGGTTATAAATGGCCCAATGAAGATTCTAAAACGCTTCTTTTGCAATTTAAATCGGCCATTTTTCCAGAAACCACGATCTTGTATTACACGAAAACCGAGCTGATTTCGGCGAAAACGACGTTTGTAACAGGTTCTAAATGGACTAATGAAGCATCGTAAATTCTTCTTTCACAATTTAAATCGGAAATTTTTTGCACAAAACACGATCTTGTATTACGCGAAAACCGAGCTGTTTTCGGCGAAAACGACGTTTGTAACAGGGTCGAAATTGCCTAATGAAGCTTCTAAAACGCTTCTTTCGCAATTTAAATCGGCCATTTTTGCACAAAAACGATCTTGTATTACGCGAAAACCGAGCTGATTTCGGTGAAAACGACGTTTGTAACAGGGTCTAAATGGCCTAATGAAGCTTCTAAAACGCTTCTTTCGCAATTTAAATCGGGCATTTTTGCACAAAACACGATCTTGTATTAAGCGAAAACCGAGCTGATTTCGGCGAAAACGACGTTTGTAACAGGGTCTAAATGGCCTAATGAAGCTTCTAAAACGCTTCTTTCGCAATTTAAATCGGCCATTTTTGCACAAAACACGATCTTGTATTACGCAAAAACCGAGCTGATTTCGGCGAAAACGACGTTTGTAACAGTGTCTAAATGGCCTAATGAAGCTTCTAAAACGCTTCTTTCGCAATTTAAATCGGCCATTTTTGCGCAAAACACGATCTTGCATTACGCGAAAACCGAGTTGATTTCGGCGAAAACGACGTTTGTAACAGGGTCTAAATGGCCTAATGAAGCTTCTAAATCGCTTCTTTCGCAATTTAAATCGGCCATTTTTGCACAAAACACGATCTTGTGTTACGCAAAAACCGTGCTGATTTCGGCGAAAACGACGTTTGTAACAGGTTCTAAATGTCTTAATAAAGCTCGTAACACGACCCTTTCGCAATTTCAATCGGCCATTTTCGCACAAGACACGATCTTGTATTACACGAAAACCGAGCTGATTTCGGCGAAAACGACGTTTCTAACAGGTTCTAAATGGACTTAATAAGCTTCTCAAACACTTCTTTCGCAATTTAATTCAGCCATTTTTCCACAAAACACGATCTTGTATTACGCGAAAACCGAGCTGATTTCGGCGAAAACGACGTTTGTAACAGGTTATAAATGGCCCAATGAAGATTCTAAAACGCTTCTTTCGCAATTTAAATAGGCCATTTTTTCAGAAACCACGATCTTGTATTACATGAAAACCGAGCTGATTTCGGCGAAAACGACGTTTGTAACAGGTTCTAAATGGACTAATGAAGCTCCTTAAATGCTTTTTTCACAATTTAAATCGGCCATTTTATGCACAAAACACGATCTTGTATTACGCGAAAACCGAGCTGATTTCGGGGAAAAAGACGTTTCTATCAGGTTCTAAATGGACTAATGAAGCCGATTTAAATGCTTCTTTCACAATTTAAATCAGCCATTTTTCACAAAACATGATCTTGTATTTCGCGAAATCCGAGCTGATTTCGGGAAAAACGACGTTTGTATCAGGTTCTACATGGACTAATGAAGCCGATTTAAATGCTTTTTTCGCATTTTAAAAATCGGCCATTTGTGGACTAATGAAGCTTCTGAAATGCTTCTTTTGCAATTTAAATCGGACATTTTTCCACAAAACACGATCTTGTATTACGCGAAAACCGAGCTGATTTCGGCGAAAACGACGTTTGTAACAGAGTCCAAATGGCCTAATGAAGCTACTAAAACGCTTCTTTCGCAATTTAAATTGGCCATTTTTGCACAAAACACGATCTTGCATTCCGCGAAAACCGAGTTGATTTCGGCGAAAACGACGTTTGTAACAGGGTCTAAATGGCCTAATGAAGCTTCTAAAATGCTTCTTTCGCAATTTAAATCGGCCATTTTTGCACAAAACACGATCTTGTATTACGCGAAAACCGAGCTGATTTCGGCGAAAAAGACGTTTGTAACAGGGTCTAAATGGCCTAATGAAGCTTCTAAAAGGCTTCTTTCGCAATTTAAATCGGCCATTTTTGCACAAAACACGATCTTGTATTACGCGAAAACCGAGCTGATTTCGGCGAAAACGACGTTTGTAACAGGGTCTAAATGGCTTAATGAAGCTTCTAAAACGCTTCTTTCGCAATTTAAATCGGCCATTTTTGCACAAAACACGATCTTGCATTACGCGAAAACCGAGCTGATTTCGGCGAAAACGACGTTTGTAACAGGGTCTAAATGGCCTAATGAAGCTTCTAAAACGCTTCTTTCGCAATTTAAATCGGCCATTTTTGCACAAAAACGATCTTGTATTACGCGAAAACCGAGCTGATTTCGGTGAGAACGACGTTTGTAACAGGGTCTAAATGGCCTAATGAAGCTTCTAAAACGCTTCTTTCGCAATTTAAATCGGCCATTTTTGCACAAAACACGATCTTGTATTACGCGAAAACCGAGCTGATTTCGGCGAAAACGACGTTTGTAACAGGGTCTAAATGGCCTAATGAAGCTTCTAAAACGCTTCTTTCGCAATTAAAATCGGCCATTTTTGCACAAAACACGATCTTGTATTACGCAAAAACCGAGCTGATTTCGGCGAAAACGACGTTTGTAACAGTGTCTAAATGGCCTAATGAAGCTTCTAAAACGCTTCTTTCGCAATTTAAATCGGCCATTTTTGCGCAAAACACGATCTTGCATTACGCGAAAACCGAGTTGATTTCGGCGAAAACGACGTTTGTAACAGGGTCTAAATGGCCTAATGAAGCTTCTAAAACGCTTCTTTCGCAATTAAAATCGGCCATTTTTGCACAAAACACGATCTTGTGTTACGCAAAAACCGTGCTGATTTCGGCGAAAACGACGTTTGTAACAGGTTCTAAATGGCTTAATAAAGCTCGTAACACGACCCTTTCGCAATTTCAATCGGCCATATTTGCACAAGACACGATCTTGTATTTCACGAAAACCGAGCTGATTTCGGCGAAAACGACGTTTCTAACAGGTTCTAAATGGACTTATGAAGCTTCTCAAACACTTCTTTCGCAATTTAATTCAGCCATTTTTCCACAAAACACGATCTTGTATTACGCGAAAACCGAGCTGATTTCGGCGAAAACGACGTTTGTAACAGGTTATAAATGGCCCAATGAAGATTCTAAAACGCTTCTTTCGCAATTTAAATCGGCCATTTTTCCAGAAACCACGATCTTGTATCACGCGAAAACCGAGCTGATTTCGGCGAAAACGACGTTTGTAACAGGTTCTAAATGGCTTAATAAAGCTCGTAACACGACCCATTCGCAATTTCAATCGGCCATATTTGCACAAGACACGATCTTGTATTACACGAAAACCGAGCTGATTTCGGCGAAAACGACGTTTCTAACAGGTTCTAAATGGACTAATGAAGCTTCTCAAACACTTCTTTCGCAATTTAATTCAGCCATTTTTCCACAAAACACGATCTTGTATTACGCGAAAACCGAGCTGATTTCGGCGGAAACGACGTTTGTAATAGGTTATAAATGGCCCAATGAAGATTCTAAAACGCTTCTTTTGCAATTTAAATCGGCCATTTTCCCAGAAACCACGATCTTGTATTACACTAAAACCGAGCTGATTTCGGCGAAAACGACGTTTGTAACAGGTTCTAAATGGACTAATGAAGCATCTTAAATTCTTCTTTCACAATTTAAATCGGAAATTTTTTGCACAAAACACGATCTTGTATTACGCGAAAACCGAGCTGATTTCGGGGAAAACGACGTTTCTATCAGGTTCTAAATGGACTAATGAAGCCGATTCAAATGCTTCTTTCACAATTTAAATCAGCCTTTTTTCACAAAACACGATCTTGTATTACGCGAAATCGGAGCTGATTTCGGGGAAAACGACGTTTGTATCAGGTTCTACATGGACTAATGAAGCCGATTTAAATGCTTCTTTCGCATTTTAAAAACCGTCCATTTGTGGACTAATGAAGCTTCTGAAATGCTTCTTTTGCAATTTAATTCGGCCATTTTTGCACAAAATACGACCTTGTATTATGCAAAAACCGTGCTGATTTCGGCAAAAACGACGTTTGTAACAGGTTCCAAATGACCTAATAAATCTTGTAACACGCTTCTTTCGCAATTTAAATCGGCCATTTTTGCACAAAACCCGATCTTGCATTACGCGAAAACCGAGTTGATTTCGGCGAAAACGAAGTTTGTAAAAGGGTCTAAATAGCCTAATGAAGCTTCTAAAAGGCTTCTTTCGCAATTTAAATAGTCCATTTTTGCACAAAACACGATCTTGTATTACGCGAAAACCGAGCTGATTTCGGCGAAAACGACGTTTGTAACAGGGTCTAAATGGCCTAATGAAGCTTCTAAAACGCTTCTATCGCAATTTAAATCGGCCATTTTTGCACAAAACACGATCTTGTATTACGCGAAAACCGAGCTGATTTCGGCGAAAACGACGTTTGTAACAGGGTCTAAATGGCCTAATGAAGCTTCTAAAACGCTTCTTTCGCAATTAAAATCGGCCATTTTTGCACAAAACACGATCTTGTATTACGCGAAAACCGAGCTGATTTCGGCGAAAACGACGTTTGTAACAGGGTCTAAATGGCCTAATGAAGCTTCTAAAACGCTTCTTTCGCAATTTAAATCGGCCATTTTTGCACAAAACACGATCTTGTATTACGCAAAAACCGTGCTGATTTCGGCGAAAACGACGTTTGTAACAGGTTCTAAAAGGCTTAATAAAGCTCGTAACACGACCCTTTCGCAATTTCAATCGGCCATATTTGCACAAGACACGATCTTGTATTACACGAAAACCGAGCTGATTTCGGCGAAAACGACGTTTCTAACAGGTTCTAAATGGACTAATGAAGCTTCTCAAACACTTCTTTCGCAATTTAATTCAGCCATTTTTCCACAAAACACGATCTTGTATTACGCGAAAACCGAGCTGATTTCGGCGAAAACGACGTTTGTAACAGGTTATAAATGGCCTAATGAAGATTCTAAAACGCTTCTTTCGCAATTTAAATCGGCCATTTTTCCAGAAACCACGATCTTGTATTACATGAAAACCGAGCTGATTTCGGCGAAAACGACGTTTGTAACAGGTTCTAAATGGACTAATGAAGCTTCTTAAATGCTTCTTTCACAATTTAAATCGGCCATTTTTTGCACAAAACACGATCTTGTATTACGCGAAAACCGAGCTGATTTCGGGGAAAACGACGTTTCTATCAGGTTCTAAATGGACGAATGAAGCCGATTTAAATGCTTCTTTCACAATTTAAATGAGCCATTTTTCACAAAACACGATCTTGTATTACGCGAAATCGGAGCTGATTTCGGGGAAAACGACGTTTGTATCAGGTTCTACATGGACTAATGAAGCCGATTTAAATGCTTCTTTCGCATTTTAAAAATCGTCCATTTGTGGACTAATGAAGCTTCTGAAATGCTTCTTTTGCAAATTAAATCGGAGATTTTTGCACAAAACACGATCTTGTATTACGCGAAAACCGAGCTGATTTCGGCGAAAACGACGTTTGTAACAGGGTCTAAATGGCCTAATGAAGCTTCTAAAACGCTTCTTTCGCAATTTAAATCGGCCATTTTTCCACAAAACACGATCTTGTATTACGCGAAAACCGAGCTGATTTAGGCGAAAACGACGTTTGTAACAGGGTCTAAATGGCCTAATGAAGCTTCTAAAACGATTCTTTTGCAATTTAATTCGGCCATTTTTGCACAAAACACGATCATGTATTACGCGAAAACCGAGCTGATTTCGGCGAAAACGACGTTTGTAACAGGGTCTAAATGGCCTAATGAAGCTTCTAAAACGCTTCTTTTGTAATTTAATTCGGCCATTTTTGCACAAAACACGATCTTGTATTACGCGAAAACCGAGCTGATTTCGTCGAAAACGACGTTTGTAACAGTGTCTAAATGGCCTAATGAAGCTTCTAAAACGCTTCTTTCGCAATTTAAATCGGCCATTTTTGCACAAAACACGATCTTGCATTACGCGAAAACCGAGTTGATTTCGGCGAAAACGACGTTTGTAACAGGGTTTAAATGGCCTCATGAAGTTTCTAAAACGCTTCTTTCGCAATTTAAATCGGCCATTTTTGCACAAAACACGATCTTGTATTACGCGAAAACCGAGCTGATTTCGGCGAAAACGACGTTTGTAAGAGGGTCTAAATGGCCTAATGAAGCTTCTAAAACGCTTCTTTCGCAATTTTAATCGGCCATTTTTGCACAAAACACGATCTTGTATTACGCGAAAACCGAGCTGATTTCGGCGAAAACGACGTTTGTAACAGGTTCTAAATGGCTTAATAAAGCTCGTAACACGACCCTTTCGCAATTTTAATCGGCCATATTTGCACAAGACACGATCTTGTTTTACACGAAAACCGAGCTGATTTCGGCGAAAACGACGTTTCTAACAGGTTCTAAATGGACTAATGAAGCTTCTCAAACACTTCTTTCGCAATTTAATTCAGCCATTTTTCCACAAGACACGATCTTGTATTACGCGAAAACCGAGCTGATTTCGGCGAAAACGACGTTTGTAATAGGTTATAAATGGCCCAATGAAGATTCTAAAACGCTTCTTTTGCAATTTAAATCGGCCATTTTTCCAGAAACCACGATCTTGTATTACACGAAAACCGAGCTGATTTCGGCGAAAACGACGTTTGTAACAGGTTCTAAATGGACTAATGAAGCATCGTAAATTCTTCTTTCACAATTTAAATCGGAAATTTTTTGCACAAAACACGATCTTGTATTACGCGAAAACCGAGCTGTTTTCGGCGAAAACGACGTTTGTAACAGGGTCGAAATTGCCTAATGAAGCTTCTAAAACGCTTCTTTCGCAATTTAAATCGGCCATTTTTGCACAAAAACGATCTTGTATTACGCGAAAACCGAGCTGATTTCGGTGAAAACGACGTTTGTAACAGGGTCTAAATGGCCTAATGAAGCTTCTAAAACGCTTCTTTCGCAATTTAAATCGGGCATTTTTGCACAAAACACGATCTTGTATTAAGCGAAAACCGAGCTGATTTCGGCGAAAACGACGTTTGTAACAGGGTCTAAATGGCCTAATGAAGCTTCTAAAACGCTTCTTTCGCAATTTAAATCGGCCATTTTTGCACAAAACACGATCTTGTATTACGCAAAAACCGAGCTGATTTCGGCGAAAACGACGTTTGTAACAGTGTCTAAATGGCCTAATGAAGCTTCTAAAACGCTTCTTTCGCAATTTAAATCGGCCATTTTTGCGCAAAACACGATCTTGCATTACGCGAAAACCGAGTTGATTTCGGCGAAAACGACGTTTGTAACAGGGTCTAAATGGCCTAATGAAGCTTCTAAATCGCTTCTTTCGCAATTTAAATCGGCCATTTTTGCACAAAACACGATCTTGTGTTACGCAAAAACCGTGCTGATTTCGGCGAAAACGACGTTTGTAACAGGTTCTAAATGTCTTAATAAAGCTCGTAACACGACCCTTTCGCAATTTCAATCGGCCATTTTCGCACAAGACACGATCTTGTATTACACGAAAACCGAGCTGATTTCGGCGAAAACGACGTTTCTAACAGGTTCTAAATGGACTTAATAAGCTTCTCAAACACTTCTTTCGCAATTTAATTCAGCCATTTTTCCACAAAACACGATCTTGTATTACGCGAAAACCGAGCTGATTTCGGCGAAAACGACGTTTGTAACAGGTTATAAATGGCCCAATGAAGATTCTAAAACGCTTCTTTCGCAATTTAAATAGGCCATTTTTTCAGAAACCACGATCTTGTATTACATGAAAACCGAGCTGATTTCGGCGAAAACGACGTTTGTAACAGGTTCTAAATGGACTAATGAAGCTCCTTAAATGCTTTTTTCACAATTTAAATCGGCCATTTTATGCACAAAACACGATCTTGTATTACGCGAAAACCGAGCTGATTTCGGGGAAAAAGACGTTTCTATCAGGTTCTAAATGGACTAATGAAGCCGATTTAAATGCTTCTTTCACAATTTAAATCAGCCATTTTTCACAAAACATGATCTTGTATTTCGCGAAATCCGAGCTGATTTCGGGAAAAACGACGTTTGTATCAGGTTCTACATGGACTAATGAAGCCGATTTAAATGCTTTTTTCGCATTTTAAAAATCGGCCATTTGTGGACTAATGAAGCTTCTGAAATGCTTCTTTTGCAATTTAAATCGGACATTTTTCCACAAAACACGATCTTGTATTACGCGAAAACCGAGCTGATTTCGGCGAAAACGACGTTTGTAACAGAGTCCAAATGGCCTAATGAAGCTACTAAAACGCTTCTTTCGCAATTTAAATTGGCCATTTTTGCACAAAACACGATCTTGCATTCCGCGAAAACCGAGTTGATTTCGGCGAAAACGACGTTTGTAACAGGGTCTAAATGGCCTAATGAAGCTTCTAAAATGCTTCTTTCGCAATTTAAATCGGCCATTTTTGCACAAAACACGATCTTGTATTACGCGAAAACCGAGCTGATTTCGGCGAAAAAGACGTTTGTAACAGGGTCTAAATGGCCTAATGAAGCTTCTAAAAGGCTTCTTTCGCAATTTAAATCGGCCATTTTTGCACAAAACACGATCTTGTATTACGCGAAAACCGAGCTGATTTCGGCGAAAACGACGTTTGTAACAGGGTCTAAATGGCCTAATGAAGCTTCTAAAACGCTTCTTTCGCAATTTAAATCGGCCATTTTTCCACAAAACACGATCTTGTATTACGCGAAAACCGAGCTGATTTCGGCGAAAAAGACGTTTGTAACAGGGTCTAAATGGCCTAATGAAGCTTCTAAAACGCTTCTTTCGTAATTTAATTCGGCCATTTTTGCACAAAACACGATCTTGTATTACGCGAAAACCGAGCTGATTTCGGCGAAAACGACGTTTGTAACAGTGTCTAAATGGCCTAATGAAGCTTCTAAAACGCTTCTTTCGCAATTTAAATCGGCCATTTTTGCACAAAACACGATCTTGCATTACCCGAAAACCGAGTTGATTTCGGCGAAAACGACGTTTGTAACAGGGTTTAAATGGCCTCATGAAGCTTCTAAAACGCTTCTTTCGCAATTTAAATCGGCCATTTTTGCACAAAACACGATCTTGTATCACGCGAAAACCGAGCTGATTTCGGCGAAAACGACGTTTGTAACAGGTTCTAAATGGCTTAATAAAGCTCGTAACACGACCCATTCGCAATTTCAATCGGCCATATTTGCACAAGTCACGATCTTGTATTACACGAAAACCGAGCTGATTTCGGCGAAAACGACGTTTCTAACAGGTTCTAAATGGACTAATGAAGCTTCTCAAACACTTCTTTCGCAATTTAATTCAGCCATTTTTCCACAAAACACGATCTTGTATTACGCGAAAACCGAGCTGATTTCGGCGGAAACGACGTTTGTAATAGGTTATAAATGGCCCAATGAAGATTCTAAAACGCTTCTTTTGCAATTTAAATCGGCCATTTTCCCAGAAACCACGATCTTGTATTACACTAAAACCGAGCTGATTTCGGCGAAAACGACGTTTGTAACAGGTTCTAAATGGACTAATGAAGCATCTTAAATTCTTCTTTCACAATTTAAATCGGAAATTTTTTGCACAAAACACGATCTTGTATTACGCGAAAACCGAGCTGATTTCGGGGAAAACGACGTTTCTATCAGGTTCTAAATGGACTAATGAAGCCGATTCAAATGCTTCTTTCACAATTTAAATCAGCCTTTTTTCACAAAACACGATCTTGTATTACGCGAAATCGGAGCTGATTTCGGGGAAAACGACGTTTGTATCAGGTTCTACATGGACTAATGAAGCCGATTTAAATGCTTCTTTCGCATTTTAAAAACCGTCCATTTGTGGACTAATGAAGCTTCTGAAATGCTTCTTTTGCAATTTAATTCGGCCATTTTTGCACAAAATACGACCTTGTATTATGCAAAAACCGTGCTGATTTCGGCAAAAACGACGTTTGTAACAGGTTCCAAATGACCTAATAAATCTTGTAACACGCTTCTTTCGCAATTTAAATCGGCCATTTTTGCACAAAACCCGATCTTGCATTACGCGAAAACCGAGTTGATTTCGGCGAAAACGAAGTTTGTAAAAGGGTCTAAATAGCCTAATGAAGCTTCTAAAAGGCTTCTTTCGCAATTTAAATAGTCCATTTTTGCACAAAACACGATCTTGTATTACGCGAAAACCGAGCTGATTTCGGCGAAAACGACGTTTGTAACAGGGTCTAAATGGCCTAATGAAGCTTCTAAAACGCTTCTATCGCAATTTAAATCGGCCATTTTTTGCACAAAACACGATCTTGTATTACGCGAAAACCGAGCTGATTTCGGCGAAAACGACGTTTGTAACAGGGTCTAAATGGCCTAATGAAGCTTCTAAAACGCTTCTTTCGCAATTAAAATCGGCCATTTTTGCACAAAACACGATCTTGTATTACGCGAAAACCGAGCTGATTTCGGCGAAAACGACGTTTGTAACAGGGTCTAAATGGCCTAATGAAGCTTCTAAAACGCTTCTTTCGCAATTTAAATCGGCCATTTTTGCACAAAACACGATCTTGTATTACGCAAAAACCGTGCTGATTTCGGCGAAAACGACGTTTGTAACAGGTTCTAAAAGGCTTAATAAAGCTCGTAACACGACCCTTTCGCAATTTCAATCGGCCATATTTGCACAAGACACGATCTTGTATTACACGAAAACCGAGCTGATTTCGGCGAAAACGACGTTTCTAACAGGTTCTAAATGGACTAATGAAGCTTCTCAAACACTTCTTTCGCAATTTAATTCAGCCATTTTTCCACAAAACACGATCTTGTATTACGCGAAAACCGAGCTGATTTCGGCGAAAACGACGTTTGTAACAGGTTATAAATGGCCTAATGAAGATTCTAAAACGCTTCTTTCGCAATTTAAATCGGCCATTTTTCCAGAAACCACGATCTTGTATTACATGAAAACCGAGCTGATTTCGGCGAAAACGACGTTTGTAACAGGTTCTAAATGGACTAATGAAGCTTCTTAAATGCTTCTTTCACAATTTAAATCGGCCATTTTTTGCACAAAACACGATCTTGTATTACGCGAAAACCGAGCTGATTTCGGGGAAAACGACGTTTCTATCAGGTTCTAAATGGACGAATGAAGCCGATTTAAATGCTTCTTTCACAATTTAAATGAGCCATTTTTCACAAAACACGATCTTGTATTACGCGAAATCCGAGCTGATTTCGGGGAAAACGACGTTTGTATCAGGTTCTACATGGACTAATGAAGCCGATTTAAATGCTTCTTTCGCATTTTAAAAATCGTCCATTTGTGGACTAATGAAGCTTCTGAAATGCTTCTTTTGCAAATTAAATCGGAGATTTTTGCACAAAACACGATCTTGTATTACGCGAAAACCGAGCTGATTTCGGCGAAAACGACGTTTGTAACAGGGTCTAAATGGCCTAATGAAGCTTCTAAAACGCTTCTTTCGCAATTTAAATCGGCCATTTTTCCACAAAACATAATCTTGCATTACGCGAAAACCGAGTTGATTTCGGCGAAAACGCCGTTTGTGACAGGGTCTAAATGGCCTAATGAAGCTTCTAAAACGCTTCTTTCGCAATTTAAATCGGCCATTCTTGCACAAAAACACGATCTTGTATTACGCGAAAACCGAGCTGATTTCGGCGAAAACGACGTTTGTAACAGGGTCTAAATGGCCTAATGAAGCTTCTAAAACGCTTCTTTCGCAATTTAAATCGGCCATTTTTCCACAAAACATGATCTTGCATTACGCGAAAACCGAGTTGATTTCGGCGAAAACGCCGTTTGTGACAGGGTCTAAATGGCCTAATGAAGCTTCTAAAACGCTTCTTTCGCAATTTAAATCGGCCATTCTTCACAAGACACGATCTTGTATTACGCGAAAACCGAGCTGATTTCGGCGAAAACGACGTTTGTAACAGGGTCTAAATGGCCTAATGAAGCTTCTAAAACGCTTCTATCGCAATTTAAATCGGCCATTTTTGCACAAAACACGATCTTGCATTACGCGAAAACCGAGCTGTTTTCGGCGAAAACGACGTTTGTAACAGGGTCTAAATGGCCCAATGAAGCATTTAAAATGCTTCTTTCGCAATTTAAATCGGCCATTTTTGAACAAAACACGATCTTGTATTACGCGAAAACCGAGCTGATTTCGGCGAAAACGAAGTTTGTAACAGGGTCTAAATGGCCCAATAAGACTTTTAAAATGCTTCTTTCGCAATTTAAATCGGCCATTTTTGCACAAAACACGATCTTGCATTACGCGAAAACCGAGTTGATTTCGGCGAAAACGACGTTTGTAACAGGGTCTAAATGGCCTAATGAAGCTTCTAAAACGCTTCTTTCGCAATTTAAATCGGCCATTTTTGCACAAAACACGATCTTGCATTACGCGAAAACCGAGCTGTTTTTGGCGAAAACGACGTTTGTAACAGGGTCTAAATGGCCCAATGAAGCTTTTAAAATGCTTCTTTCGCAATTTAAAGCTGCCATTTTTGCACAAAACACGATCTTGTATTACGCGAAAACCGAGCTGATTTCGGCGAAAACGACGTTTGTAACAGGGTCTAAATGGCCAAATAAGACTTTTAAAATGCTTCTTTCGCAATTTAAATCGGCCATTTTTGCACAAAACACGATCTTGTATTACGCGAAACCGAGCTGATTTCGGCGAAAACGACGTTTGTAACAGGGTCTAAATGGCCTAATGAAGCTTCTAAAACGCTTCTTTCGCAATTTAAATCGGCCATTTTTGCACAAAACACGATCTTGCATTACACGAAAACCGAGTTGATTTCGGCGAAAACGACGTTTGTATCAGGGTCTAAATGGCCTAATGAAGCTTCTAAAATGCTTCTTTCGCAATTTAAATCGTCCATTTTTTAACAAAACACGATCTTGTATTACGCGAAAACCGAGCTGATTTCGGCGAAAACGACGTTTGTAACAGGGTCTAAATGGCCTAATGAAGCTTCTAAAACGCTTCTTTCGCAATTTAAATCGGCCATTTTTGATCAAAACACGATCTTGTATTACGCGAAAACCGAGCTGATTTCGGCGAAAACGACGTTTGTAACAGGGTCTAAATGGCCTAATGAAGCTTCTAAAACGCTTCTTTCGCAATTTAAATCGGCCATTTTTGCACAAAACACGATCTTGGATTACGCGAAAACCGAGCTGATTTCGGCGAAAACGACGTTTGTAACAGGGTCTAAATGGCCTAATGAAGCTTCTAAAACGCTTCTTTCGCAATTTAAATCGGCCATTTTTGCACAAAACTCGATCTTGTATTACGCGAAAACCGAGCTGATTTCGGCGAAAACGACGTTTGTAACAGGGTCTAAATGGCCTAATGAAGCTTCTAAAGCGCTTCTTTCGCAATTTAAATCGGCCATTTTTGCACAAAACACGATCTTGTATTACGCGAAAACCGAGCTGATTTCCGCGAAAACGACATTTGTAACAGGGTCTAAATGGCCTAAAAAAGCTTCTAAATCGCTTCTTTCGCAATTTAATTCGGCCATTTTTGCACAAAACACGATCTTGCATTACGCGAAAACCAAGCTGATTTCGGCGAAAACGACGTTTGTAACAGGGTCTAAATGGCCTAATGAAGCTTCTAAAACGCTTCTTTCGCAATTTAAATCGGCCATTTTTGCACAAAACACGATCTTGTATTATGCGAAAACCGAGCTGATTTCGGCGAAAACGACGTTTGTAACAGGGTCTAAATGGCCTAATGAAGCTTCTAAAATGCTTCTTTCGCAATTTAAATCGGCCATTTTTGCACAAAACACGATCTTGTATTACGCGAAAACCGAGCTGATTTCGGCGAAAACGACGTTTGTAACAGGGTCTAAATGGCCTAATGAAGCTTCTTAAACGCTTCTTTCGCAATTTAAATCGGCCATTTTTGCACAAAACACGATCTTGTGTTACGCAAAAACCGTGCTGATTTCGGCGAAAACGACGTTTGTAACAGGTTCTAAATGGCTTAATAAAGCTCGTAACACGACCCTTTCGCAATTTCAATCGGCCATATTTGCACAAGACACGATCTTGTATTGCACGAAAACCGAGCTGATTTCGGCGAAAACGACGTTTCTAACAGGTTCTAAATGGACTAATGAAGCTTCTTAAACACTTCTTTCGCAATTTAATTCAGCCATTTTTCCACAAAACACGATCTTGTATTACGCGAAAACCGAGCTGATTTCGGCGAAAACGGCGTTTCTAACAGGGTCTAAATGGCCTAATGAAGCTTCTAAAACGCTTCTTTCGCAATTTAAATCGGCCATTTTTGCACAAAACACGATCTTGTATTACGCAAAAACCGTGCTGATTTCGGCGAAAACGACGTTTGTAACAGGTTCGAAATGGCTTAATAAAGTTTCTAAAACGCTTCTTTCGTAATTTTAATCGGCCATTTTTGCACAAGACACGATCTTGTATTACGCGAAAACCGAGCTGATTTCGGCGAAAACGACGTTTGTAACAGGGTCTAAATGGCCTAATGAAGATTCTAAAACGCTTCTTTCGCAATTTAAATCGGCCATTTTTGCACAAAACACGATCTTGTATTACGCAAAAACCGTGCTGATTTCGGCGAAAACGACGTTTGTAACAGGTTCGAAATGGCTTAATAAAGTTTCTAAAACGCTTCTTTCGTAATTTCAATCGGCCATTTTTGCACAAGACACGATCTTGTATTACGCGAAAACCGAGCTGATTTCGGCGAAAACGACGTTTGTAACAGGGTCTAAATGGCCTAAAAAAGCTTCTAAATCGCTTCTTTCGCAATTTAATTCGGCCATTTTTGCACAAAACACGATCTTGCATTACGCGAAAACCAAGCTGATTTCGGCGAAAACGACGTTTGTAACAGGGTCTAAATGGCCTAATGAAGCTTCTGAAAAGCTTCTTTCGCAATTTAAATCGGCCATTTTTGCACAAAACACGATCTTGTATTACGCGAAAACCGAGCTGATTTCGGCGAAAACGACGTTTGTAACAGGGTCTAAATGGCCTAATGAAGCTTCTAAAATGCTTCTTTCGCAATTTAAATCGGCCATTTTTGCACAAAACACGATCTTGTATTACGCGAAAACCGAGCTGATTTCGGCGAAAACGACGTTTGTAACAGGGTCTAAATGGCCTAATGAAGCTTCTTAAACGCTTCTTTCGCAATTTAAATCGGCCATTTTTGCACAAAACACGATCTTGTGTTACGCAAAAACCGTGCTGATTTCGGCGAAAACGACGTTTGTAACAGGTTCTAAATGGCTTAATAAAGCTCGTAACACGACCCTTTCGCAATTTCAATCGGCCATATTTGCACAAGACACGATCTTGTATTGCACGAAAACCGAGCTGATTTCGGCGAAAACGACGTTTCTAACAGGTTCTAAATGGACTAATGAAGCTTCTTAAACACTTCTTTCGCAATTTAATTCAGCCATTTTTCCACAAAACACGATCTTGTATTACGCGAAAACCGAGCTGATTTCGGCGAAAACGGCGTTTCTAACAGGGTCTAAATGGCCTAATGAAGCTTCTAAAACGCTTCTTTCGCAATTTAAATCGGCCATTTTTGCACAAAACACGATCTTGTATTACGCAAAAACCGTGCTGATTTCGGCGAAAACGACGTTTGTAACAGGTTCGAAATGGCTTAATAAAGTTTCTAAAACGCTTCTTTCGTAATTTCAATCGGCCATTTTTGCACAAGACACGATCTTGTATTACGCGAAAACCGAGCTGATTTCGGCGAAAACGACGTTTGTAACAGGGTCTAAATGGCCTAATGAAGATTCTAAAACGCTTCTTTCGCAATTTAAATCGGCGATTTTTGCACAAAACACGATCTTGTATTACGCGAAAACCGAGCTGATTTCGGCGAAAACGACGTTTGTAACAGGGTCTAAATAGCCTAATGAAGCTTCTAAAATGCTTCTTTCGCAATTTAAATCGGCCATTTTTGCACAAAACACGATCTTGCATTACGCGAAAACCGAGCTGATTTCGGCGAAAACGACGTTTTTAACAGGGTCTAAATGGCCTAATGAAGCTTCTAAAACGCTTCTTTCGCAATTTAAATCGGCCATTTTTGCACAAAACACGATCTTGTATTACGCGAAAACCGAGCTGATTTTGGCGAAAACGACGTTTGTAACAGGGTCTAAATGGCCTAATGAAGCTTCTAAAACGCTTCTTTCGCAATTTAAATCGGCCATTTTTGCACAAAACACGATCTTGTATTACGCGAAAACCGAGCTGATTTCGGCAAAAACGACGTTTGTAACAGGGTCTAAATGGCCTAATGAAGCTTCTAAAACGCTTCTTTCGCAATTTAAATCAGCCATTTTTGCACAAAACACGATCTTGTATTACGCGAAAATCGAGCTGATATCGGCGAAAACGACGTTTGTAACAGGGTCTAAAAGGCCTAATGAAGCTTTTGAAACGCTTCTTTCACAATTTAAATCGGAAATTTTTTGCACAAAACACGATCTTGTATTACGCAAAAACCGAGCTGATTTCGGGGAAAACGACGTTTCTATCAGGTTCTAAATGGACTAATGAAGCCGATTTAAATGCTTCTTTCACAATTTAAATCAGCCATTTTTCACAAAACACGATCTTGTATTACGCGAAATCCGAGCTGATTTCGGGGAAAACGACGTTTGTATCAGGTTCTACATGGACTAATGAAGCCGATTTAAATGCTTCTTTCGCATTTTAAAAATCGGCCATTTGTGGACTAATGAAGCTTCTGAAATGCTTCTTTTGCAATTTAATTCGGCCATTTTTGCACAAAACACGACCTTGTATTATGCAAAAACCGTGCTGATTTCGGCAAAAACGACGTTTGTAACAGGTTCCAAATGACCTAATAAATCTTGTAACACGCTTCTTTCGCAATTTAAATCGGCCATTTTTGCACAAAACACTATCTTGCATTACGCGAAAACCGAGTTGATTTCGGCGAAAACGACGTTTGTAACAGGGTCTAAATGGCCTAATGAAGCTTCTAAAATGCTTCTTTCGCAATTTAAATCGGCCATTTTTGCACAAAACACGATCTTGTATTACGCGAAAACCGAGCTGATTTCGGCGAAAACGACGTCTGTAACAGGGTCTAAATGGCCTAATGAAGCTTCTAAAACGCTTCTTTCGCAATTTAAATCGGCCATTTTTGCACAAAACACGATCTTGTATTACGCGAAAACCGAGCTGATTTCGGCGAAAACGACGTTTGTAACAGGGTCTAAATGGCCTAATGAAGCTTCTAAAACGCTTCTTTCGCAATTTAAATCGGCCATTTTTGCACAAAACACGATCTTGTATTACGCGAAAACCGAGCTGATTTCGGCGAAAACGACGTTTCTAACAGGGTCTAAATGGCCTAATGAAGCTTCTAAAACGCTTCTTTCGCAATTTAAATCGGCCATTTTTGCACAAAACACGATCTTGTATTACGCAAAAACCGTGCTGATTTCGGCGAAAACGACGTTTGTAACAGGTTCTAAATGGCTTAATAAAGTTTCTAAAACGCTTCTTTCGCAATTTCAATCGGCCATTTTTGCACAAGACACGATCTTGTATTACGCGAAAACCGAGCTGATTTCGGCGAAAACGACGTTTGTAACAGGGTCTAAATGGCCTAATGAAGATTCTAAAACGCTTCTTTCGCAATTTAAATCGGCCATTTTTGCACAAAACACGATCTTGTATTACGCGAAAACCGAGCTGATTTCGGCGAAAACGACGTTTGTAACAGGGTCTAAATAGCCTAATGAAGCTTCTAAAACGCTTCTTTCGCAATTTAAATCGGCCATTTTTTAACAAAACACGATCTTGTATTACGCGAAAACCGAGCTGATTTCGGCGAAAACGGCGTTTGTAACAGGGTCTAAATGGCCTAATGAAGCTTCTAAAACGCTTCTTTCGCAATTTAAATCGGCCATTTTTGCACAAAGAACGATCTTGTATTACGCGAAAACCGAGCTGATTTCGGCGAAAACGACGTTTGTAACAGGGTCTAAATGGCCTAATGAAGCTTCTAAAACGCTTCTTTCGCAATTTAAATCGGCCATTTTTGCACAAAACACGATCTTGGATTACGCGAAAACCGAGCTGATTCGGCGAAAACGACGTTTGTAACAGGGTCTAAATGGCCTAATGAAGCTTCTAAAACGCTTCTTTCGCAATTTAAATCGGCCATTTTTGCACAAAACACGATCTTGCATTACGCGACAACCGAGCTGATTTCGGCGAAAACGACGTTTGTAACAGGTTCTAAATGGACTAATGAAGCTTCTAACACGCTCATTTCGCAATTTAAATCGGCTATTTTTGCACAAGACACGATCTTGTATTACGCGAAAACCGAGCTGATTTCCGCGAAAACGACGTTTGTAACAGGTTCTAAATGGCCTAATGAAGATTCTAAAACGCTTCTTTCGCAATTTAAATCGGCCATTTTTCCACAAAACACGATCTTGTATTACACGAAAACGACGTTTGTAACAGGGTTTAAATGGCCTAATGAAGCTTCTGAATTACTTCTTTTTGCTCAAGTCCTGTGCATCAATTGCTATGGCGTGTAGAGACCCAGCGCTCGGTGTAGTCTGTACATGGTGAACCCTGGCGTGTAAAGACAGAGCGCTCGTGCTAATCTCGAATTTTCTAAGCTGTTCGCACTCTAAAAGCGCGTTTCTTGTATTGTTCTTTGGGCGCGTGTTTATTATGTATTGCTGTGTTCTTTGGATTGTTCGTGAAATAGAAGTTTCTAGGCTTTGGGGTGAGAAGCTATAAATTAGGGGCTGTGTTTAGAGCCGGGAGGAGAGTGAAAAATTCCAGCGGACACGGAAGAGTGTGAGTCAGTTTCTTGACCTTTCCGATAATTGCAGAATTTATAGATATTCTTCGAAATTTGTAACGGATTATATACAGTCTTCAGTTTGCCTTTGGGACTATTACCAGAACTTCACTTTTTGATTACAACAGATTGATTTTGGGATTGAATTGGACTATTTTTTTCTTTGATTTACGTGAACTGTTCATCTGGATTATATGTTTTATAGGACTTGTTGAGCTGTGACAGTGGTGGTATCCAGAAAAGCCTAGGATCCGGACTCTCTGGTACTGCACACTTTATTTATTATACCGTGTAATTGTATTGATTTACTGTATACTGTTGTTATACTGTATAATTGTATTGATTTATTGTGATACTGTTGTTATACTGTGTAATTGTATTGATTTAGTGTATTGTAATGTTAGGGTTGTTTTAAGAATAAATTATTATTATTTGTTAACAAAAACCACTGACTTCTCTATTCATTCCCCTAGACATTTCATGCTGCCTAGTGTTACAGAATCTGATTTTTATTTATCTCTGTAACAAAATTTATACTCGTCACGACTACGTGATCTGTTGTTATTAGGTTCCGTAACATAAAAATGTGGGCTCGTCCGGGATGCTTAATAGTTATGAAAATTTATTAGGCCTTGACCTAGAAACATTGTTTAAAATACATTGTTTACAAGATTACATATTGTTTACAATACATTGTTTACAAGATTTATCTCAGTGTTTTTTTTTATTGTTTTAACATCTTAATATGGTAGATTTCAAACCTGAGGCAATTGTTAAGATCCCGACCCTGATCAACTTGAACAGTTGACAAAAGATCAGTTGCTGCGTTTGGGACAACACTTAGGGCAAGGTGTGAAAAAAGCTTTGAGAAAGCCTAATATCATTGCTAAAATCATGCAAGATCTAGTTAGCAAAGGTTTAATTGAAGAGAATGAAGTGGAAACATCAAAAGATGATAGCCTTGCTTTACAGTTAGAATTTAAAAAGTTAGAAATGAAAGAAAGGTTAGAAAGAGAAAGACTAGAAAAAGAAATAGAAAGAGAAAAACTAAAAAAAGACAAAAAAAATTGAGTTAAAACGACTGGAGTTAGAAAGACTTAAACTAGAACATGGTCTACGTGATGCCCCAACTCACAGTTTTGATGTTACTAAACACATAAGACTTGTCCCACCTATTAAAAAAAGAGGTTGATAAATATTTCTTACACTTTGAAAAGGTAGCTGAAAGTTTAAAATGGCTAAGGAAAATTGGATTATGCTATTACAAAGTGTATTGACTGGCAAGGCCAGAGAAATTTATACAGAGCTTTCAGTAGAAGCCGCTGCTGACTATGACCAGGTTAAACGGGTAATCCTAAAACGTTATGAGTTAGTTCCGATGGCTTACCGCCAGAAATTCAGAAATGGGGGAAAAGCGCAAAGAACAGATCTATGTAGAATTTGCTAGGACAAAAGAGCAGTTGTTTGATCGCTGGTTTAGTTCATAAAATGTAATGAAAGATTATGACAATTTGCGCCAGTTGATTTTGCTTGAAGAATTTGAGCGCTGCATTAACGCAGATGTTAAAACTTTTCTTGATGAGAAAAGCCCTGAATCACTTGACATTGCTGCTCAATTAGCTAATGATTATTCATTAACACTCAAAAGGTCCTTTACTAGCAAATCAAACTAGTCATTCACAAACAAGAATGTAAATCGGTATGGTCGAAAGAAGTTTAACGAGCAGTCACCCAGTACTAAATTCCTGATAGTTCAGCAAAGTCCATTGCTACAACTCAGTCCAAGTCTACTGTGTCAGAGTCAAACAGACCAGTCATTTTCAAAGAAAATCTGTAATTACTGAAAAAAAGGAAGGGCATCTAATATCTGACTGCTGGAAACTTGCAAATAAACCGAAGAGCAAACCTTCTGGTTTTGTTTCAAAATCTATGCATAGTATATCACAAGAGGCAAGCTCTTTTCATGTAAATAAAGGGTACAACTTCATTATTGACTCTAGGCCAACGTGCCGTCTGATTCCAAAGAAGAAACCGTAGCTTGCGGGGTAAAAACTTCATTTGATTCCTGCGAGGAATTGAATAAGGCTAGGTCCTTTCAAGACTCCTGCGAGGAGAGGAATTGAATAAGGCTAGGTCCTTTCAAGACTCCTGCGAGGAGTGTCCACTAAATAAGGCTAAGTCCTTTTATGACTCTTGCGAGAGTATTTCAAATGAGGTCAGGTGCTCTTATGACAAACAGAAGTGTCTTTCTGTTGAGTAAAATTCCTCTGTTGACTCCCATTAGGGGTTGATTGTAATAAGGATGTAGATCCCTTTAGTGACTCTGAAAAAAAGAGTTTATGACTGACACTGTCAGTGTCAGTTCTTTGTTTGATGAAACTGAGGTAGTAGATTCCTCTCCTGACTCTGAAATGGAGTTAAGCCATTCATACATGATGGTTTTGTATCACTTTCATGTGATTTTTCAGATTCTACCCCTATTAGAATTTCGAAGGACACTGGTTCAGGCCAAACTCTCATGTTAGCAAACACTTCGACATTTTCTAATAGGTCTTTTACTGGTGCACATGCACTTGTTAATGGTGTGTTTTCAGACAAGCACACTTCAGTTCCGCTTCACAGTATAAATTTAGAGTCAAAATTGATTTCTGGGAATATTACTGTGGGCATAAGAACTACTTTACTCTTTAAGGGAATTCAGTTGCTACTAGGCAATGATGTTGCAGGTGACAAAGTACAGCCTGTACCAATAGTGACAGAAATGCCGTCATTTGATCAGGACACTGATCCTGAAAGTAAGGAAAGTCCTGGTTTGTATACTTCATGTGCTGTAACTAGATCTATGGCCAAGAAAAACACATACGAGGATAATGGTCCAGATTATAACAGATCGTTGGGTTTCAAGCTCTTCCAAGATGTTGGTAGGAACCATTAGTGAGTAAACTTTCGGAGGAAAATATGCAACCCTTCAAAGTAATCGTGTTCACAAAATAACCCTAAAAATTTTACATTTTGGCAGATTTGACCTTGAAGATGAAGGTCAAGGTCAGCAGGTTTCGAACTCCTCAGAGATTTTGGTGGGAACAATGTGTTTCACATTTCGGGGGAAAATATGCAGCCTTTCAAAAGTTATTGCATTCACAAGATATCCTACAATGATTTAACATTTCAGCATGTTTGACCTTCAAGGTCAAGGTCAAGGATGAAGGTCAAGGTCACCCAGTTGCAAACTCTTCTGGGATTTCGGTGGGTACCATCAGTGTTTTAAATATAAGAGGAAAATATGCAGCCCTTCAAAAGTTATCGTGTTCACAAGATATCCTACAGACGACGACGGCACTGTAAACAAGTCTCCCCTGGCGGGTGGGGGGGGGGGGGACATAATGAGGAAATGGGAAGATACGGGTCAGGTTGGGAGAGAATCTGGCTTTCTTAGATACTTCTCCGGTGACCTCTAGCCTGCCAAGTCCCCTTCCACGAAACAGCGCACACGATTCTGATGTGGGTCAGGTTAGAGAATATCTAGGTGGCTTAAATGCGCTCCTGAGACCTCTAACCAGCCAAGTCACCTTCCACCCGACCGTGCACAAGAGCGCGTAGGCGAAGCAAACTGGCCCAAAGTCTAGCACGAGGCGAACTAAACCCTCGTAAATGAGGGATTATGTAACCGACTTCTAGAATAAGTGTCATTTTTGCTCGCCTAACTATAGTTAAGTGTTATTTATGGCTTGAAAGTTGGCCATTGCCGAATATAGTGTTTTACATGATTTTCAAGTAGCTTTTTGCTTAATAAGGGTAAGATCCGGCAATTTAAACGAATGTCAATGTAATAAATTGGTGTTTATCTTAAGCTTCTGTTATACTAACCAAAGCATATTCCATGACTGGCTACATGGAGGAACTATCCCAAGCACCACCTGAATTACAGTGAGAATATGTCTATCTGGAGGAAACCCTGGATTAGTCTTCGAGTGTTCGGTGGCTTCATTGCTTCTCCTTTTGGGGCTTTTGTAAGGTTTAAACCAATGGATCGCTTAAAGCACCTCTACAGGATTTTTACAGTATTCATCATTTATATTTCTGATTGCTTAATAAGCCTTCATTTAATTTTAAATATTTGTTTTCTTTCGCTTTTCAGTGTATTTTCTGCACTGTTTCATGCTGCTTGTTCTGCCCGATCTCATGTATCCCATTTGTTTCAGACTTCTCCGCTTTCTGGTCTGCAGTTATATTCCATAACTTGGACATTTCTATACCCCCAATATGCATCCCATGAACCATTTTCTTTTTCCATGCAACATTATGGATCTCTTTGTGTCATCTCCCTACACCGCCTTGATCCCAGGACACCTCTAGAAAAGGGGGGAGAATGTGATACAGCAGGTTCCTATCTACTGTGGGCAGAGACCAGCCTACTACAGGAAGTGCCCCCAGCCAGACGATTGTAAACTGCCAAGAAGAACCGGACCTCCAGAAGCTACTGCTATTGAGCCCTGCTGGAGAGCCGGTGTTGTTCAGCGGTCATCATCTCATGCCTACGGTAAGAGATTATCTGTTGTAGAGCAACTCTACAACATCAGTATAAATATTCCGCTAAATCATTAAGTTCGAATTCCTGCAACTCTGCCAAAATTCATTCAACCAAAACCATTTGAACAAACTTGAGACAGCTGGTCTTTTAAATAATTTCTGTGAAATACTGAGCAATGTGGCTGAATAATTTCACAAGAGATTTTTAAGGTTTCTAGCTTTTCTCCATAAAATATAAGTTGATACACAAAAAGCCACAAAAAGCTTAATCCCACGTTTGACATGTGACCGATTTTTGCATAAATTTGGAGGCGATAGCTGTTTCTGTGAAATTATGGGTTAATGTACTGATAACCCCAATATAAACTAGAATATCAGCAGGTCTGTACATGTACCAGTAATAAATTTAATCTGGAGAGGTATGTAGCACCTTTGCAAGTATGGTAAGATGATCTCATGCAGGACTTAAAGAGTTCATCAAGGCATATCATTATACCATGTTTCATAACAATCCACCCAGTGGTTCCTGAGAAATAGGCTCCAAGTTGTTTTTTATTCTAAGCTCTGTGATCTTGAAAAGTAGGTCAAGGTCACCCAACTTTGAGCTTGACCAAGATTTTGTTAATATGCATCCGCACTGAAAAAATGAAGTTCCTGTATTGAATACCTTTGGAGATTTCCCACTTGCAAGGCCAAATATGAAAACTCTCATAAAAATTCATTAAAAATCAGAAATTGTAGGTGGCACCCCAAAACTTGTGCAGTGGGTTCAGACCATCAGTCCCAATTTTCATGGAAAGTTTTGTGAAAATCCACCCAATTGTTCTTGAGCAATAAGCTTATAAGTGTTTTTCTATAATCAGCTCTAAAACTTAGATAAATTGGTCAAGGTCAACCATCTTTGAACTTGACTGAGATTTTGTCAATATACATCTTCATAAAAGAAATAAAATTCCTACTATGAATCCTTTGAGAGATATCCCGCTCACATGGTAAAAGTTAAAAGATGCAGGACGGACAGACAGACAGCTGGGGTGAAGACAATAGCCCATCAGCCTAAGGGCTAAAAGGTTGATGCAGGTGGCGCCACCAATACCTCAATTTCAAATATGACTCATATGACCAACATTTGCATAAATATGGTGATTATAGCTCCAGCCATTTCTAAGATTGTAATTTTAGTATGCTTATTTCGCCAAATGACTAAATTCAGCCTCCTGAACTGGGTCAAATATCACTGAACTGGAACCACCAGAACAAACTTGAGAGATTGTTTCAGGGATTATTTCTGTAAAATATTGAACAATTTGGTAGGAAAATTGTTTCAATTAGATCTTAATTTTTTTATTATATCAAATTGTTTTCAAGTTTATAAAATGTATACATTTGCAATATTACCCATCTAAATATATGTTGCTAACTGAAGAGTGCAGAAAAGGTGGGGCCTGGAACAAGTTTTTCTTCCTCAAATATTCCTATGACTCTCTCACACACATAAAACAAAACCTGATTATTAATCTGCAAGGTTTATTCTGTTTCTTATGCAACACATGTTCTATGCCTTGGCTTCCTCATCTGTTCCCTTTGTGACGCGGGTATAGATGACCTGGCTGTGGTGTTGAACAACTTGCTTGATCAAACCTACAAAATAAATTTTCAGACATTAACTACATGCTTATGTTAAACAAGGGACCATGGGTTACAGAGCTCAGATGAATTCACTGGACAGAAATTTATAAAGTTCTGGCATACAAACAAGGGATCCATGGGTCACGAGGCTCAGCTGAACTTTGAAAAATTTTAGCAAATGCAAAATGTACTCATTTCTATTTTTTGACAACAGCATTTGAAAAACCAAGAGGAAATGGCCTTGCTATTTGGGAATATGAAATACTAAATATATGGATGCAAGAAAAATACTACATGTGCTACATACTTTCATGGACTTCATCAAAGATGCAGGAGCCTCTAATAATCAAGTATTTGTAGAAACTATCTGTATTTCAACTATGGGAAAGTAATATATGTTTAAAATATCCACTGGGAATATATGAAACCCTGTAAAATATGGAATAAGGAAGAACATGGAGATGAGCTGTTGTATTATAATTCAAATTTAATTTAAAAACTAAAATAAAATGCTGTAAAAAAATTAGAATTGTACAATTTTAAATGAGCATAAACTGAATCTTATAAGTATCTATTGTAATGAAAATTGCGGTCTGAAACCTTTTAATCATGCAATAAGTAAAAAAAAAGTTATGGGCCTAAGAGTTATTACAAAGGATATATTTGACAGACAAAAAATGTGCAAATGTAATCAATAATTCTAACTAGTAGCCCATGGGCCATGACGCTCAGCTGAATCCAGGGAAATTGAGCAATGGGTAACATGACTCCCACAGTGCCAAAAATCATGCATTTTGCAAATAGACCTCATTCTAAATCCAGCTGCTACCATTTGTGCCCATGTGACTAATGTGTTAAAATCAAGTTCTTTCACACAGCTTGCAGAATATAGGTCCCAGTGACATTATTTTAGGTTTCAAAGATATTTATGCATAAACCTTCCCCGGATCTTAATCAAATTAGAAATTTCTAGGTCCAACTGTAACCAATCATCTTATTCTGTCCTATTGGGTGCTCAAAACATGTTCTTTCACATATCTTGCAGAATATAAGGTCACTATGACTTCAGATTTCCAAGGAGATTTGCCTAAGACCTACCTGGATAAACAGTTAGAAGATTCAAGGTCTGACAGTTACAGCTTGTGCCCTATTAACAGCCAGAATGTTTCATCTTAAGGTCACAAAAAAAAGAGAGAAAAAAATGCATGAAAATTGGAAAAAAATTCAGTCTATAGGAACTGATTAAACACTCCATGATCAATTTGCATGCAAAAAATCATGATGATCAATGCATTAGTTAGTTAGATACTGGCACTTTTGTATCATATCTTTAATTATTCTGGTGTTACCTCTGAGCCCCATAGCTCAAAGGATATGGGTAAAAGAGACCTATTTTCAGGTTACCAAGAAGATTTTTCATGAACCTCCCTGGTGGCCAAGGTTCTAAGTCCAACAGTTATGATTTGTGCCCTGTTAATGAATGACTGCATCTTTAAAGGTCTCAAAAATAGAGAAAAATAAGAGACCCATGGGTCACTGTGCTCAGCTGAAGTTGACCTTGAAGGTAAAATTCTAAAATAATACCAAATGGAGATAAAGTCTAAGAGGAAAAGTTAATATAGGCTTTGGCTGGTTGACATGAGTGGTTTATATTGATGAGTAAGAAATTGTTGCAATTATTTTTTTCTGACCAAACCATGCATTACCTTATGTTTAAATTGAAGCATGTGAGCATTTGGTGACCATAAGAAATATATTATTAAAATGGTTGGCTTTTTGATAAATTGTTGCCAGTTCAGTAGTTCACACATTTGTTCAATTGGACCTATTTTTTAATAATATATATTATCAAATATATGTATTTTTTTTTATTTATAATATGTATACAGTTGAAATATAACTAATGTCCCCAGTCCACAGATGCAAGGACTTGGTGGTGGTGGTGTGTGGGGAAGTGGGTGGAATGATGGGATTAAAGTTTAAATTCTGCAATACTACACAACTGCATATATAACTTATATAATATAAGTTGCTTTCAAATTTCAGACTTTAATAGCTTAAAATCCATGCACATACAGCATATGAAAGTTATTTCAACAGTGCTTATAGGAAAAATTTCATAATTAATGTATATTTAATGATAATGGAGAGATGATGGACAGACAGAGCTGATCACTTTATGTTCCGTTCTCCTGAGGAAAGAATATGATTCAATCCAATTATTCCTTAAATTAATTTAAATTTTACACATCTGCAATTACAACTAATGTCCCAGAGCACAGGTGCAAAGGAATCAATGTGGGGGGGGGGGGGGGGATTAACAACACTTCTGCATATACATACAGGGCAAACAAAGCCTGATCTTCAATTCTGCTGAGGCAGGAAAATAATGAACAAATGTTTGTATAAGATCCTCATTTTTATTATCAGATCATTTTTCTTTTATTTTAAGTTTATATTTCTATACATTTCCAATATAATAAATATATATCTGAATATAAAAGTTGATTCATAATTCTAAATTGCATCATCATAAATCTCATTCAGATAACACCACATCCTGCATACAAATGTACATATTTGTGAATTTTTACCACATCATGCATACAAATGTATATTTGTTTTTACCAAAAAAAACAAGGGACCCATGGGTCACTGTGCTCAGCTCAAGTTGACCTTGAAGTAAAAAATCTAAAATAATATCAAATGGAGATAAAGTGTAAGAGGAAGAGGTAATACAGGCCATGGTTGGTTTATATGATTTGTTTGTATTGATGAGCAAGAAATTGTTGCAAATAATATTTTGTGACCTGACCATGTGTTTCCTAATGTTGAAACTGAAGCATGTGAGCAGTTTGTGAACAAATGATCTGTACTATTACCATCATCATTAGTTGGCTTTTTGATTAACTGCTGACATTTCAGTAGTTTACACATTTGTTCAATTGAATCTATTTTGTTGTATAATATATATTATTAAATATATATGTATTTTTTTATGAAATGTATAAAGCTGAAATATAACTAAGTAACAACATAAAACAGGGCAAACAAAGCCTGATCTCAAATTCTGCTGAGGCAAGAAAATAATGAACAAATGTTTGTCTTGAATCCTCATTTTTTTATCACATCAATTTCTTTTTTTAATTTAAGTTTATATTTCTATACATTTCCAATATAACATATTTATCTGAATATAAAAGTTGATTCATAATTCTCAATTGCATCATCATAAATCTCAAACTTGTCAGATAACACCACATCATGCATACAAATGTTTATTTATTTTTTACCACAAAAAATAATGTGCTTCATATTTTATAAATTTAAGCATACTGATGGGTTCAATTATATTTGTTAAAATTATTTAAAAGAAAATTGATTTCTTTAAAAATGCTGGATTACACCTTGAATTACTTTTTCAAGGAAAGTTTTTGCATATCGGAGTGGAAACAGCATTACAATTAAGGAGATACAGTGAAAACAATGACAATTACTGCATAACACTTGGTGGGTTGGGTTTTTGGGGGGGGGGGGGGTGATTCGGGTGGTGATATGAGAATAACTGTACACCTGTCACAGCAGGGGATCTCCCCCAAGTGACTGTAACAAATCAGAAATCTGGCATAGCTGACTTCCCGTGACCTTGAGTGGGACCCTGCATCTGTAATCTGTAATCAAAGCAAATGACTACAACAGAGCCTCAAGAAAAAAATCAATAACTAGCTTAATTTTCAAGCTTTTATTTTCAAATTTCAGATTTAAACAAATTAAATATTTATGTTTACATGCTGTGAAAATTAAATCAATGGTACTTACAGGAAAAAAAACATGCCATGGTCAAAGTTGGGCAAAATTTAAGGTACTGATTTTATTTTTATGCTAATAACTTATAAAATTTACAAAATTCAGATCTAATTTTGGGTAAACAATTGAATCTTAATTAAACATAGTTATATACTTGGGAGAAAATAAGACTCTCGTTTCAAAATTTTTCATGTTAAGTGAGTAAATATTTTTCCTGATTTTTTACTAAGTCCATTATGTTTGGGCCCATAACTTTTTAAATTTACATAATACAGACATAATTTCTGGCATCTACATAGGAACTATATAGAGGAATAATTATGGTAAATATGAGGAAAAACAGATGAGTGGTTTTGATATTAGGCAGTCCTGAATGGTAAAAATAGGTTTTTAATAAGAAATTGAGGTTTTTCCTTCATTTCTAAAAGGAACGAAGTCGCAAAGACCTAGTTTTCGGCTTGGTAGGAGATCTTGGGGACATCTAACATTTTGCCGCATTTTGGATTCCTAGGTCTTAGGGTTTCAAAACGTGCCACATCTACGGACGGACGGACAGAGGGACGGACGACGGACAATGGACCACCACTATAGCTCAGATGACTTATAGTCAGCTGAGCTAAAAATGCTTTACGCGCAACAGGTAAGCACCAGGCCTGATTCAACTGCGCTTACCACCAGCCTATCAGAATTTCTAGTGGAGAACACTGCTTCCATGCCCAATGGGCTAGCTTGAGCACCGCGTTTCTTCACCAAGTTACTCAAACCAGTATTTACTTACCTCAGAGAGAGAGGACATGTTGTGGCAGGTTACATAGATGATATTTTGATCCTAGGGGAAACTAAGGATGAGTGTTATCATTCAGTAGCTGCCATGTGTAACCTTGTCAGGGAACTCGATTTTGTGAACATCCAGATAGGTCTGTACTACAACCATCACAGAAGGTAAACATGCTTGGTTTGTAATTTATTCAGTTGACATGAATGTCTCATTGATAGGAGATAAATGTCAGAATTCACAAATTTGTGCAAAAGGCTTCTATCTAAACAGAAGGCTACCATAAAAGAGATGACTGAAGTTTTGGGGGTTATGGTTGCATATTGTGAGGGAGTTAAATATGGAAAGATGCATTATAGGCAGCTGGAATTCCACAAAACACAGGCTCTAAGAGCAGCTAAAGGAGATTTAGGTAAATCAATGAAAATAACTGATCAGATGAGGCAAGACTTCCAGTGGTGGGCAAATACTGATAACCTCAAAGCAAAACCTATCAGATTGTAAACCCCAGCTCTCACAAACCAGACTGATGCTTCAGAATCAGGTTGGGGGGCAGTTTGTAAATCTCAGAAAACAGGGAATAACTGGATTAATGATTTTTCTGACAAACATCTGAATTTTTTAGAGCTTCAGGCAGGTTTTTTAGGCCTCCAATTTTTTTGTAGCCACAAGAAAAACTCTCATATCAGAATCCAAATGGATAACACCACTGCTGTGGCCTATGTAAACAACATTTGGGGGGGGGGGGGGGGGAGGGAATGGCAGTGTTAAATTCTGTGGCAAATCATATGTGGGTATGGGCAGAAAAGCAAAATTTGTGGATCAGTGCTGCACATTTGCCTGGTATAGACAATACAGAAGCAAATAGACCAGATTATTTCATGACAATACTGAACGGATGATGAATAGAGCATGTTTTACTAAATTAGTTGAACTATTGGGACAACATACAATAGATTTTTTTGCATCATCATTGAATAAACAGTGCAACAGTAATGTTTCTTGGAAGCTAGATATGCATGCAAAAGCAACTGATGCTTTTTTTCTCAATGGAAGGATTCCTTAATGTGTGCTTTCCCACCCTTCAGTCTGCTGAACAGAGTACTGGAGAAAGTGATTACGGATCAAGCAGAACTGATACTGATTGCACCAATATGGAGGACGCAACCATGGTTCACACAGCTGACCAGATTGCTGATAGCTTGCCCCAGGCTACTACCACCCACCCAACAGGCACTTGTGTTGCCCTACGACAAGAAGGCAGTACACCCACTGAATCACATGAAACTGGCAGCTTGGCGCCTATCAGGCAATCCTAACAAAACCAAGGAATTCCACTAAAAGCTGCAAAAGTCATTATGCAATCATGGAGACAAGGAACAAAAGAGCAATATGACACCTTTATCAGGAAATGGGTAAAATTCACATGCACCATCTTTGAGCAACATGTTATCATTTTTGGCAAAATTATTTGAAAAAGGTCTTAGTTAAAGCGGAATTAATACAGCACTTTCCTCTCTTTCAACATTCATCTCTCTGGACTGGGTGCCAGTAGTCTCACCCTTAGTCATTAGATCTGTTAAAGCAGTTTTTCAATTAAGGCCATCACTCCCCAAAAACACCATGGTTTGGGACACTAATGTAGTGCTAAAATACATTGGAACTTTGAAAGAGCCTCTGCCACTAAAAGACCTAACATGTAAAGTGGCTACACTGTTAGCATTAGTTACAGGGCAAAGAGTGCAAACACTGTGTGGGATTAATGTTAAGGATGTCAGGTTCTCTGACCAAGTATGCGTTATAAAAATTGAATTGCTGCTTAAAACAACCAAATCAGGAAGACTTCAACAAGACCTACAACTGCCAGAATACAAGCATGACTCAAAACTTTGTCCTCTGTTGAATGTGAAAACTTACATACATAGGACACAAAGACTCATAGGTGAAACCTTTCAATTGTTTATAGCATGTATTAAACCTCATAGACCAGTCTAAACAAACACTTTGTCCCGATGGATCAAATATACTATCCAGGCTGCTGGAATAGATACTAATAAGTTCAGTGCTCATAGCTGTAGGGCAGCAGCTACAAGCAAGGCCAATGTCTATTGCTGTGCCAATAGACACTATCATTAAAACTGCAGGTTGGACTAACAGTAAGAATTTTGCTAGGTTTTACAATAAACCTACTGCTAACTCAGATACTATTTGCAAACTGCATTTTTGATGATGCAGTTTTAGGATCATGAATACACTCTGCCTTGTTGTGAACATTTTGATTGATGAATCTGTTCTATTTCAGGTTTGGTAGAACTTGGGGACATCTAACTATTTAGAATTTTGAATTCATAGGTCCAATGGTTTCAAAATGTGCCTTGTTAACGGACGGCCGGCCGGACAGCAAACAACAAAAGGACCATCACTATAACTTAGATGACTTATGTCAGTTGAGCTAATAAAAAGTGACCCATGGATCATGATGCTGAGCCAAATGACATGTTGATAATATGGCCTTGCACAGACAACTATAATTAAGATAGGTGGCATCATTGTGCACGATATTAGCTTAAGTTCATCAAGACCCATAAGTACAACAAATTTGATGATAATCCAACCAGCCTTTCATGAGGAATCTGGTAATTTGTGTGCATTTCGCATTATTTCTGGGGTGCTCAATCATACCCCAAAACTCAGAAGAATATAGGTCACTGTGACCCAATTTCAGGTTTCTGGTGAGAACTTTTGAAGAACTCTCAGGATGTCAAGTTTGAAGATTCTTGGCCCCATGGTTATGATTTGTGCCCTACTTTGGTATCAAATTTTCAATTATTCTGAGGGGTGCTTATAAGCCCCACAGCTCAGAAAATATGGGTAACAGAGACCTTAATTCACGTTTCAAAGAAGATTTTTCACAGATCTCCCTGGAAATCAAGTTTAAAGATTCTAGGACCAATGGTTACAATTTGAGCCCTGTTAAGGGACGACTGCGTCGTTTAAGGTCTCATAAATTGAGAAAAAAATGTGTTGAAATTTTTTTTAAACAAGAACTACAGGCCTAATGCAAACCTGTGCATTGGGAAATACACCAGGTATAATGCTTCAATGCTGGACGCTGGACCATTACTTCTCATGTATATGAACAATGCAAGTACTAAACATTTTGAATAAGAAACAATTAAACAAACATCACTGCTGAAATTCTGGCACGGGTGCACACAACACAAAAAGAATGTAGCTAGCACCACCCGTCTTGTATACAACGAAGCTATCAGAGATATATACATATGCTCAATTTCAGACTGATATATCAGACCCCTCCTGAGAAAAAAGCAGGGACACACACTGTGCAAAAATGATTGTAGGTGGCACCACCAGTCTTGTATACGACAAAGCTATTCGATATGTATGAATATGCCCAATTTTAGGCTGATATATCAAATTCCTTCATAGAAATAAGCAGGCACATACACTGTGCAAAAGTGGCAACACCTGTCTTGTGAACGAGAAAGTCATCAAAGACACATAGACAGGTCAAAATATCGAGCCGATACATCAAACTTACCTTGAGTCTGATGCATGGGGCTGACCAGGCTTAGGTGAGAAAGGCAGTTGCCCCCGAGTGAATTTTGCTGGCTCAGTCTACTGCACTGAGTGATCTCATGACCTGCACCTGGCTAGACTGAGTGAACTTTTGACCTGTACCTGGCTGCACTGAGTGAACTCTTGACCTGCTGCATAATCTGACACAGTTGGCAGTCTGCCAAAGCCTGGCTGCACTGAGTGAACTCTTGACCTGCTGCATAATCTGACACAGTTGGCAGTCTGCCAAAGCTATAAATAGATCCAGGCTGAACTTTGGTGCCAAAACTGATGCAGTGGACAGTCTGCCCATAGGATGCAGCTACTGCACTGAGTGAACTCCTGACCTATACCTGGCTGCACTGAGTGAACGCTTGACCTGTTGCCTAATCTGATACAGTTGGCAGTCTTCCAAAGCTATAAATAGATCCAGACGAACCTTTTGCCTGTTGCCAAATCTGAAATAGTAGCCACACCATTGCATAAGCTCACAGATTGCCTCCACATGCAGCCCTGAGGGGCATGACACCCATGAGGGAAAAAAGCCCATGAGGTGTTCACAAGTCACCCATGATGGGATCTCATGCCTAGTGCTTGGCTTCACTGATTGAACTCTTGACCTATATCTGGCTGCACTGAATGAACCCTTGATCTGTTGCCAAATCTGAAACAGTTGGTGGTTTCTCAACCTATTTAAAGATTCAGTGACAATCTTGGCCTGTTGGGAAATCTGTTTACACATACTGAAAGACTTTGGCTAAAATGCTTTTTTTTCAAGCTGACATATTCATAAATTTTTTATCAAAATATCTAGAATAATAAAAGATGCAGTTCTTTGTTAAAGGTCTAATAATTCTGCCAAAATCATTCAAGTAAACTTGAAAAAAGGCCACCTAAGAATGACTTTTGTGCCATGTTACAGAAATTATAATTGAAACAATAATTTTGTAGAAGAACAGTTTTCCAGTCCTCAGTTTGAAATAGACATAATAATGGCCTTAAGACCAACTTAGGCTTTTCTGATATGATTGAAAGAACCATGTCCAAGGATAATTCTTTTGAAAAATTGAACGATTCAACTTGACAGTTTCATCATAAACATTTTAAGCTGAAAGTGGCTAAAATATATGAGGTTTTTGCCCATAAAAAACAGGTCAATGTAGGTGGCACCACAAAATCTGCAACTTCAAATATGAGTCATGTGACCAACATTTGCACAATACTTGGTAATGCTACCTTCTGTCATTTCTGTGATAACTATGTCAGTATGCTTACTTGGCCAAATGACTGTTCAAATTAGTTTAACTCCACTAAAATTCATCAAATGCAAACCATTGCCTCTGGGATCATTTCTGTAAAATATAAAACAATTTGGCTGGACCGTTTACAAGAAGACTTTTAAAGGGTTTTCAGCTTTTCCCCTATAAAATCTAAGTAAAAGCAGATAGCAAAAAATAAGCTGAATCCCACAACATTTGATATGTGACAGGTTATTGCATAAAATCTGGGGATGGTAGCTCCTGATATTCCTGAGAAATTATGGGTTGATATACAGATGAACAATGACCCCCTTACAAAAAAAGGTCAAAGCAGGTGGCGCCACCAAAACCTGAATTTCATATATGACTCATGTGACCAACACAGGCATAAAATTTGGTGATGATAGCTCTGGCCTATTCTGAGACTGTCATTTTAGTATGCTTTTTTGGACAGATGACTAAGTTCAACTTCCTGTAATTCGGCCAAAATTCACCGAACTTAAACCATCTGAAAAACTTGAGAGAGATGGTATAAAAGATTATTTCTGTGAAATATTGAACCAATTGGCTTGACCGTTTCGGAGGAGAAGATTTTTAAAGGTTTTTTAGCTTTTTTTCTATAAAATCTGAGAAAATGCAGATTTTTTCAGATGGCTAATTTTTTGCATTAAATTTCATGATGCTAGCTCCAGTCGCTTTCGAAATAGTATGGGTTAATGTATACCCTTGACTGTAAACATTGCCTGGCATGAGGAATATCTAAAATCATAAATCTACATTTTTTAAAAGTTTTTAAAAAAACATTCTTGTCAATATTAACCATAGATAACCTGAAATCTAAATGTCTGGAGGCATGATGTAATGGATGCTGATAAACTGGTTCCAGGCTAGATGTATCTGCTTCACACAGCTAACATATATATATATATATGGTAAAATGACTCAATTCAATCTTTATATTTCAGCCAAAATTCATTCTTTGGAACCATAAAAAACAATTATTAAAAGAATTATTCAGGGGATTATTCTTGTAAAATATTAAACAAATTGGCCTCAGTGGCGTCAGTCAAAAAACGTTTTGCAGGTTTATAACTCATATGGGAGAATAAAGCAAAATGGCTAAGTTAAGCTTCCCATAACTCAGCCAAAAATCTGTGAACCAAAACCATTTGAGCAAACTTGAATTATCAACATCTAAGGATAATTAATGTGTGAGATTTAAGAATTTGGCCAAGTGGTTTTTTAAATGAAGATCTTTGTAGCCACTGAGCTAAAATAGGCTGTTATGGCATATGACTAAATTCAGCTTCCCGTAACTCAGCCAAAAGTCACTGAACTAAGACTATTTGGACAAACTTCAGAAAGCACTACCCTAGGATCATTTCTGTGCGATATTAAACAATTTGGCCATATGGTTTCAGAGAAAAAGTTTTTTGTAGTTGTAAGTGTGATACAGGCACTGATGACCCCCGTAAAAAAAGGCTGATGCAGGTGGCACCACCAATACCTCAATATCAGATATGACTCATGTGACCAACATTGGCATAAATTTGGTGATGATAGCTCCAGCCATTTCTATGATTGTAATTTTAGTATGCTTTTTTGGACAGATGACCAAGTTCAACTAGCTGTAATTTGGCCAAAAATCACGGAACTTAAACCATTCGAACAAACTTGAGAGAGATTGTTCCAGGGATCATTTCTGTGAAATAGTGGACAATTTGGCTGAACAGTTTTGGAGAAGATTTTCAAAGCTTTTTTAGCTTTTTCCCTATAAAATCTAAGAAAATGCAGTTAGCCAAAAAATAAGCAAAATCCGATAGAGTTTTTCAGATGACTAATTTTTTGCATAAAATTTCGTTATGCTAACTCTTGCTGTTTTCAAGATAGTATGGGTTAACGTACAGACGACGGATAACGGCCGACGGACGCCGGACGATGCCACACCATCGCATAAGCTCACAGGTTCGCTAAAAAGAAATCAGGAATATATGTAAAATTATTACGGATGCATACTGAATGCAAAACTAAAATACAGATATATATCTCATTGATGGCAAACTCTTGAATTAAGCTGAGTAGGGATACCAATAATTTATAATCCACGTACAGTTGTCTTTATTGGCCACAAAGAGCTGAATAACACTGCCTGGTATGATGAAAAACTTAAATCATAAATCTAAATTTTTTAAAAGCTTTTAAAACAAGTGACCCATGGGTCATGACGCTCAGCTGACTGGGAAGAGATTCACAAAAGGAAATTTTATCATCAGAATGGTAGATACCCATTCAACTGAAGCATCAAACAGATTACCCACAAGGCCAAGATTTAGTCTGTATTTATATATCTGAAAAATAGAGAAAAAATGTGTAAACTTTAAAAACTAGAATACGGGTAGCCGACAAGTGACTACGTGTATCTGCCAAAATCAGAGTGAAGTGAGGCATGGATTGAGTGGCAAGGGGAAACAGAGTGAGGTATGTTGCATATTAGCATGGATGTCTGCAGCCTAAATGTGTATGTAGGTTGTGCAACCTACCACAAATCCAGAAAGCTGTCCAAGTTGTATACATATGCAAAATTTTAGGCAGAAAAGTCAAACCACTACATGGATATGAGTGATTTTAGCCCACGGCAGACAAACAGACAGACGCTGTGCAAAAATGGTTGCAGTTTTGTGTATGATAAAGACCTATGTGAGATCTAAACACAAGCACAATTTTGGCCCAATCGGTCAAATGGTTCCTGAGATATTAGCTTGGATGTGTGCAGCGTTAACTAGAATGTAGGTGGCGCCACCTGTCATAAAATCAAGAAAGCTATCCAGGATGTATAAACCTGCAAAATTTTAGGCAGTTATGTCAAACCACTACAGAGAAATAAGTGATTTTAGGCCACGGCACACCAACAGACAGACGCTGTGCAAAATGTGCAAAAATGGTTGCAGGTGGTCCCTCCAGTTTTGTGTATGATAAAGACCTATGTGAGATCTATATACATGCAAAATTTTGGCCCAATCGTTCAAACGGTTCCCGAGATATGAGCTTGGATGTCTGCAGCATAAACTAGAATAAAGGTGGCGCCACCTGTCATAAAATCAAGAAAGCTATCCAGGATGTATAAAACTGCAAAATTTTAGGCAGATATGTCAAACCACTGCCAAGATGTGAGTGACTTTATTGCACGGCAGACAAACAGACAGACGCTGTGCAAAAATGGTTGCAGGTGGTGCCACCAGTTTTGTGTATGATAAAGAGCTATGTTAGATCTATACACATGCAAAATTTTGGCCCGATCGGTCAAACAGTTCCCGAGATATGAGCTTCGATGTCATCAGCGTGAACGTGAATGTAGGTGGTGCCATCTGTCATAAAATCAAGAAAGCTATCCAGGATGTATAAAACTGCAAAATTTTAGGCAGATATGTCAAACCATTGCCGAGATATGAGTGACATTATTGCACGGCAGACAAATAGACAGACGCTGTGCAAAAATGGTTGCAGGTGGCGCCACCAGTTTAGCGTATGATAAAGAGCAATGTTAGATCTATATACATGCAAAATTTTGGCCCGATCGGTCAAACCGTTCCCGAAATATGAGCTTGGATGTCATCAGCGTGAATGAGAATGTAGGTGGCGCCACCTGTCATAAAATCAAGAAAGCTATCCAGGATGTATACGCATGCCGAATTTCAGGTGAATTAGTCAATTCACTGCAGAGATATGAGTGATTTTAACCAAAGGCAGATGAACAGATGGACACTGTGCAAACATGGTTACAGGTGGCGCCACCATTTTTTGTGTATGTTATAGAGCAATCCAAGGGCTACATTAGTATAAATTTTATTTCCTGATCAGTCAAACGGTTCCCGAGATATGAGCTTGAAAAGCTGATAAAATCAAGTCCCAGAGGAGCTCTCTGGAAACGAACGCGGCAACGGCGGAGGAACCCGGTCAAAAACATAGTATCCACAAAACTTCGTTTTGGCGGGTACAAAAATACAGGTGGCTCCACCAGTCTGCAGAAACTACTAAAAACACTTACAAACATCAATATCCATGCAAAGAATCATGGTGATCTCTGCATTAGTACCTCAGCTTTTGTAACAAATTTTCCATTATTCTGAGGGATACTTAGGAGTCCTATAGCTTGAAGGATATGGGTAACAGAGACCTAATTTTAAGTTTCCACAGGCACTTTTCATGGGCCTTCTTGCATGACAAGAATGAAGATTCTAGGTCCAGTTGTTGCGCTTTGTACCCTGTTGACAGATAACCACATCTTTAAAGGTATCAAAAAAAGAGAAAAAAATTCGTAAAAATTTGAAAAAAATGGAGGTGGCGCACCCAGTCTGCAGAAACTGATGGAACAGGTCATGATCAATATGTATGCCGAAAATCATGACCATCAGTGTTGTAGTTATTGAGATACTGCAGTTTTTGTATCAAATTTTCCATTATTCTGGGGGGTAATTTGGAGCCATACAGCTTAAAGAATATGGGTAACAGAGACCTAATTTCAGGTTTCCATGGAGACTTTTCATGGGTCTCCCTGTGTGTCAAGAATGAAGATTCTAGGTCCAGTTATAATGATTTGTGCCCTGTTAACAGATGTTCATAACTTTAAAGGTCTCAAAAATAGAGAAAAAATTCGTAAAAAAACCCGAACAAATACAGGTGGTGCCACCAGTCTGCAGAAACTGATGAAACACTCCATGATCAATATCCATGAAAACAATTATGGTGATCTCTGCATTAGTTGTTCAGATACTTCAGCTTTTGTATCAAATTTTCCATTATTCTGAGCTGTACTTTGGAGTGCCATAGCTCAAAGGATATGGGTAACAGAGACCTAATTTCAGGTGTCCATGGAGACTTATCATGGGTCTCCCTGTGTGTCAACAATGAAGATTCTAGGTCCAGTCCTTACGATTTGTACCCTGTTGACAGATAACTACATCCTGAAAGGTCTCGAAAATAGAGAAAAAAAAATTGTGAAAATTTGAAAAAATTCAGGTGGCACCACCAGTCTGCAGGAAGTGATGGAACATCTCATGATCAATACGTATGCCAAAAATCATGACCATCAGTCAAGTAGTAAATGAGATATTGAAGTTTTTGTATGAAATTTTTGACTTTTCTGGGGGTACTTTTGGGCCCGATAGCTCGAAGGATATGGGTAAGAGGGATCTAATTTATGGTTTCCACGGAGACTTTTGATAGGTTTCTCAGTGTGTCGAGAATGAAGATTCTAGGTCCAGCGGTTACGATTTGTGCCACGTTAACAGATGACAGCATCTTTAAAAGTCTCAAAAATAGAGGAAAAAATTGTAAAAAAATCGAAAAATACAGGTGGCGCCACCAGTCTGCAGGAACTTATGGAACATCTCATGATCAATATGTATGCCAAAAATCATGACCATCAGTGTTGTAGTTATTGAGATATTGAAGTTTTTGTATGAAATTTTTTACTATTCTGGGGGGTACTTTGGGGCCCCATAGCTCGAAGGATATGGGTGACAGAGACCTAATTTCTGTAATCCAAGGAGATTTTTCATGGACCTCTCAGTGTATCAAGAATTAAGATTCTAGGTCTAGGCTTTACGATTTGTGCCTTGTTAACAGATGTTCACATTTTTAAAGGTCTCAAAAATAGAGAAAAAAATTTGTAAAAAATCGAAAAATACAGGTGGCGCCACCAGTCTGCAGGAAGTGATGGAACATCTCATGATCAATATGTATGCCAAAAATCATGACCATCAGTGTTGTAGTTATTGAGATATTGAAGTTTTTGTATGAAATTTTTTACTATTCTGGGGGGTACTTTGGGGCCCCATAGCTCGAAGGATATGGGTAACAGAGACCTAATTTTTGGTTTCCAAGGAGATTTTTCATGGACCTCTCAGAATCCCAAGTTACAAGGTTCTAGGTTCAGCGGTTACGATTTGTGCCTGGTTAACGGACGGACAGACGGACGACGGACAAAGAGTGATCGCTATAGCTCAGATGACTTTCAGTCAGCTGAGCTAAAAACTTTCTTGTCAATATTAACCAAAGATAACCTGAAATCTAAATGTCTAGTGGCATGATGTAATAGATGCTGATAAACTGGTGCCAGGCTAGATGTAACAGCATCACACAGCTAACATATATGGTAAAATGACTCAATTCAATCTCCATAATTCAGCCAAAATAACAGTTAACAAAGTTCAACCTCCTGTATCTCGACCAAAAATCTCCGAACTGGAACCATTTGAACAAACTTGAGAAAGATTGTTCCAGGGATCATTTCTGTGAAATATTGGACAATTTGGCTGGACAGTTTTGGACAAGAAGATTGTTAAAGCTTTTTTAGCTTTCTCCCTATAAAATCTAAGAAAATGCAGTAAGAACAAAAATAAACAAAATCCAATATAGTTTTTTGGATGACTGATTATTTGCAAAAAGTTTGGTGATGCTAGCTCCTGCCATTTTAGAGATAGATATGGTTAACGTACAGACAACACACGACGCACGACGCCGCACCATCGCATTAGCTCACAGGTTCGCTAAAAATGCAGTTAGCCAAAAAATAAGCAAAATCCGATAGAGTTTTTTAGATGACTAATTTTTTGCATAAAATTTCGTGATGCTAACTCTTGCCGTTTTTAAGATAGTATAGGTTAATGTACAGACAACGGACGACGTACGACTCCACACCATCGCATAAGCTCACAGGTTCGCTAAAAATACAGGTGTTGCCACCAGTCTGCAGAAACTGATGAAACACTCAATGATCAATATCCATGCAAAGAATCATGGTGATCAATGCATTAGTTGTTCAGATGTTTGGGCTTTTGTATCAAATTTTTTATTATCCTGGGGGTACTTCGGACCCCAATAGCTTGAAGAATATGGGTAACCAAGGTTTCCAAGGAGATTTTTCATGGACCTCCCTGGATGTAAAGTTAGAAAATTCCAGGTCCAGTGGTTACAATTTGTGCCTTGTTAACAGACACCCGGACGGACGATGGACAAAGAGCGACCACTATAGCTCAGATGACTTACAGTCAGCTGAGCTAAAAACAGACCAGTGGTTTTGATACGAGTCAGCCTTCTCAAGTTTAACAACAGGTTTTTGATGGAAAATCTTTGTTTTTCCTTAATTTCCCAAATGAACAAAGTTATCATGGAACAGTTTTGGGTTAGGAAGGAGAACTTGGGAACATCTAACTCTATGTGGAATTTTGGGATCATAGGTCCAACAGTTTCAAAATGTGGATAGTAAACAGACTGCCAGACAGTCAAACAGATGACAAAGGGACCTTCACTAAAGATGACTTACAGTTAACTGAGCTATCAAAACAACACCAGTGGTTTTGATAGCCAGGCCTTCAGGTTTTTATAGGTTTTTAATGGAAATCCGGGTTTCAAAGAAATGAAGCTGTATCCAAGGTCAAGTTTGGTAGAACTCGAGGGGGACATCTTACTATGTCAAATTTTGGATTCATAGGTCCAACAGTTTCAGAAAGTGCCAAACGCCGGGGATGAATAGAGGGACAGCTAAAGGACAAATAATTTTACAACAAAATATAAAACTGATGTTGTTGATTGTTTTGATACATACCCTTTTTGTGGAGTTCAATCAATCCAGCTCTGGCCAAAGATCCTCTGACCTTTAGCCTTTCAGAAACAACTGATGGGGTGATGAGTTTGTAGCTGGGCACTTCCTTGTACAGTTTGTCATAGGTAGCCTTATCAAACAGCACCAGGTTGTTTAACTTGTCCCTGACCTTGCCTTTGGACCACTTCTGCAAATTCATCAGATAATTTTATTACCCTTTTCAAATCATTACCTGAATAAAAAATAAAAATTATAAATAAAAAAAAAAGAATAAACAAAATTTTAATTATGGGACACTATTTTAAAACAAAATCAACAATAAATACATATATCTAAAAACAAATTGATTACTTACATATAAAGAACTAGTACTTGGCAGTCGGGAAGCAAAAACAGGTATCAGCCAAATCAGAGAGGCGTGGATACAGTGAGGCATGGAATCTTTCCTGACGTGACAGCCTTCTAAATTTGTGACATCAGAGATGCCAAAGTATCCCAAGTTACATGGATGGATGAAACCATAGATTAATGTAGGTGTCACCACCAGTCATGTGTACAAGATAAAGTGTATTCCTGACTGTGCACAGGGCTACAGCAGGTCACATTATATCCTTTGAACAAGTTGCAAACCTTTCCACAAGTCTTACCTTCTTCTTGGCTTTGCCGCCACCTGACCCTTCTTTCTTCTTTTGGGTCTTCTGGGGCTGTTTGGACTGCTGCTTGGGGGGCTGAAAAGAAAGGAATTTAGTAAGTCTGGTTAATGTTGCAGTATGCCACTAACTGCAGTGGACCCCACAATTATCTAACACTGGGGACTGAGCTAAATGGTCCTTGTACTTTGTACATGCAGTATATACATATATTCTAGTGGTCTTTGCAGAATACATTTACCGCTTGCTTTTTCTTTCAATACTAAAACTACAATGCTACTGTATGTTAACAAGGGACCCATTGGTCAGGAGGCTCAGCTGAAGTTTGAAATTTTAGCAAATGCAAATATGCAAAATATTTGATTGTAATTTTTTCATTTATACAAGCATATGAGAAGCTATGAAGAAAGGGGCCCTCTTACTTGGTTATAGTAAAGTTCTAAATAAATGATTGCAAAACTAATACTCTTCCAAGACTGTCATGAAGAAAAACAGTAAAAGTTTTGAGATACTGTGATGCATATGAAAAATTTTACATATGGACAGGCAAGTGGACAGAATGGACTAATACCTTTATTTCACTTTCAAGGGAATAATGCATTTAAGTTTATATTAAAGCCTATTTTTTTAGCATATCCAATTTTTCCATTAATAGTTTTTATCAGATTCATTTTTTTATTTAAGAGTTTTATAATTTGTAATAAAAAAAATTTGAAAATATCAGTTCAAATATCAGAATTCTAAATTGAAATCATTACTTATCCAGAGTATAGCTCACATCGGGTCATATTATGCATACACAATTTACACTTATATATTTTTATTTTTAAATCACAAATGTTTAAATGGAATTTAAAAGAAAACTAGATATTTCTTTGGCACCACAGGTGCCAAAGTATCCCCAGACAATTAACCCCCCCCCAGCCCTTGATAAGATGCATCTAACCTGCAAGTTTGGTGACCGTACCAACAATTTTTTTTTGAGTTATTGCCGTAATTTCATTTTAACATTATTGCTGCTGTGACCTTGAAAATTGTATCAAGGTCATCCATGTTCAAATTTGACCTAGCTGTTGATAAGATGCATCAAACTTGTAGGTTTGGTGACTGTTCCTCAAATTCTTTCAAAGTTATTCCGTTTAAACATTTTAGCAAAAAAACAACATAAGGTGGCGCCACCTGCCTTCTACAGAAAACAATGCTATCAAAGATCTTATGTCAATTTGATTTTTGGACCAATCCATGAATCCCTCAGTGAGATATTAAAGTTAACATCATTTCAGCGTTATCGCCTCTGTGACCTTGAAAAATGCATCAAGGTCATCCATATTCAAACTTGGCCTAGCCCTTGATAAGATGCATCTAAACTGTATGTTTGGTGACTGTACCACAAATTCTTTTTTAATTAGAGAGAGAGAGAGAGAGAGAGAGAGAGAGAAAGAGAGACAGAGAGAGGTGATGGAGCATTCAACAGTACTTAAACACCTGGAAGGTTAAAATCTAAAATATTATGAAAAGCAGATAAAGTCTGATCAAAAAAGGTAATCTTGGCTGGTTGATATGATTGAAGAAACTGTTGCAAATAATATTTTGAGATCTGACCATGTGTTACCATTGGTTACCTTTTTGATAAGCTGCTGACAGTTCAACAGTTTACAGATTTGTTTAATAAGATCCAATTATTTTAATAAACCTATTTTCTATTTTATCATATGTATACAGTAGCCATAAAGTCCCCATTTAACAGGTGGAAGGATTGACAGGGGGAGGGGTTGTGATGGCAGTTAAAACGCCTGTCTTTCTGTATATATTATTTTTAATTATTAAATTTTATGGAAAAGCAATAGGACTATTGTTTACAGTGCCAAAGAGCAAGGACTCTATGGGGTGGGGGAAGGGGATGGTGGGAGTTACAGCACCTTTGCATATTCATACAGGATATTAAATTAAAGTGCTTACAGAGAAAAATGTTTATTTATATATATATAAACATACCAATGTTAATCGTATTTCAAATAATTATAATCTTGTAATAAAAAATAAGTTTTTGTAATTCAAAACAAGGTTTAGATATGACAATTTTTAGTAAATGTATCCAGTCTTTAATTCTATTTATTAATACATTTCATTTGCAATATTATGATATTATTTTCTGAAAAGGGGGGGGGATGATTACATATATACCCCCCCCCCCCCCTTATTTTGACGCCCCTGCCGGTCTTCATTTCCAAGATGGGTCTAAACGGACTGGACCATGTCCATCTAATATAAGTAGTAATCAACATAAGCCATGACATGCCTAATGTTATGGCATCGACATGCCTCTTACTTTTCCATTACACGAATCCTAGACATCATTAGTCATTACGTCCGTCCGTATAACACCCATGGGCCATAACCTCGTCCATGCAGACCGGATTCTATTTAAGAATTTTGTTACATTGTGTTTAATGGGCCCTCTTTGAAGAGCGACGCGCTGGCACGGGGTAATTGTAACACTTATTCAGACTGGTTACAAGGGCACTGGGTGGTGTGCAGTACTAGGCTTAGATTGTACAAACTGTATGGCTAACGGACTAAATATATGATATAAATTATTAAATATATGGTCTAATAATAGTAATACTGCCATGGGGTCCGGTCAGATCGGGCTAGGTGACGCCACGCCGTGGTTCACGGTACACTTTCTTGGCCTGTCTGCGTCGGTGTTTCAGACCACCTGATCATCCACTAATTGGTTATTGTTTTAAACCCACATGTCTTGTGATCATGTCATGTATTTTGAATTTCATTGATAAAACAGAAGGGATATCATGATAAGCAGCTTAAATTCACACGCACCATGCTTGCAGTATAATCGGAAAAGAGGCAGAATCTCGTTCACGACAGATCACGCGAGATCGATCTGGCCGCTTACATCAATTAATGGTTGTTGCTAAAACGCGTGCATGCATACACATGCACGAGGATTTCCACTGTTTAGAACCATACTAAAACGCGTGCGGCTTGGGTGCGGACGGTGTATAGATGAACTTATAAATCTTGCAAAAATCAATTACATATTATACATTATCAACATCTCATGACCAAGGACATGTTAAAGTAGTTGTTCAGCTACAATCCTAGTTGTTTTTCTGACAACTATTATACCGACTATTAAGGTGGTTTTCCATAAGTGCCTAGTGCGTATCCGTAGTCTGCATGCGTAGTGCGTATACATGCGTAGTCCGTATCCACAAAGTTAGTTTTCTATAAGTACGTATATGCGTAGTCCGTACTCCGTATTGATAGGTGCTCGATAGCTGAAGTTTATATTTTTTTCAAGCCATTTCACCATATATTTATTGTACGTTTGTATATACTAGCATCAAAAGTTAAACAACAAAATTAAAATAATAAAATTTTTAAAACATCATAATTGGTAATATTTTATACGCGACAGTGATGTTTAGGCTTCAATCATCTAAAAACATGTTGTCTGTGATAAAGAAAGGAAAACAAAATTCAGCCAAATGCCAATATGTTTGGTTTCTGGAAAATTGATACCAGAAATGACATTCATACCAGTTGAAAATAGAGACTGTGCATACAGCACGGCCTGGATAGAAAAATTTCTATGTTTAACCTGAAATCGACACGATGATTGGTATGCGTAGTTCGCAAATACCGCTCCCGGCAGCGTGCAGATACGGATTACGCATACGTACTACGCATGCGGATGAATGGAAACAGCTCAGTTAAAAAGTCTACAAAGCGATTTTTGCGGACTACGCATGCGGACTACGCATACGGACTACGGATACGGACTACGCACTTATGGAAAAACACCTTTATGCAGCATCCTACTTTTGTCGCTCCAAGAATGACCTCTGAATCATTACTAGTTATTTTGTCATTTATGATTTTTTCCACCCAAAGTAAGTCCCGTTCTTTTAATATTTATGAGTATAATATACATCAGTGGAATATAAAACATTTGGGATTAAGGGCATTCCTGCACAAGTCTATACCATATCAGACAATTTCTTCACTTTTATTTTATATATTGTTATATTCAGCAGCAAGAGTAAGAAAATTACTAAATGCTAACTAAAATTGTAATAATAAAATATGAAAAAAAGAAAATATAAACACACTTGCGTACGGTTGGTGTATATAATTATATCTATTTTAAAAGAACGTAAATCTTTATAGGGAAGGACTGTCATGGAAACACCGTATATTAGATAAACTTTTGATGAAAGTACAAATTATTAATACATTTTTTGTGATATTCTCTTTTAAGGTACGAGGAGTTAATGTGAAGATCACTATTTGTTAATGGAACTATTATTCTGTAGACAAGAATAAAACTAAGGTCGCCAACTTGATTAATAACAAAAAATAAACACGTACAGACGTAAGACACAACACATTATTGGTGCTAATATTCTCAGCTGAAGTAAAAACACTTTAAATAACCCAAAAAACAGTAACCCGTTAACTTTCTAATATATGATTGTATGACTAAATTACTTCATGAAGAATATTTAACTTTTTCTGTGCATGAATGCTTAAAATGAAAGACATGTGCTACATAGAGTTCGATCGAGTCACAATTGAAGAGGCGATTTAGCAAGAGCTCCCCATTCCGTTTTACATTTGAACATATATTTGATGATTTTTTCCAAAAATTTTCATCTACAATTTACAGATAGCAGGTGCATTTCTGTTAAATTTTCATTGCATCTTACAAAAATTAGTTTGTAATTCACTATATAAAAACTATGTTCTTTATATATATATATATATCCGTATATATCCGTGAGAGAGTGTGTCGGTTCGGTTGTAGCTCAACACGACAATATTTTATATAAGAACTATAACGATTTCTTGACTTTTGTCCATCTTGATGTACAGTTCATGCTTTTTCTGGTCTATTATATACACATCCATATTGTTCAAATGTTCCGTTAAAAAAATAATAGATTACACTTGGCAGGCTGCTTAATGGAGATATTATTCTGTAAAAACCATTACGTGTCACAGCGAACCTGCCGCCGCCCTCTCAATATCCCTCCACTATATATAACGGCCCCTTGCTCGCGACGCGATGTAACATGCACGCACGTACCCGCGCCATACTTGAGACAATAATTATTTTAACAAGTTGTCGTCTATGTAGTATTTTTAATATACAGCCACGCAGTTACGAGAACACGCTAATAACCAAACAACAACATTAATACATATTATATATATATATATATATATATATATATATATATATATATATATATATATATATATATATATACGTACAGGTCGAAAGACAATATATATATATATGCTCACAAAATATTACTTATCCCGTGAAGTCCTTGTTACAAAACACCCATGTTTATGTAATTTGCCTTGAAACAAGTTTTATATCTAACATATTTGAACGTACAACATTACTTTCTTCTCTACTTTTTTCGAGCTTAGCTGACTATTCTTCTGAGCTGAAGGTTAAGTAAACCTATTCCACGATTTCATCCAGATCCCAGACTTTGCCCTGATTTGATTGGCTGCATGATACACATATGACACCATGGACTGAAATTTATTAACAACTCAGATGCATGTTGTTTTTATTCTCTCCTGAAAATTTGGGACTGACAGTGGCAGAAATACTCCGCTTTTACTGAGATCTAGCATTTTTAGTCACAGGGGATTTCCCAGTGTGTGACGTCACTGCCTAGTTGACAGTGCTCATATAGATATGCCAAAAGTTTTTGAACAAAACACACAACCTCATGTTTTTAGTGGAAAATATATGGGAAAAAATGTTTTCCTCCAGGTATTGGGCTCATTTAATGTAAAATCTATATTAATATTTTTCATAACCAATTATGTTATATGATAATATAATGAGATTTGGAATTCCCCAGCACTCACTGCACGTTGATTCAACATTAATTCAACGTTGTCTCAAATTTCAACGTTGATTTGGAATACCCCAGCAGGCACTGGACGAACTTGATTCAACATTAATTCAAAGTTGTCAACGTTGAAATCACATTGACAACGTTGAATTAATGTTGAATCAACGTCCAGTGCCCGCTCGGACGTTTGCTTGCCAGTGACCTGCATGAAGTCATATGGTAAGTTGTTCTTTGTCCGGCCGGCCGGCCGTACGCATGGCGTCGGTCCGTTAACAGGGCACGTTTTGAAAGCGTTGGACCTACTAATCCGCAATTCGGCATACAGTTAGATATGTCTAAAAAATCTCCTACCATATCGAAAATTGGTTCACTATACGACTTCGTTCCTATGAGATATTAATGAAAAACCTCAATTTTACATTAAAAAAAACTATTGTTACACTTCAAGACTGCCTGATATCAAAACCACTGATCTATTTTTGATCATATTTAACATTTAACACTTCCTATGTAGATACCAGAAATTTGGTGAGTGTTGCATGATTTCTTGAAGTTATATTGGCCCGAACATAATGCACTTTGTAAAAATTCATGAAATATATAATTACTCACTTAACATGAGAGATGCTGAAGCTAGAGATTGTTTTCAGGCATATAACTATTTAATCAAGTTTCAATTGCATGTATACCCAAAATTACATCTGAATTTTGCAATTTTTTAAAGTTATTAACATAAATTAAAAATCATACCTTACAAATTTTGTCACGGTCCAAATTTAGCCACGACACGTTTTTCCATGTACGCACTGTTGCTTTTATCTTCACAGCACGTATACAATCTGTAAAAATCTGAAATGTCAAAGGAATTGATTGAAGAAAGTAGCTGGTATTCAAGTTTTTGGACACCATGTCAAGTATTGTTTACATCGATCAGGCCAGCCCCGGCAGTTTGACGTAGTACAGTGGTGTACGTGTATAGTGGGTGATGGATCGAGCCCTCACCTGTGTTGTGTAATCACTCCAGGCTCTAGGCAGCTCAGCTTTGTACGTTTGGCTTCAACTTGGTCCAGCTTAGCTGGGCTTCCCCCTGCAACCCCCCCCCCCCCCAATGATGCATAAACAGGATGAATGTTACATATAATTTTCCCTATTTAATTTATTATTATTCTTTACTTTTGCTACATTTGTTGTAATTTTCCTATTTAATTCATTCTTATTCTTTACCATTGCTAGATTGTGGATTATGTATTGTATCACAAGGGTTACAATTATAAAACACACATTTAATTGTGCCAACAAAGTGATGCATTGCTATAAAAGTGTGGAGCATTCCATTAATATCTCTTCCCATGCATACCACTGGTACACTCAATAAAGAATCTGTACAAACTTTCCTGGAATTTAATTTATTTATACATATACTACAAAGTACAATATATACTTAATAGATTTAGCTTATGCTCATTTGAAATGTACAATTCTAATTTTTTACAGTATTTTATACCGGTATAATTAAATCATTTGTGTATTAATTATTACACAACAGCTCATCTCCACTTTCTTCCTTATTCAATATTTTACAGGGTTTTTTTATATATTCCCAGTGGGTATTTTAAACGCATATTAATTTTACATAGTTTAAATACAGGTTGGTTATACAAATATTTGATCATGAGAGGCTCGATCCTTCATCTTTGATGTAGACCCTATATGATTGTGACAGTAAAAAAAGTGCACATGTAGTATTTGTCTTGCATTCATATATTTAGTATTTTATTATCACCAAATAGCAAGGCCATTTCCTCTTAGCTTTTCAAATGCTAATATGTAAAGAAAATAGAAATAGGTACATTTTGCATTTGGGGACTCAGATTATGACGTCCATAAACCCTAAACAGCTGAGTTTTACTCGTGTGCGAGTCTGCGCAGTGTTGTGAATGGCATCCGGGAATTTCATTTGAAATACTTGAGCGATAATACAATGAGGTCACACCAAAATCCGGAAAGGCTGCGTGAGCGTGGCTGGTGCGTATTACAGCTTTCTTCTAATTTTTGGTGGTTGCAGGCCATCTTTGGAATCATTTGAATCGACAAATCATGGGAATAATGGTCATGTTGAAATTATAGGGTGATATGTAGGCATTTTATGACACGGGAACCACAATTTACACGGACTGTATTTCATTATTTGGTTCGACTTTTTGTTTTGTCCGTCCCAAAAACCTTGTCCGCATGTGTTCTCGCGACATATGTTTTACGTACATTTTTGCAAATAATTTTCTCCCATTTTGGCACGACTATACTCATAGTCAAAAGAATAACTCACACTTGTGAGATCAGAAAACGTTTTTGTAAGGAAGTGGCTAAACAGCCGGCACCCTGCCGGCAGTTAAGTCCACAGGCTAAACAGCCGGCAGGGAATACTTACCTTGCCGGCAGTCTAGCCCAGGGGTACACCCCTGGCTGAACTGATGCCAGTGATGGCAAAGAATGTAACAATGTATGCTCCATTTCAGTGTGATACTCCGAACTTTCCATCATTATTTCGACAATCTGCTGACAATATAGTGCTGACCTACCAAATTAGATATTTTGATAGTCATTTTGTAAAAAAAAGCCATTTGGTGTGGATATTCCTTACATCATCTCACAACGGAATAGCTACTAAGCTAGGCTCAATAGCTTTAATAGGGTGTGGTGTAAGATTGTTTGATTATACCTTTGATCAAGTAATAAGCTGATCCTTTGGCCATTTATTTGACATAACTGAGTTGTTTGTTTTCACACCCTAATTATTTGTTTGCTCATAAGCATACTAGTTTATAAATTGTAAATAGTCTCTGCACACACATTTACAGTTCGGGTATATATTTTAATCACAAAATCTATAAACTATCCTGTTAATATTACAATTTTTATAGGAAAATTTATATAATACTACCCTGTAGGCCTAAATGTAAAAAATGTGCACTTTTAGAACCTACTCATCAGTATTCAACATACTTATTATATGTAGACCAGCAAAATAGTTTATTTGGTAAGTCAGCACTATATTGTCAGCTCATTGTCCAAATAATAATGGAAAGTACAGAGTATATAAAATTGAAATAGAGCATACATCTGATCAATTTGCCAGCAGTCAAGCCTACTGGCTAAACTGCTGGCAAGGTGTATTTCCCCTGCCAGCTGTTTAGCCTATGGCAGGCTATGGACTAAACTGCCAGCACCCTGCCGGCAGTTTAGCCACTTCCTTTTTGTAACAAGCTGCTTGTAAAGTTGTCTCTTCACTTTGCCGCCTGTAATTTTAAAATTATATGATTATTAATATTATAAATAAAAATATAAATGCTCCTCATTCAATACCTGAGTTCTAATCATCCTATCGTCCGTCCATATATGCTCATCATAACCTTGTCAAGACAGTGCCTGATTGGTGTTGTAGTCGCTCGGATAATTTTTACACAGTGCTCTAAAGCTTGGTCGGTAATGGTGTAGAATAGCAGGTTTTTCCAATAAGCCTTATTTCACAACCTCTCATCCAGATTTTCAAGCAAATTATATAAAAATATATATTCGCATGATGTCATGAATCTGGATGAGAGGTTGTGAAATAAGGCTTATTGGAAAAGCCCGCTATTCTACACCATTACCGCTTGGTCTACCCACAGTCGTTCGAATCCCAATTTCAGGGGGAAATTGGAAGAAACCGTGCATATTATACCTCTATAGTGATACATGCTATCACCATACGAAGTACAGCAAAGTATAGCAAGATACATTGTGCCCCTTGAGCATGTTATGATTTGAAAATGAATCGTCGGAGCAAAGTTACTTTGTAAATGTAAGGCACATCTGTATACCTTATAGTGCACAGTTTCATCCATTTCTTGATAAAAACACAACCCCAAATAGGAATTTGAGCGACTGTGGTCTACCTTTCAACCTTGGGGGCAAATCGGACAAATGTGGTGACTATCTAACAGCAAAATAAACTTCTGTGTATGGATTCCATATTATTTATTCAGAAAAAAATATGACTGTACAGATGTATGATCTTGCAACATATTGGTGATGGCCTAAGCTGACAGCCCTAAACTATATATATCAGTTTGAAGATACTTAGGGTAGTCAGTGTCTATCCTCATGACCGTCGTGCGGATAAGCTCTCTTATTTGCATGACAGTCTTTCGTTACCAAATGTATATATCTTTCACTAAATATTCTAAAGTTCATAATATAATTAGAGATCTGATAATTGTTTGGATATTGATACAAACCAATAGGAAACTCACTTGGTGAACAGAAATGAACATTATAATTGTAACCACCAGATTAGTAAAAAAAACCTGCCATGGCAGCTGACCAAGGAATGATTGTGTATTGGGCCTGAACCTGGCTTTTCCAGTTTTATACACTGAATGTGTCTTATAGAAGATAAATCAAGTTGGGTAAAGATTTTCTAACATACGAAGCTGTCACAAAACACTTGAGATCTAAGAAATAATCCCTTCATCCAACCTCTTTGGGCCTCAGGTCCTCAACAGGGCAAATAATGCAGGGCTGTAGTATTTTTAGCTCAGCTGACTTTCAGTCATGCTGGGCTATAGCGATGGGTCTTTGTCCGTCGTCTGTCCGTCCGGCCGGCCAACCTTCCGGCCATTAGCAGGGCACAAATCGTAACCGTAGGGGCTAGGGACATGAACCCTATGCAGTCTTAGAGGTTCTAAAAGATCTCCTTGCAAACCTGAAATTAGGTCACTGCGACCTATATTCTCGAAGTTATGGGGTGTGTTTGCACCCCCCAGAAATAATTCTTTAAGCCAAAATTTCATCCCATACCTTCCATCTTTCACATACAGCTCACCTACCAACAGGGGAAGAACCATAATTATTTTGAGGTCAAAGGTCAAGGTCACAGAACCAACTTCTTTGAAAAGCCTGTGGATGCATTTTAAGCCAAACCTTTCATCCCAATTCTTTGATCTTTCACATAGAGCTCACCTACTAAGTGGGAGAAGAATCCTATAGATGTTGAGGTTACAAGGTCAAAGGTCAGGGTCACAGGATCCACTGATTTGAAAAGGTTGTGGACACATTTCAAGCTAGACCTTTCATTCCAAACCTTTCAGCACTGATATCGCTTCTCTGCGAACAGGGGAAAAGACCTGTCGATTTTGAGGTCAAAGGTCAAGTTCACAGCATCCTCCTCTTGCGTGGAGTTATTTTCAGGCAAACTTTTCAATCTATACTTTCCATCTGTCATATATGGCTTACCTACCAATAGGGGAAGAAGCCTATTGATGTTGAGTTCAAAAGGTCAAAGGTCAAGGTCACAATATTGTTCTAAATGCTTGTGAACATATTTCAAGTGAAATTGTTCAACCCAAACCTTCAGTCTTTCACATATGCCACATCTATGCATCACTCAATGTGATTCAAACTTCATATTTATGGGTCTTTTTTCATGAAGAAATAACTAATTGATTTTGAGGTCAGCTGGTCAGGAGGTTAAAGGTTGCAGGTCTAAGTTATTCATTCATTGGTTGCCAAGTAATAACACCCGGCCAGATGTAAGTGGTTAGTATAGTTACCCATCATTTAGAAAGAATCCAGTTGATATGTGGGCAAATGGCCAAGGTCATAGGTCAGGTCAACTTATTTTGTAGACCATCTCTATTTTTCTTGTATATATAAGCTTGCACTCCAGCTGGTACATCTCACCCTGTGGCTCTAATTGTGAGTGACAGTGGTGACATATGACTCCCTTTTGTATCAGGCTATCAAGTGATAAGGCTGAGTGATAAGTACCTCGTTACTGCAAAAACAAAACACTGTTGTTGGAATACTTCAGCCAGGCATTAACACAATGAGAGTATAGAATTAAGGTTTAGCTACTGATTTATAAGATGATGGGAACATTTTGCAGTTTATTTTATGGAATCATAGCAATAAACTTAGTTTCCTAGATATCTAAATATTTTTATATAAATCACCACATATAATAAAAGCAAGTGTTTGTTCTCATAATATGTGGATGTGTACTTGATTTAGGATGGCTTTATTTTATTACAAGACTCTTAGTCATGCTTTCTGCATTTCTTTTCTTTCAGGTTTTGCAGTTTACCAACCCTGCTGACTCCATTGAAAAGCAGAGTGATAATAAAAAATATTGGACCTACACTTTTACATTTGCATATCTATAAATCTGATATGAGCACCTGAACATGCCTTTTGAATTGTTTTGGACATTCATTACTGTAACATCATTTGGAGAATTTGCCCCAAGTTTGGTCTCTTATTGGAGGATGTGTGATATCAAATGTCAGACTTGTCAGAAATCCATTATGTCTGCCAATTAGCCACCTTAGAAATCCTTTTTTCAGTGCAGTTTCAGTAATTTTCTTTCAATGTTTGGTCCAATTTAGAGAATGGTTGTTGTGTGATTTCAGACCTGTCAGAAGTCCAAAATGGCCACCAGGCCACCATCTTTAAATTTCTTTTGATCATATTATCTAAAGAACTGTTAAAGTGAAGGCAGTCAGACGTATATTAATGTAATTTTGCAAAGGATTGGGTCAAATATTTCTTAATAAATATTATCATCATATATGAAAGTGCAGTACAGTTGGCTTGTATTGAATAAAAATTCATACAGAAGCACCTGTTTCTCAATAATTCTTGCATGGATTTCCTTGATTTTTTGCTATATATTTTGATCTTATATTTGCCCTTTGTGGTGTTCCTTTTGAGACTGACAGGTATCAAGTAAGCTATGGGAATAGTTCTGCATACCTTAACAATCATACATTTTCCTCAGACCATCAATTTACTGTGTTTTAACCAGACATAGGTGATATATATTTCTGTTGTTGTAGAAAATTTCAACAAATTGGCAAATTGATTCTTCAAAATTTGACTGGAAGTTGTGAATCTCAGCCTATGATGTCGCAGGTCATGCTTGGCAGCTGAGCGTCATGACCCATGGGTCACTTGTTTCCAGTCAGACGCAAGTAATCTGTTGTTTACACACAGAGCAGCACTTCAAGATCAGCTACGTCATGGCTCACACTTGAAAACGACTAAGTATCTGATGAAAATGATGACATAACTGAAGCCAGCTATCCTGTTATCCATACTGTGGGCTACAAAGAAATTCTTCTCTGAAACCATATGGCCAAATTGTTTAATATTGCACAGAAATGATCCTAGGGTAATGCTTTCTGAAGTTAGTTCAAATTTTCTCTGTTTAGTGACTTTTGGCTGAGTTATGGAATGCTGAATTTAGTCATATGCCATAACAGCCCATTTTAGCTCGGTGGCTACAAAGATCTTCTCAAAAACTACTGGGCCAAATTCTTAAATATCACACATTAATTATCCTCAGATGTTGATAATTCAAGTTAATTCAAATGGTTTTGGTTCAGTGCTTTTTGGTTGAGTTACGGGAAGCTGAACTTTGCCAGTTTGCTCTATCTTCCTGTGTGAGTGATAAAACCTGCAAAACTTGTTTGAATGACACCACTGAAGCTAATAAGTTGAATAGTTTACCAGAATAATCCCCACAATAAATTTTATAATAATTGTCTTTAATGGTTCCAAATGAATGATATCTGGCTGAATTATGGAGATTGAGTCATTTTACCATATATGTTAGCTGTGTGAAGCAGTTGCATCTAGCCTGGCACCATTTTATCAGCATCATTAACATCATGCCACTAGATTTCAGGTTAAAAAGCTTGGCAGAATGCCAACTATTTCAGATTTTGCAACAGGCCAAAGGTCAGCCTGGATCTATTTATAGCTTTGGCAGACTGGCAACTGTGTCAGATTAGGCTACAGGTCAAGAGTTCACTCAATGCAGCCAGGTGTAAGTCAAGAGTTTACTCAGTGCAGTAGCTGCATTCCATTTATAGCTTTGGCAGTCTGCCAACTGTATCAGATTTGGAGCCAAAGGTCAGCCTTGATCTATTTATAGCTTTGGCAAACTGCCATCTGTGTAAGATTGTGCAACAGGTCAAGAGTTCACTCAGTGCAGCCAGGTACAGGTCAAAATTTCACTCAGTCTAGCTAGGTGCAGGTCAAGAGTTCACTCAGTGTAGTAACTTGAGCCAGCAATCTGTCACAGTTCACCTTGGGCAACTGCCTTTCTCACCTAAGCCTGCTCAGCCCAGTGCATCAAACTCCAGAAGTTTTATGTATCGGTCTGATATTTAGACCTATCTTTGCGTCTTTGATGGCTTTCTCGTTCCCAAGACAGGTGTCGCCACCTTCAATGACTAATGCACAGTGTATGTGCCTGCTTATTTCTCCAGAGGAATTTGGTATATCAGCCTGAAATTGGGCAAATGTATACATATCGTAAAGCTTTGTTGTATACAAGACTGGAGGTGCCACCTACAATAATTTTTGCACAGTGTATGTCCCTGCTTATTTCTCAGGAGGGGATATCAGCCTGAAATTGGGCATATGTATACATCTCTGATACCTTCGTCGTATACAAGACGTGTATGCCTACTTGAAAAGTAATGGCCTACAATAATTTTTGCACAGTGTATGTCCCTGCTTATTTCTCAGAAGGGGATATCAGCCTGAAATTGGGCATATGTATACATCTCTGATACCTTCATCGTATACAAGACATGTATGCCTACTTGGAAAGTAATGGCCCAGCATTGAACCATTATACTTGGTGTATTAACCATTGCACAGGTTAGCATTAGGCCTGTAGGCCTTGTTTAGATTTTACCTTCAAGGTCAACTTCAGCTGAGCAAAGTGACCCATGGGTCCCTTGGTTCTCTGTTTTTGAGACCTTCAGATGAAGCAGTCTGTCCGTTAACAGGGCACAAATCGTAACTGTTAGACCTAGAAATTTCTTACTGTACATCCTGGGAGGTCCTAGGCAAATCTCTCTAGAATTCTGAAATTAGGTCATGGTGACCTATATTTTGCAAACTACAGGCTGAAAACATGATTTGAGCACCCAGTCAGTCAGCCGGAGAACAAATTGAATCCGCTAGGCCTAGAATCTTCTAACATGACATTCAGGCAGGTTATGGTGTATCTGCATGGAAACCTGAAATTAGTACATGGTGACCTATATTTTGTTAACTATTGGCCAAAAACATGATTTTTAGCACCCTGAAAATCAGATGGACACGATTTGTTTCTGCCAACCCTAGAATGTTCCAATGTAATATTCAGAGAAGTCTTAAGCAATCTCCATGGAAACCTGAAATTAGGTCTTGATGAGCTATATTTTGCATGCTACTGGCCAAATATCTTGGGGAATCTCCATGAAAACCTGAAATTAGGTCATGGTTACCTATATTACTAGCCAAAAAACATTGTAAGCTCCCAGATAGTCAGACAATGTACCAAACTTTACAAAAATTCCTTTTGTGAATGTCTTTCTAGTCAGCTGAGGGTCATGACCAATGGGTCACTTGTTGTGCAATGTTTAGGAATTTGAAACCACTTTTTTGCATAAGAAGACTATTGCAGCCCTCAGTTTTAAATAGGTTTACAAATTGCCACAAGAACAAAACTATTGGATTTTGCTTATTATTTTGCTATCTGCATTTACTTAGATTTTATAGGGAAATGGCAAAAAAAAAAAAACATTAAAAATCTCCTCTGAAACTGTCCAGCCAAATTTTTTTCTCTGAAACAATCTCAAGTTTGGTCGAATTGTTCCAGTTCGATGAATTTTGGCCGAGTTACAGGAAGCTAAACTTAGTCATTTGGCCAAAGAGGCAAAAGGATACTAAAATTACAATATCAGAAATGGCTGGAGCAACTGTGGATTCAGAAAATATTGTGGGTTTAAAATTTGGTGGTTTTGACCTTCGACACTATTAATTGGATTTAAGTTTTCATGGATTAATGGTTCCTGGTTATGCATTTTATCAAAATTCATTTGTGAACAGACCTGAAAATGAGCCAAAGATTGGTGATTGTGTTAAAATGCACTGAAATTTTACAACTTTAAAACTCGTTAAATCAAATGTCAGATCCATGCCTGTTCAGGCAGTTTTGGCTCAATGACACAACAACTAAAATATTGTTTGACTTATCTGAATGGTGGGTGAAAATATTTAGATAAATCTTAATAGATTGTTATCTCAGCTGACTGAAAGTCATCTTAGCTATAGCAATCACCCTTTGTCTGGCGTCCGTCCGTTTAACCAGGCACAAATCATAACGGCTGGTCCTGGAATCTTCTGACTCGACATCCAGAGAGGTCTATGAAAAATCTCCTTGGAAAACTGAAATTAGGTCTCTTTTACCCATATTCTTCAAGCCATGGGGCTCAGAAGTACCCCCCAGATTAATGAAAAATTTGATACAAAAGCTCAAGTATCTGAACAACTAATGCATCAATCACCATGATTCTTTGCATGGATATTAATCATGGCGTGTTTCATCAGTTTCTGCAGACTGTTGGCGCCACCTGTATTTTTTCGATTTTTTATGATTTTTTTCTCTATTATTGAGACCTTAAAAGATGCAGTCATCTGTTAACAGGGCACAAATCGTAACTGCTGAACCTGGAGTCATCTTACTTTATATCCAGAGAGGTCTATGAAAAGTCTTCATGGAAACCTGGAATTAGGTCTCTGTTACCCATATTCTTCAAGCTATGGGGCTCTGAAGTACCCCCCAGATTAATGAAAAATTTGATACAAAAGCTCAAGTATCTGAACAACTAATGCATTGATCACAATGATTCTTTGCATGGATATTAATCATGGGGTGCTTCATCAGTTTCTGCAGACTGGTGGAGCCACCTGTATTTTTTATATTTTTTACAATTTTTTCTCTATTTTTGAGACCTTTAAAGATGCAGTCAGCTGTTAACATGGCACAAGTCGTAACTGCTAGACATTGAATCTTCTAACTTTATATCCAGAGTGGTGTATGAAAAATCTCATTGGAAACTTGGAATTAGGTCTCTGTTTCCCATATCCTTCAAGCTATGGATCGCCGAATAACCCCCCCCCCCCCCCCCCCCGAAAAATTAAAAATTTGATACAAAAGCTCAAGTATCTGAACAAGTAATGCATTTATCACCATGATTTGTGCATGGATATTGGTCGTGGAATGTTTCGTCAGATTCTGCAGACTGGTGGCGTCATCTAGATCGTTATTGTTTTTTACTATTTTTTTCTTTGTTTTTGAGACCTTTAAAGATGTGGTCAACTGTTAACAGGGCACAAGTTGTAATGACTGGACCTAGAATCTTTTATCTTGATATGCAGGAACGCCCATGAAAAAGTCTCCTTGGGAACATGAAATTAGGTCTCTGTCACCAATATTGTCCTAGCTATGGGGCTTAGAAGTACCCCCCAGATTAACTAAAAATTTGATACAAAAGCTCTAGTATCTGAACAACTAATGCATTGATTGGTATGATTCTTTGCATGAATATGCACCATGGAGTGTTTCCTAAGTTCCTGCAGACTGCAACTGAACAAGTTGATCACAATGATTCTTTGCATGGATATTAATCATGGGGTATTTCATCAGTTTCTGCAGACTGGTGGAGCCACCTGGACTTTTTCGATTTTTTTTACACATTTTTAGCGAACCTGTGAGCTTATGTGATGGTGTGGCATCGTCCGTCGTCTGTACGTTAACCCATACTATCTTGAAAATGGCAAGAGGTGGCATCACAAAATTTTATTTAAAAAATTAGTCATCTAAAAAACTATAACAGATTTTGCTTATTTTTTGGCTAACTGCATTTTCTTAGATTTTATAGGGAAAAAGCTAAAAAAGCTTTAAAAATCTCTTCTCCGAAAATGTTCAGCCAAATTGTCCAATATTACACAGAAATGATTCCTGGAATAATCTTTCTCAAGTTTGTTCGAATGTTTTAAGTTCGGTGATTTTTGGCCGAGTTACAGGAAGTTGAACTTAGTCATCTGTCCATAAAAGCATACTAAAATTTCAATCTCAGAAACGACTGGAGCTATCATCACCAAATTTTATGCCAATGTTGTTCACATGAGACATATCTGAAATTGAGGTATTGGTGGCGCCACCTGCATCGACCTTTTTTGTACGGGGGTCATCAGTGCCCGTATCATACTGACGGCTACAAAAAACTTCTTCTCTAAAACCATATGGCCAAATAATTTAATATCACACAGAAATGATCCTAGGGTAGTGCTTTTTGAAATTTGTTCAAATGGTTTAAGTTCAGTGACTTTTGGCTGAGTTATGGGAAGCTGAATTTAGTCATGCTGTAACAGCCCATTTTAGCTCAGTGGCTACAAAGGTCTTCTCCTCAAAAACCACTGGGCCAAATTCTTAAATCTCACACATTAATTATCCTTAGATGTTGATAATTCAAGTTTGTTCAAATGGTTTTGAGTTATGGGAAGCTTAACTTAGCCATTTCGCTGTATTTTCCCATATGAGTTATAAACCTGTAAAATTTTTTTTGACTGACCCTACTGAGGCCAATTTGTTTAATATTTTACAAGAATAATCCCCTGAATAATTCTTAAAATAATTGTCTTTTATGGTTCCAAAGAATGAATTTTGGCTGAATTATAAAGGTTCAGTTGAGTCATTTTACCATATATGTTAGCTGTGTGAAGCAGATACACAGGTACATCTAGATACATCTAGACTGGCACCAGTTTATCAGCATTTATTACATCATGCCTCTAGACATTTAGATTTCAGGTTATGTATGGTTAATATTGAAAAGAATGTTTTTTAAAAGCTTTTAAAAATGTAGATTTATGATTTTTAGATATTCCTCATGCCAGGCAATGTTTACAAACACAGCTATACAGCTCTCTGTGGGTATATAAAGACGGCTGTACATGGATTATAAATAATTGGTATCCATAGTCAAATTAATTCAAGATTTTGCCATCAGTGAGATGTATCTGTATTACAATTTTGCATTCAATATGCATCTGTATTAATTTTTAGTGAACCTGTGAACTAATGCGATGGTGTGGCGGCGTTTGTCTTCTGTACGTTTACCCATACTATTTTGAAAATGAGTGGAGCTAGCATCATGAAATTTAATGCAAAAAATTAGCCATCTGAAAATTTTCTTAAATTTTATAGAGAAGAAGCTTAAAAAACCTTTAAAAATCTTCTCCTCCAAAACACTCAAGCCAAATTGTTCAATATTTCACAGAAATAATCTTTTATACCATCTCCCTCAATTTTGTTCAGGAAGTTGAACTTAGTCATCTGTCCAAAAAAGCATACTAAAATGACAGTCTCAGAAACAGCCAGAGCTATCATCACCAATTTTTTTGCCAGTGTTGCTCACATGAGTCATATATGAAATTCAGGTATTGGTGGCGCCACCTGAATTGACCTATTTTTGTATGGGGGTCATTGGTCATCTGTACATTAATCCATAATTTCTTAGGAATAGCAGGAGCTACCATTCCCAGATTTTATGCAATAATCTGTCACATATCAAATTTTGTGCAAGGTATTGTGCAAATGTTGGTCACATGACTCATATTTGAAGTTGTAGATTTAGTGGTGCCACCTACATTGACCTGTTTTTTATGGGCAAAAAAACTCATAATGTTAGCCTCTTTCAGCTTAATGATGAAACTGTCAAGTTGAATTGTTCAATTTTTCAAAAGAATTATCCTAGGACATGGTTCTTTCAATCATATCAGAATATACTGAGTTTGTTGATTTTTGGTTGAGTTGTGAAAAGCTTAAGTTGGTCTTATGGCCATTATTATGTCTTTTTCAAACTGAGGACTGCAATAGTGTTCTTCTACAATATTATTATTTCAATTATATCTTCTGTAACATTGCACAATAATTATTCTTAGGTGGCCTTTGTTCAAGTTTACTAGAATGATTTTTGGCAGAACTATCGGACCTTTAACAATGAAAGAACTGCATCTTTTATTATTCTAGATATTTTGATAAAAAGTTTATGAATATGTCGGCTTGTAAAAAGAAATTTTAACCTTCAGTATGTGTAAACAGATATATACAGATATATACCAACAGGCAAAGATTGAATCTGTATCTTTAAATAGGTTGAGAAACTGCCAACTGTTTCAGATTTGGGAACAGATCAAGAGTTTATTCAGTGCAGCCAGATATAGGTCAAGAGTTCACTCAGTGCAGCCAAGCACATGGCATGTGATCACTTCATGGGTGTCAAGCCCCTCAGGGCAGGGCCCCTGCATGAGCTTATGCAATGGTGTGGCTACTATTTCAGATTTGGCAACAGGCTAGAGGTCAGTCTGGATCTGTTTATAGCTTTGGCAGACTGCCAACTGTATCAGATTAGGCAACAGGTCAAGAGTTCACTCAGTGCAACCAGGTATGGGTCAGGAGTTTACTCAGTGCAGTAGCTGTATTCTATTTATAGCTTTGGCAGACTGCCAACTGTGTCAGATTATGCAACAGGTCAAGATTTCACTCAGTGCAGCCAGGTACAGGTCAAAAGTTCACTCAGTCTAGCCAGGTGCAGGTCATGAGTTCACTCAGTGCAGTAGTCTGAGCAAGCAATTTGTCACAGTTCACTTGGGGCAACAGCCTTTCTCACCTAGGCCTGGTCAGCCCCATGCATCAGACTCAAGGTAAGTTTGATGTATCGGCCTAATATTTTGACCTGTCTATGTGTCTTTGATGGCTTTCTCACTCACAAGACAGGTGTCGCCACCTACCATGACTTTTGCTTATGTTTTTCTCAGGAGGGGTTTGATATATCAGTCTGAAATTGGGCGTATGTATATATCTCTGATAGCTTCGTTGTATACAAGACTGGTGGTGCCAGCTACAATCTTTTTAGTGTTGTGTGCACCTATGCCAGAATTTCAGCAGTGATGTTTGTGTAATTGTTTCTTATTCAAAATGTTTAGTACTTGCAAAGTTCATATACATGAAAAGTAATGGTCCAGCATTGAAGCATTATACCTGGTGTATGTCCTAATGCACAGGTTCGCATTAGGCCTGTAGGCCTTGTTATCTTTATTTTTGAGACATTCAAAGTTGTGGTTGTCTGTTTACAGGGCACAAATCATAACCATTTGACCTGGAATCTTCTTTCTTGATAACCCAGGAGGTCTATAAAAAATCTCCATTGAAACCTAAAATTAGGTCTCTGTCATCCATATTATCCAAGCTATGGGGCTTAGAAGTACCCCCCAGAATAACTAAAAATTTGATACAACAGATCCAGTATCTAAACAAATAGTGCATTGATCGGCATGATTCTTTCCATTTATATGCATTATGGAGTGTTTCCTCAGTTCATGCAGACTGGTGGCGCCACCTGGACTTTTAGAACAATTTAACACATTTTTTTTTCTCTATTTTTGGAAACTTGAAATTAGGTCTCTGTTATCCATATTCTCTGAGCTATGGGGCTAATAAACACCTTCCAGCATACTTAAAAATTTGATACCAAAGCAGGGCACAAATCATAATCATTGGACCTGGAATCTTCTAACTTTAAATCAAGGAAGTTCCATGAAAAGTCTCCTTGAGAACGTGAAATTAGGTCTCTGTTACCCATATTTTCTGAGCTATGGAGCTTATAACCAACCCTCAGAATAATTGAAATTTGATACCAAAGTAGGGCACAAATCATAACCAATTTGGCGCGGAAACATCTTACTTGACATCCTGAGAGTTCCTCAAAAGTTCTCCCCAGAAACCTGAAATTTTGTCACTGTGACCTATATTCTCTTTGTTTTGGGGTATGTTGCAGCACCCAAGAAATAATGCAAAATACACACAAATTGCCAGATTCTACAGGAAAGGCTGGTTGGATTGTCATCAAATTTGTTGTGCTTATGGGTCTTGATGGACTTGAGCTAAGATGCATGAACAATGATGCCACCTACATTATCTTAATAAGTTGCCTGTGCAAGGACATATTGTCAACATGTCGACTGAGCGTCATGACCCATGGGTCACTTGTATAAGAACAGATTAGGTTCATTTATTTTTTGTAGAGTCATTGAAGCTGAAGTTACTCTTGTAGCCATAAGTACCCAAGTCTTTATCAAATTTAAGGCTGAAGTTGTCTTCTTCTACAAAAATGTTGTTTCAACCGCCATCTGTATCAGATTCAGCAACACGCAAAAGGTCAGTCTGGTTCTATTTATAGCTTTGGCAGACTGCCAACTGTATCAGATTATGCAACAGGTCCAGATATAGGTCAAGAGTTTACTCAGTGCAGCCAGGTACAGGTCAAGAGTTCAATGAATGCACACTGAGTTTGCCAGGAGCCATAAGGTCAGATCAGCTCCATTTCCTCAAGGCTGCATGTGATAACCTCATTGGTGCCATGCCCCTCAAGGTTGCTTGTGGACACCTCATGGGTGTCATGCCCCTAAAGGCTGCATGTGATCACCTTATGGGTGCCATGTCCCTCAAGGCTGCATGTGGACATCTCATGTTTGCCTGTGGCACTGGAAACTGTCAGGGCTCTTTAAGTTCAGATTTTTTTTCTCTATTTTTAGGACCTCACTTGAAAAGTGGGGACCCTATAGTATTCGACCTGGCTGTCTGTCTGTCAGTCTGTCCACAAATTCTTTTCCGGATGATAACTCCAGTTAGATTGACAGATTGAGTTCAAACCTGAAATATGTATTAACCATCAATTATGGAAGATCCCTATCGATTTTGTAGTCCGGAGGTCAAAGGTCAAAAAAGTTATTTACAGTTTGGTGTTAAATTTTAGGTCCCTCTTTCAGCAGGGCAGAAATCATAATTGTAACCATAATTGTTTGTTCCACCTTAACAGTAGGACAGGTCCTCATTTTAACAGCAACAAGGACTTGGTCATAGTCAGCTATTTTTCTGTAAGTTATGCGGTAAAAACCATTACTGAACACCTAGTAAGGTTGGGCTCTCTTAGCAAATATGCATGCAAATGGACACACATTGTTAACACAATTACTCGTAAAAAGTATTTCATATAAGGTCCCCAGACTCACGGCAGTGATGGACCTTTTGATGGGCTACATCATGTTTGAAGATGGGTGACCTTGATGGATTTTAAAGGTCACAGAGGTGATAATGCTCAAATGATGTTAACCAAATAGCTCGCAAACAATTTGACTAACACTCACTGAACTTGCACCAGTAATGTTTGTTATGAAAGGCTAGGTCAAGTTTGAAGATGGATGACCTTGTCAGAGGCGATAATTCTCAAATGATGTTAAAGCAATAACTCGCAAAGAATTTTATGAACAATCAAATTCGTTTCTGCATAATAACTCCCCTAACATATGATGGATAGGATTCAAACATAATATGTATCACCCATGGCCTAAGGGAGAAGCTTATTGATATTTGGGTCAGAAGGAAAAAAAAAGTAATACACAGTTTGGTGTTCAGTTGCTGGTGTCTCCTTCAGCAGGCCAGAAATGGATTATTCTTTTTCGAGTCACTCGTGTAGAGCAGCATTACATTTTCACAGCATATTTTGTACAGACAATTTGAAGATTCCCCAGAAAAGGAAACACTGGCCCAACACACCACAGTGGCTCTCATTTAGACCATGTTTGGACAAATTTATCTCCACTTCCAACATCTCAAGGATTTTGGACCTATTATAGTGACCATCAACAAATGTACATTGATATTCATATGTAGCCATTCTACACTACACAGTGCATCTGTAGACCCAAGCCCAAGAACAGCTGAATCTCAGTTCAAGAGAATGACCGTTTTATCACTACTAACCAGCAGCTGACTCTCTCTAATACTACAAGGTTCATGTACAGACTCAAGCCTCACATATAATAAGGCCAATTCAACATACAAATACAGGAAAAAATATTTGACACAGCCCTGCCAAGTCTTCAACCAAGAATAATTGGCACAGGTCATACACAAATACAGAAACTAAAATGCATGCATTTCTTTTATATCATTGTATCCCCCGACTTTGTCGGGGGATACTATGTTTTCATACCGGTCCCCCCGCCGCCGCATATAAGTCTTGTTGGCGCGATAACCCAAAAAATATTTCACGGAACTTTACCAAACTTGGTATATGTATAGATATGGGTAAGAGGATGACGCCTATTTAAAATGAGGTCATGACCTTTACTAGGAGAGTGTCCTTGACCTTGAATAGGTCCAATTTTTGGGAAAATCACACAAATTCTTTAATATCTCAAGAAATCTTGCATGGATTTATCCCAAAATCAAGTTGATGGAAGATCATGGATAGGGTTGTCATGTTCCAGAAACTGGTGGCGCCACCTATTATTCTTTACTTGTTTTCGTGCCGTTAAATACCCCCAAAATTGCCACCTTACAGTACTGTGAGCATTATAAGTCAAAAACTAATGGACAGATTTCTTTTATATTATGCATATACATAGGTATGGGTTATGGGATGATGTTTATTTAAATTGGGGTCATGACCTTTCTTATGATAGTGGCCTTGACCTTGATTATTGCCATATATGGTGAAAATCACACACCTCCTATGATATCTCCAGTGTTGATAGCCATATGGATTTCAAACATGACTTATGTATGGCCCACCACTAAAGTAAGAACCCTGTAGGTTTTAGGGTCATTAGGTCAAAGGTCAAGGTCACTGGACTGGCATTTTAAAAGATACTGTGGATGCATTTTAAGCCAAACTTTCATCCTAGGTCTTCCATCTTGAATATATAGCTCACTTGCCAATAGTGGATGATCCATATAAATTTTGGGGTCACAAGGTCAAAGGTCAAGGCCACAGGAGCTATCTGTCCAAAAATTAGTTTCTGGATGATAATTCCTGCTTTTATTGATGTATGGATTTCAAACTTGACTTATACTGTGGTTGCCTTTATATCCGCGGGGCTGAATTTTCGCGGTTTTTGTATTTTTAAAAGTTTCACGGGGTTCCATTTTCGCGCTCTCATTAGTTTAGTAAGTATAATTTAATATCAAATATGAAACTATGAACTTTAATGACCAAATTATTTCATAAACCGCGGATTTCACTATTATCTAGGTCTCCTAATTCTCTGTCCGGAACTCCGGATATCGCATGCTCGAACAGTCACGGATGGCTGAGCCGACACGTGCGGGGAGCATTAACCAAGCTGGATGTAATTATTTCAGGGCCAAGGCTCATTCTAAACAACTCTTTTTCCACTGTTCTACGGCAATTTGGCCCCATAATGAACTGTGACCTTTCAAATATATTCAAAATTTACGTCATCACTAGCCAATCAAACATCGTTTGGCGCGTCATGATACATTTACAAGGTGGCGCTTCCCTAACGACTACGTTCACTACTTTAGTGGCAAATTTTATTCATTAACAATAACTAAATACGGCACAATTTGAAAGAGTACCTTCTACTCAATATTCTTTTAAGCGGCGCTCGATGTCATCTGGCTTGGCACACATACACGTAATTTTTAAATATTACTGCCCGGCGGACATTGACACTTTCCAAGCTTCAGCCATGTGCCGGGGGCAGGAAAAACTGCCAGCGCGCCCAAACGGTCAGCTCTTTCCTGCAAAGGGTCACGGTTTTTGCATCTAAGCCAACCGATATTATTTTAAGTGGGCCCTGTTATTCTCCCGGAATCACGTTATTTAAATGCACCATGCTCGAAAGACTGTCACCAACTATCGGCAGCTTCTGAAATTAACGATAATGGCCTGGTATATACGCATTCAAAACTGCGTGGTTTCAATTTCGCGGTCAGAGAGAGACCGTGAATATCGCGAATTTGAAACCACCGCAAATAAGAAGACAACCACAGTATATGTCCTATTGAAAAAGCAAGACTCCAATTGATTTTGGGGTCGTGAGGTCAAAGGTCAAGGTCACAGGACACATATTTAAAAAGATTGTGGATGCATTTTTCAGCCAAACATTTCATCTCAGACCTTTCATCTTGCACATATAAGTCATCTGCCAATAGAGGAAGACCCCTATCAGTTTTGAGGTCACAAGGTCAAAGGTGAAGGTCACAGGAGCCATCTGTCCAAAAATTAGTTTCTGGATGATAATTCCTGCTTTTATTGATATATGGAATTCAAACTTGACTTGTATATGTCCCATTGGAAAAGCAAGACCGAAATTGATTTTGGGGTCATGAGGTCAAAGGTCAAGGTCACAGGAAACCTCTAAAAAAGATTGGGGATGCATTTCCAGCCAAACATTTCATCTCAGATCTTTCATCTTGCACATAAAGTTCACATGCTAAGAGTGGAAGACCCCTATCAATTTTTGAGGTCACAAGGTCAAAGGTGAAGGTCACAGGAGCCATGTGTCAAAAAATTAGTTTCTGGATGATAATTCCTACTTTTATTGATGTATGGATTTCAAACTTGACTTGTATATTATTGGAAAAGCAAGACCAAAATTGATTCTTGAAGGGGGGGGGGGCCTACTATGTCTGGGGATATCTAGTTATTTTGATAGCTCTGAACATTTTCACTTTACCATATCTATTCTTCCAGTTTATACATGTCAGCTTTTCTTTACAGGTTCTTTAATCTTTAATTTGTATGGCTCCAAAATACCCCCCAGAATAATGAAAATTTGATACAAAAACTGCAGTATCTTAATAACTACAACACTGATGGTCATGATTTTTGGCATACATATTGATCATGAGGTGTTCCATCAGTTTCTGCAGACTGGGTGTGCCACCTCTATTTTTTTTTTCAAATTTTTACAATTTTTTTTCTCTATTTTTGAAACCTTTAAAGATGTGGTTATCTGTCAACAGGGTACAAATCCTAACAACTGGACCTAGAATCTTCATTCCTGTCATGCAAGGGTCCCTTCAAGCTATTGGACTCCGAAGTATCCCTCAGAATAATGGAAAATTTGATATAAAAGCTGAAGTATCTGAACAACTAATGCAGAGATCACCATGATTCTTTGCATGGATTTTGACCATTAAGTATTTTTATTAGTTTCTGCAGACTGGTGGAGCCACCTGTATTTTTTTTTAAAGTTTACGCATTTTTTCTCTATTTTTGAGATATATAAATACAGACACAATCTTGGTCTGTTGGTTAATCTGTTTGATGCTTCAGTTGAATGGGTATATACTACCATTCAGATGATAAAATTTCCTTTTGCGAATCTCTTCCCAGTCAGCTGAGCGTCATGACCCATGGGTCACTTGTTGTGTTGTGCGTCCATGACACATTTCAGCTGGGTTGGGTTTTAGGCTGCCCAAAACCTGTTTTCGGCAGGGCAGAGCCTAAAACTTGCCTTTAACTGCCTAAAATAGGTTATAACCTGCCTAAAACTGCCTTTAAATGCCTAAAACCTTACATACCCTCACTTATGACTTGCAGTTTAACTATATTTTATAGTTACATAGCTAAATGCATTAAAGAAATATTCTAAACAAATTAAAAGTGAGGAATATTTTATTCAAAGTAAATAAATTAAACCATGATACAAAAAAAAAGAAACAAATGAATACAAGACTACTATAGGTTTTCTATATGAACACTGTTCTCTGACAGTTTTAGCTTGTATCCCCAAATCATGTTCTGAGGTCTCCTATCTCCTTTACCACCATTACTGCCAATTTATAAAAGAATGCTCATACTGTAAGTTTATAACCAGATACTTTGATTGACTTTTTGATAACAAGGGATTAAATTTTGATATATATGCGAAAGAAGTTTTCCCGAATTTAAAAAGTTGTCCCATTTACACTGATGAATAGTCCTTTATACTGCAGTCTCACTTACATATAATGTATGATTTGTATGCCTGTAGCATCAAATGGCAAAAAGCAAAAGATTGATTTTTAAAATTATAACAGATCTTTTATGCTAGCCATAAACTAAAAATATGGTATTATCTTTTACATTATCTGATAATGAACAAGAATATCCACTTGTTGTTTATTCCCTTTACTATAAGTCATCCGTTGTCAAATTTTGAGATTTTGTGCACATACTTATTGTCTGTATAATGATGGATATGCTGTGTTAACTATATGATGAGATTGTGAAAATGGAACCCACATGAAACACTAAAATTAGTATAAAACTGAATAATGCGAAAATATATTGCAGTGAATATGTTGCAAACCACAATATTCATAATCACTTTTGGGCAGTGTTCAACCTAAAGGCCTGAGAAACCCACATGTCATGGTCAGGGGCCCTGACTGCATCACTCAGTAAAATGTTTGACTCAAGAACAGTTTTAGGGCAAGGGCTTTGATTGCATCATCCTAGTCATGTATGAAAGTTCACATGAACATCTAATAGGACACAGCAGTGGGACTTGTGACCCCATCACCCTGATATATTTAAAATTAAAATGTCTAATCAAGCATGGCCTCCCCCTCTGACACCCTGCCTTACAAGAGGCATACTGGAGGCTGTATTACATCATTCCAGGTAGCAGGGCACTCATCAGCAAACCCAAAGGCTCATCATAATGACATTACCTTGGCCTCACAAACATGGTTTCATGCTGAAGAAACCTATACACCCTCATTGAAGACTGCATGATGCCAGCCAACAGATCATGCATTACTGATACCTGAAACCTTCCAGAAGCCAAGCAAAGCCTTGTGACTGCATCACCCCAGCCAGTTTGGTAGTTTTATAGATCTTAAAGTCAAAATTTAAACAAATATAGGTTTTAGGCACTTTACCTGCCTTAATCCTGTTATAGGCGGGGCAGTTTTAACCAGGTTATAATCTATGGTTAAAACCTTCCTGCCTAAAACTTGCCAACCCTGCATTTCAGCAGTGACGTTTGTGTAATTGGTGCATGCACTGGGGTTCAAAATGTTCAGTGCTTGAATTGTACATAACATGTCACACATGTACTTCAAAAGTAATGGTCCAGCATGGAAGCATTATACCTGATGTATATCCCATTCCACAGGTTCGCATTAGGCCTGTAGGCCTTGTTGCATAAAATTTGGTGAAGCCGTTTTTGAGATAGTAAGGGTTAACGTTCAGATAACAGACAATGCCACACAATTGCATAAGCTCACAGGTTCGTTAATAATATGTAATGTTTATGTCTTTCAGATATAAAATTGGGTGTTGCCAGTGTCGCAGAGAATTGCAGTAGACCATGATGACCTAAGTACTTTTGGAATGTAACAAAAGTACACATTGACATTATCAAGCAATTGGCCAGATGCTGTGAGGAATTTTCAATCAGCATTTATTGTTTGACCACAATGGCATCCAATCAACTGGTGGGAACAGTTGTTACCATGCAGGTGCTGGAGTCTGCTATGGAATCACAGCTTGATGTTACAACTAATGCTGAGCAACCTGTATCAAATGCAGCTGGAGAAACCAGTGTCCAAAATATTCACATATTGCAAAAACCAAGTCTGTGTGAGGATTGCAGTATTCTGTTCCCCTCAGAAGAGGCGCTGATAACTCACAGACAGAGCCATCGACCACCCAAAATGTACTTGTGTACAGAGTGTAGTGTTAGTTGTGACAGTCTTGAAACATTACAAGCCCACCTCCAGATGCATCCTGGAAAAACTGTGTGCATTGTCACAACTGGTGACAATATGAGACAACCTAATGAAAGCAGTTCATTGAAACAAACACCAGCTACCACATCATCAGAACCAAAGCAACATGATCACAGCCTAACACCCTCTGATTCGTCCAGTGTTAAGCTTAAAAGCCCTGAAAAAAGTTCACAGAATTTAATAGCAAAGGATACTGAGACAATGCCAGGAAAACTGGAAATGTTCATAAAAGCAAAAACATGGGAAGAGTCCTATATATACAATGAGGAAGAGATGACATCATTACAGTCCAGAGAGTTTGAACTACAGTTGATGACCCCTGAAGGTGAAAGGCAGTACTCCTGCACTGAAGTGGATAAGAAGTTTCAGCGACTGGGGGAAGTTTCCTTGACAATACGCACAGGGCATGGGATGCGATATTTCCTGTGCATGAGGAGTGAAGAAACCACAGAACAACCAGACCAAATAATGACCCTATCAGAGGTCCCAGTTAAAATTGAAGATATTGTGAATGAAATCAGTGAGTCGTTACCACGAGAAGATATCAGGGCAGTGGAGCAGAGTCAGCAGAACTTGTTACTTTGCACCACTTGCCACAGTGGATTCATATCAGAGGAGGCTCTAAGTGAGCACATGAAACTCTGTACATCATCTAGGAATGTATACTTATGTCTAGATTGCAATGAAACAGTTTCTGATCTTGAGGACTACCAGAAACACAGAGAGACAAATGCTTGCCAAAAGCTCCCAGACCAAGGAAAAGCCAAAGAAAATGCAGAAAAACCAGCACGTGTCAGTACACGAGCAAAGAAGACCTATTTCTGTGATGAATGTCATGAAGTCTTTTCTAACCCACTTGTCCTAAAAGGACATAAAAATAAACATAAAGGGGTCCGGCCTTATGTTTGTAATGTTTGCCAGCGTTCTTTCTATAGACCTGATGTTATGCAAAGGCATGCAAAGATCCATGAATACAAGCCTCCCAATAAATGTGATACTTGTGGGCAAGAGTTTTTCCTGAAAAAGAAATTAGAAGAGCACATGAAAATACATAGTGGGAAGCTCTGCAATTATTGCAATATTCATTTCAGCAGCTCCAGAGAATTAAGAAATCATTTGTTTTCACATGAGGAGGACAATGTTATTGTGTGTCGCACCTGTGGCACAGGGTTTAGTAACACAGAGGAGCGAGATAAACATGAGCATATATCTCACACAGAGACCAAACCAACTCCTGGCAAGAAACCATTTCTATGCAAAGGTTGTGGGATGCTGTTTTCAGTTAAAGAAGATTTACTGAAGCATATTCAGACACACAAGGGAGAGAAACCTTATCTGTGTAAAGACTGTGGGAAAGGATTTACCAGGTCAGACAGTTGGAAGGACCACTGTCGCACACACAGTGGAAAAAGGCCATACTTGTGCGAAGAATGTGGTAAATCTTTTGTATTAATAACAACACTGCGAAAGCATGTACAGGTCTGGCATCCCAAGGTTCAAACAGACCCACCAAAGAGAAGGGGCAGACAAAGAAAAGTAGGAGGCACACAAAAGCTAAAGCCAAACCATGGAATTGAAAAGCAAGAAGAGGCATCAAAGATGGATACACCAAAAGTGGATTCCAAAATGGCATGTTCTATCTGTGGGAAGATGTTTCCCACAGGAGCAAAACTGATGAGGCATGAGCGTACCCACTCTGAAGACGGGCACTATATGTGCAAGAAATGTGGTAAAATGTTCAAGTACAAGTACAATCTTTGGCGTCATGAGGCAAAACACAAGGAGGGTGCTGAAAAGGCTAAAACTCAAAATGTCAGTATGGACAACAGTAAACCACCGTATTTTTGCAGCATATGTGACAAAACCTACTTGATTCTGCGGAGTTTCCAGGGACACATGAGATCTCATGCAGAAAAAGAGCGAGTAAAAATAAAAAGCAATCAGTCTGAAACATTTGTGTGTGAAGAATGCAGCAAAGTGTTCTCTTCAAGTGACAAGCTTGAAGAACACTTAGCCAAGCACTTTGGGGTAGGAGCACATAAATGCCATTTATGTAACAGTAGGTTCAAGTATGAGAAAAATTTGAAGCGTCACCTTGGAAATCATGTCAGCAGTACATTTGAGAAAATGTTAAGCAAGCCTGGATCTGAAAGTGAAGTGAAACATGTCTGCCTTAAATGCAATATGATGTATGAAACAGCTGAGGAATTGAAGGAACACTCAGAGTGCCATCTTGGCTCAGGAGAATTTAAATGTGAAGTGTGTGACCAAAGATTTAAGTTTCAGCGCAATCTAGATCGTCACTCTGTCATTCACAAATTCAAGACCGAGGGAGGTGAAAAAGTGTATGGAGAAATTCCCTGCACTATGTGTGAAAAAACTTTTTTCACAGAGGAAGATCTGCAGCGTCATATGAAGAGACATACAGGGGATGGACCGCACATGTGTGAGTTTTGTGGGAAAAGATTCAAACATGACCGCAACATGAAACGTCATATGGAAATCCATGGCCCTGTACAAAAAAGAAAGAAACGAAAATCTGCACCAAGGCAGCCTATAGAAGAGAGTGATAACATTGGAGAGGGGACCCCAGTTATCATTATGAAGGAGGAGCCTGAGTCTGAGTGAATATATGTACAAACCCACACAGCCTGGTCTTTTACAGACTTCAAGGACAAATGGCTTTGATACAACTCGAGTGTTTGTGTAAAGGACCCTGTAATTTAACTCAGGATGGTGAATTACACACACACATAATATTATACATGTATATATATTCAGAGACATGCACAAGTTTGTCATTAGGGTTAAGGGTTTACCAAATGTGATAGAAGTAAAGAGGTTTGCTTGTGAATCTGGCAGAATTGCTTTTGTATCCTTGAACAGTCCCTGGTAAATACACATTCCACTACATGTATTAATATAGCCAGTACTTTTACAAAACTAGCCAAGTTCAACCCCCAGACTGGGAAACGTTTTATTTTTACCCAACTGAAAGTGGAGCTCAAAATATCTTTAGCAGTAGGATTGTGTGAAACATGTATGCCCATTCTGTGCACATACCCACCAAGATTTAAGACTAGCTTGTCCATACAAAGTTAAATAGCAGTTTTCCTCTTGGCATTTCAGTATTCAGAAACATGTGTACAGGTGATCATGTTCTTGACTCAGGTTTTTAGCTCACCTGGCTGTAACTTATCTAAGCTATAGCGATCATGCTGTGTCCATCCAGCCATCTGGTTGATCATAAACCAGGTACAATTCATAACTGCTGGACCTAGAAACAGGGTTAACATCTATGAAGCTCCGAAAAAAATCTCCATAACATGAAATTAGATCACTGTGATCTATATTCTCCTATCATGCACCCCAAAATAATGAAATTAAAAAAAAAAAAATAGCGCTAGTATCTAAATAATTAATGCATGAATTGTTATGATTCTTGCTTTTCTTATTGATCATGGACAGATTTATCACCTGCTAAAGAAACAGAGTTACAGGAAGCTGAACTTAGTCATTTTGTGAAATAAGCATACAAAGATTACAATCTAAGAAACGGCAGGAACTAGCATCACCATATATATACAAATGTTGGTCATATGATTCATATTTAAAATTGAGGTACTGCTTGCAACACCTGCATCAACTTTTAAATCTCCTGTACATTAACCAATAATATCTCGGAAACAGCAGTAACTAGCTTCACCAGATTTTATGCAAAAATCAGTCGCATGTCAAATGTTGTGGGACTGAATTATTTTAGCAAACCTGTAAGCTTATGTGATTGTGCGGCGTCATGTGTCCGTGCGGCGTCTGTACGTTAACCCATACAATCTTGAATATGGCAGGAGTTAGCATCGACAAACTTTATGCAAAAATCAGTCATCTAAAAAACTTTATCGGATTTTGTTGCTTGCCGGAATCAAAGATTTCGGCAAGCATATTGGTCAGTTGCGTATGTCTGTTTGTCTGTCTGTTTGTTTGTCTGCGCTGGCCTGGCCACAATTTTGCCATAATCACCTTGAAACTTACAGGGATAATGGAAAACAAAATGTCTAGGTGCCCTATTGTTTTTGGTTAATATAGGTCAACAGTTAAGGTCAAGGTCATCAAAAGTATACTAAACGGTGTTTTCTTCATATCTTTGTAACTATTAGTCGTATCTACTTGAACTATAGCTCATTTTAATCGTCATCCAATGGCCTTTCTTCTTCTACCTCACTCAAATTTGCCGTTTCCATGGTAACACATTTTCAGGGAAAAATTATCATATTTGAAAATCAATGGACTAATTTGTCAGTTTTAATGCTAGAGAGGTCTAGTTTTTTTGCATTAGGTAGCATTCGTTTAGTACTACATGATTTTATTAAAAGTCTGGCAATATCTCGTAAGATATCTCATCAAATGAGATATTTCGAGATTTCATTAATCTTGCCCTGGAGGCCACAGTTTTGCAGGAATTTTTTTAAAAGTAATAAATTTAAAGTCTTACCCTAGTATCTCCAATTCGTTTTTTCATTTTTTGGATAGGGCCGCTAGGGGGCGCTGGATGCGAACCTCCCCAACATATCATATTTTGGCCATATCTCCAAAATTATAAGCCTCAATTGCATAAACTATAGCTTATTTTCTTCCTTTGAGTCTTCTCCATAACCTGGTGTAGTCATCTCGTCACAATTTTGTGTCACTTTGTCAGTGTGTCTGTCTGTTTGTCAGTTGTCCTCAAATTCGCCTGCTTGCTCTTGCGTCTCACATATAGCATTCAACAGGCCACAGTTTTGAAAGAATCCTTTTGAAACTATTACATCTTAAGTCTTACACTAATATCTCGAAAAAAATTTTTCATTTTCCGGATATGGCCGCTAGGGGGCGCTGAACTAGAACCTCTCCCAACATATCATGCTTTGGCAATATCTCCAAAGCTATAAACCTCAGTTACATAAACTGTAGCTTTTTTCTTCCTTTGAGTCTTCTCCATAACCTGGAGTAGTCATCTGGACTCAATCTTGAGTCACTTTGTCAGTGTGTCCGTCTGTTTGTCAGTTGTCCTCAAATTCGCCTGCTTGCTGGTTCTTGCGTCTCACATATAGCATTCTATAGGCCACAGTTTTGACGGAATCCTTTTGAAACTATTACACTAATATCTCGAAAAAAATTTTTCATTTCCGGATATGGCCACTAGTGGGCGCTGCACACGACCCTCACACACATACCATTGTATTGGCCATATCTCTACACCCAAAGCCTCAGTTACATAAACTATAGCTTATTTTCTTCCTTTGAGTCTTCTCCATAACCTGATTAAGGCATCTGGTTTCAATCATCTGTCACTTTGTCCGTGTGTCCATCTGCTTGTCCGTTATCCTCAAAGTCACCTGCTTGCTGATTCTTTCGCCTTACATATAGCATTCTACAGGCCACAGCTTTGACGGAATCCTTTTGAAACTGGGGCATCTCATGTCATACACTAAAAATACGAAACGCATTTGTCGTCTTCGGAATATGTCCGCTAGAGGGCGCTACAGTCGAACCTCCCAAGTATATCATTAATTCGCCATACCTCCAAAACTATAAATCTAAATTACATAAATTATAACTTATTTTCTTCCTTTGAATCTTCTCCATAACTAGGTTAAGTCATCTGGTGTCAATCTTGTCTCACAAAGTCAGTATGTCTGTCTGTTCGTCTTTTGTTGTCAGCTTTGTCTGCTTGCCTATCCTTTGTCTCATATGTCATTCTACGGGCCACATATTCTCAGCAATGGCCATGAGAGTCATTCCATTGATAGAAAACCGACAATATGTTCTGTCTGTCCGTCTGTGTTTCACTTCCGATTTCCGGCAAGCGTTCGACCTATGGTCGTCTAGTTTATTTTTTGGATATCTGCATTTACTCAGATTTTATAGGGAAAAGGCGTAAAACCCTTTAAAAATTTGCTTTTCTGAAACAATCCAGCCAAATTATCCAATATTTCACAGAAAAAATCCCAGACACAATCTCTCTCAAGTTTGTTCGAATAGTTTGAGTTGACAGGGCTTGCACACAATGCTCTGGCGTCAACCAGGCTCGGTGATTTACTCCTGCGGGTCCTTGTTGTGTCTCATCCCCATTGCTGGGTCATAACCCCCAAAAGGCGCACTCGTTTGGGAGTGAAACCAGACTGTTGGGTACAGTCTCCCCAATGGGCCTGCAGAGCACCCATCCTGGGTATTGGTCGACTGAAAAATCTCACCGGCTCGGCTGAGATTCGAACTCACAATCTACCGGCTTTGAGCCCTGCGCTCTACCCCTGAGCCACAGAAGACGGTATAGGAAGTTGAACTTAGTCATCTGTCCAAAAAAGCATACTAAAATTTCAATCTCAGAAACGGCTGGAGCTATCATCACCAAATTTTATGCCAATGTTGGTCACATCAGTCATATTGAAATTGAGGTATTGGTGGCGCCACCTGCATTGACTTTTTTTGTACAAGGGTCATCAGTGCCTGGGCTACAAAAAACTTCTTCTCTGAAACCATATGGCCAAATGTTTAATATCGCACAGACATGATCCTAGGGTAGTGCTTTCTGAAGTTTGTTCAAATGGTCTCTGTTCAGTGACTTTTAGCTGAATTTAGTCATATGCCATAACAGCCCATTTTAGCTCAGTGGTTACAAAGATCTTCTTCTCAAAAACCACTTGGCCAAATTCGTAAATCTCACACATTAATTACCCTCAGATGTTGATAATTCAAGTTTATTCAAATGGTTTTGGTTCAGTGCTTTTTGGCTGAGTTACGGGAATCTGAACTTAGCCAGTTTGCTGCATCTTCCTATATGAGTTATAAACCTGCAAAATGTTTTTCAGCTGACGCCACTGAAGCCAATTTGTTGAATATTTTACAGGAATAATCCCCACAATAATTCTTATAATAATTGTCTGTAATGGTTCCACATGAATGAATTTTGGAGATTGAATTGAGTCATTTTACCATATATGTTAGCTGTGTGAAGCAGTTATATCTAGCCTGGCACCGGTTTATCAGCATGTTTTACATCATGCCACTAGATATTTGGATTTCAGGTTATCTGTGGTTAATATTGACGAGAATGTTTTTTTAAAAGTTTAAAAAAAGTTAGATTTATGATTTTAATTATTCATCATACCAGGCAATGTTACAGTCATGGATATTCAGCTCTCTGTGGCTAAATAAAGACGGCTGTACATGGATTTTTAATAATTGGTATCCATACTCAACTTAATTCAAGAATTTGCCATTAGTGAGATGTATCTGTATTATAATTTTGCATTCAGTATGCATCTGTAATAATTTTTCATATGGTATATTCCTGATTTCTTTTTTTATAAAAAAAAGTCAGCTGAAAATCATTTTGTATTGGGAAAATTTATTTCAAAGTTATTTCAAGAAGGGACCACTTTTGTGTACAGATGGCAGCACTTGGTTTACCATTGGCAGATTGCCAGTGCTTTGATGTTGGCCATTAGCCAAGATGATATCAGCTCTATTAATAGTTTTGGCACAGTGCCAGGATTTGAAGAAGTGCAGCCAGGTATAGGTCAAAAGTTTACTCAGTGTAGTAGCTGCATTCTAGTTATAGCTTTGGCAGACTGCTCACTGCATCAGATTTGGCACCAAAGTTCAGCCTGGATCTATTTATAGCTTTGGCAGACTGCCAACTGTGTCATATTATGCAACAGGTCAAGAGTTCACTCAGTGCAGCTAGGCACAGTTCACTCAGTAGCTACTGCACGAGGCAGCAATTTGTCAGTTCACTTGGGGGCAACTGCCTCACTCACCTAAGCCTTGTCAGCCCAGTGCATCAAACTCTAGGGAAGTTTGATGTATTGACCTGATATTTTGACCTGTCTGTGCGTCTTTGATGATATTCTCATTTACAAGACAGGTGGTGCCACCTACATTTACTTTTGCAGTGTATGCGCCTGCTTATTTCTACAGAGGAATTTGATACATTAGCCTAAAATTGGGCATGTTTATACATATCGGGTAGCTTTATAGTGTACAAGACTGGTGGCGCCACTTCAATAATTTTTGCACAGTGTATGTCCCTGCTTATTTCACAGGAGGGGTTTGCCATATTGTTACAACGGGGAATTAGGGGAGTTCTTCCCTGGCCATAACACAGTCACACGGCGCGTCAGGTGAATAACTGAGACAGTCCAAGTTGGATATTGTGCTGTTTTATTTCCAGTTGTCTTGGTTTACATGTTGATGATGGCGTGGGTCTGTTTGCCAGTTCCCAGCCCAACACAGGATTTTGTATCAGTATTACTACGTCACAAACCTTTACATCATCTTACACTTTTTCTATTGGATATTGGATATGTGTCATTATGACATGCCTGAATGTTTAGATAACCATATATGGCTTCGGCTTTCGCCTACGCACAAACTTTTTCCTTGTTTTACCTAAACTCATGTAATATCATTATATTCCTGTCATTAATATATTCAGGGTACCTATTTGTTTCCTAATCGATTCTATGTGACCCAGCTACTTACTGACTCACTTTTGGTACAGTTTTCCTGTCCTAAATTACTGCCTCATGCGCAGGCCGGTATTCACCGTACCTTTGACTTTTATATCATTTTACACTGTCATCCAGATCTAAACCTGGCTTCTGCTGATGCCTATAATAACAGAATCTATTTTGGCTTACTTGATTAAGTTTACATTCACATGGCTATAACAATTACACCAGTCTATAGTAATCACTGGTTGTCTGCATTCAGAATTTATGTCCATTAAAATACTCATTTATCAGCTTCTTTTCTAAACCTATATGCTAACCGACATATGGAGATCGGAATCCAAACACCTGTCTTACAATGGTAGACAATGCGTTGGTACACCAATTTAGGCTATTATCATTTCTCTCTGTCGCTCTATCTATCTTTCCATCTGCTGAACTGGTAACTGATCTTATGTGTACCAAAATATTGCGTTAAAATCAGTAATTATTTATAATAGATATTAACACCTCTTACCACATAACATATCCCTGGGGCTCAAAATTTGAACTCCGGGTCAAATACACAGGAAGATGAACAACACACTGAGGACAATGTGTACAACATTAGAACAATGTAAGCAAGAATAATAGGATAAATCGGTGAATATATGTATAATAACAATAATGATCATAACGATAGACATATATAAAATACAAGAAGTATCAATAGTATAACATGAAAAATCGCATCAAAGTACTGGCTGCAGCGGCAGTACAATCCATAAACATCAATATAGTATCAGGAAACATGGATAATACAATATACTAGTAGCTATCTCTAGTATGCTAGTGGGTTTTTTTTTTGTTTTTATATTTTTTTTGTGTGTTGGAGTACATCTTATCGTAACACAGCAAGAAGGTAAAATAGTTGTCCTTTAATTGTATGATAATATTCAATAAGTTTCATGAAGGTACAATCACAAGGAAAGACATAGATAGATATATATATATATTTAAATATACATATGAAAAGACCAATATACATAATATGATAAGAATATAATGCAGGATAAATATACATCAATGAGATCTACACATAGTATATAGTGATGATTAACTACACATAAGATATAATGATAAGGTATAATAAGTATACAGATATATGCATGGCTTATTTGCAAGGAGGCAAAAATTATACATATTAGTAGTCAAACAGCCTTTTTCTTTAGTGATTTTAAAGCTTTTGTACATTTTTTTTCATTTTTTTTTTTTTTTTTCAATATGAACGTATTAAGGAACAATAAGAATATATATATGTACAATCGTAACAACAAAATTAACGCTACCTATATCATGTATAATCAAGAAATATCATAAAAGGAAAATATCAGATCTCCACCAATGTGTTACAACGGGGAATTAGGGGAGTTCTTCCCTGGCCATAACACAGTCACACGGCGCGTCAGGTGAATAACTGAGACAGTCCAAGTTGGATATTGTGCTGTTTTATTTCCAGTTGTCTTGGTTTACATGTTGATGATGGCGTGGGTCTGTCTGCCAGTTCCCAGCCCAACACAGGATTTTGTATTAGTATTACTACGTCACAAACCTTTACATCATCTTACACTTTTTCTATTGGATATTGGATATGTGTCATTATGACATGCCTGAATGTTTAGATAACCATATATGGCTTCGGCTTTCGCCTACGCACAAACTTTTTCCTTGTTTTACCTAAACTCATGTAATATCATTATATTCCTGTCATTAATATATTCAGGGTACCTATTTGTTTCCTAATCGATTCTATGTGACCCAGCTACTTACTGACTCACTTTTGGTACAGTTTTCCTGTCCTAAATTACTGCCTCATGCGCAGGCCGGTATTCACCGTACCTTTGACTTTTATATCATTTTACACTGTCATCCAGATCTAAACCTGGCTTCTGCTGATGCCTATAATAACAGAATCTATTTTGGCTTACTTGATTAAGTTTACATTCACATGGCTATAACAATTACACCAGTCTATAGTAATCACTGGTTGTCTGCATTCAGAATTTATGTCCATTAAAATACTCATTTATCAGCTTCTTTTCTAAACCTATATGCTAACCGACATATGGAGATCGGAATCCAAACACCTGTCTTACAATGGTAGACAATGCGTTGGTACACCAATTTAGGCTATTATCATTTCTCTCTGTCGCTCTATCTATCTTTCCATCTGCTGAACTGGTAACTGATCTTATGTGTACCAAAATATTGAGTTAAAATCAGTAATTATTTATAATAGATATTAACACCTCTTACCACATAACATTATCAGTCTGACATTGGGCATATGTATATTTCTCATCGTTTTTTATAAGACTGGTGGTGCCAGCTACAGTCATTGTATCTACCAAGACAGAGTTTTGCGGATACTATGTTTTCAGTCGAACGCTGCCGCAGCAACTGCTACCGCCAGATAGGTTTCTGGAGAACTCCTCTGTAACCATTTTGCAGAATTTTTAGCTCAGCTGACTATAAGTCATCTGAGCTATAGTCGTGGTCCATTGTCCGTCGTCCGTCCGTCTGTCCGTCCGTCCGTCCGTCCGTCCGTCCGTCCGTAGATGTGGCACGTTTTGAAACCGTAAGACCTAGGAATCCAAAATTCAGCATAATGTTAGATGTCCCCAAGATCTCCTACCAAGCCGAAAACTGGGTCTTTGCAACTTCGTTCCTTTGAGAAATTAAGGAAAAACCTCAATTTTTTATTAAAATCCTATTTTCACACTTCAGGACTGCCTCATATCAAAACCACTCATCTGTTTTTCCTCATATTTACCATAAATATTCCTCTATATAGTTCCTATGTACATGCCAGAAATTAAGTCTGTAAAGTATAAATTCTTTAAGTTGTGGGCCCAAACATATTGGACTTTGTAAAAAATCAGGAAAAATAATAACTCACTTAACATGAAAAATTTTGAAACTAGAGTCTATTTTTTCATGTATATAACTATGTTTAATTAAGATTCTATTGTTTACCCAAAATTAGATCTGAATTTTGTAAATTTTTTAAGTTATTAGCATAAAAAAAAAAAAAAGTACCTTAAATTTTGCCCAACTTTGACCATGGCACGTTTTTTTCCTGTAAGCACCATTGATTTAATTTTCACAGCATGTAAACATAAATATTTAGTTTGTCCAAATCTGAAATTTGGAAATAAAAGCTTGAAAATTAAGCTAGTTATTGATTTTTTTTATGTAGTCACTTGCTTTGATTACAGATGCAGGGTCCCACTCCAGGTCACTGGAAGTCAGCTATGCCAGGGTTTCTGATTTGTTACAGTCACTGGGGGAGATCCCCTGCTGTGACAGGTGTACAGTTATTCTCATATCACCACCCCAATCATCCCCCCCCCCCCCCCCCCCCCGCAAACCCAACCCACCAAGTGTTATGCAGTAATTGTTATTGTTTTCACTGTATCTCCTTAATTGTAATGCTGTTTCCACTCCGATATGCAAAAACTTTCCTTGAAAAAATAATTCAAGGTGTAATCCAGAAGATGCAATGTTGTGTAATGTAGCATTTTTAAAGAAATCCATTTTCTTTTAAATGATTTTAACAAATATAAAGGAACCCATCAGTATGCTTAAATTATTATAAAATATGAAGCACATTATGGATAAATAAAGACACAATTAAAAATTGTGAAATCTAAATCAAGTATTATTTTTAGATATTTATTGTTTTGCAGATTTAAAAGATATATTTTTGTGGTAAAAAATAAATAAACATTTGTATGCATGATGTGGTGTTATCTGACAAGATTGAGATTTATGATGATGCAATTGAGAATTATGAATCAACTTTTATATTCAGATATATATGTTAAATTGGAAATGTATAGAAATATAAACTTAAATTAGAAAATAATTGATGTGATAAAAAAATCAGGATTTAATACAAACATTTGTTCATTATTTTCCTGCCTCAGCAGAATTTGAGATCAGGCTTTGTTTGCCCTGTTTTATGTTGTTAATTAGCTATATTTCAACTGTATACATTTCATAAATAAAATACATATATATTCAATAATATATATTATACAAAAAAAATATTTTCAATTGAACAAATGTGTAAACTACTGAAATGTCAACAGTTAATCGAAAAACCAACTAATGATCATGGTAATAGTACAGATCATTTGTTCACAAACTGCTCACATGCTTTAGTTTCAACATTAGGAAACACATGGTCAGGTCACAAAATATTTTTTGCAACAATTTCTTGCTCATCAATACAAACCAATCATATAAACCAACCATGGCCTTTATTACCTCTTCCTCTTACACTTTATCTCCATTAGATATTATTTTAGATTTTCACCTTCAAGGTTAACGTCAGCTGAGCACAGTGACCCATAGGTCCCTTGTTTGAAGTTCAGAATTATGATCGGGTCACATGTGAACTGCTGCACCCTCATTTTTGGTTGACCTTGGACCTTTTCTCTCTGCCCAGCGTCCATTTGTGCGTCTGTTTCCACACATAAACCCACATATCTCGGGAACCGTTTGACAGATCAGGCTAAATATTTTGCACAAATGTAGCCCTTGGATAGCTTTATAACATACACTAAAAATGGTGGTGCCACCTGCAACCATTTTTGCACAGTGTCCATCTGTTCATCTGCCTTGGGATAAAATCACTCATATCTCTGCATTGGTTGGACTTATCCACCTGAACTTTTGCATGTGTAGACATCCTGGACAGCTCACTCTACTTCCCCTTGGCACTCAATCCATGCCTCACTTCACCCTTCCCACTCCGATTTTGGCGGATACACGTAGTTGCTTGTTGACTACCCGTATTCTAGTTTTTGTGTTGTGTGCACCCATGCCAGAATTTCAGCAGTGATGTTTTTTAATTGTTTCTTGTTCTAAGTTTTTAGTACTTACATTGTTCATATATATGTTACACATGTTCTTGAAAAGATATGGTCTAACATTGAAGCATTATACCTGGTGTAATCTCATTGCACAGGTTTGCATTAGGCCTATAGGCCTTGTTGTGATTTGTGCACTTATGCCAGTATTTCAGCATTGATGTTTGTGTAATTGGTGTATGCACTCAGGTTCAAAATGTTCAGTGCTTGCATTGTACATATACATGTCACACATGTACTTGAAAAGTAACAGTCCAGCATGGAAGCATTATACCTGATGTATATACCGTTGCACAGTTTCGCATTAGGCCTGTAGGCCTTTTTTTTGTTTCACCTGCACTGTCTTCAATAGCTAGAAAACCTATGAAAATCATCTTTTCCAAAATCATGCAGCCAATTTGTTTAATATTTCACCAAAAAAAATGGTTCCAGAGGTGAGTTCTCTCAAGTTTCTTCAGATAGTTTGGTTCGATAAATTTTGGCTGAGTTACAGGAATTAGAATAAGTAAGCATAGTAACATAACAATCACATGACATACATGTACATGTATTTGAAATTGAGGTTTTTGTGGCACCACCTGTTTTAAGCTCGGCTGAGCTGCAGGGATTACTCTGTCCATCCTCTGTCCCTCTGCCTGTTAGCAGGGCACAATTTGTAACTGTTAGACCTAGAAACCTCTTTCGTAATATCCAGTGAGGTCTCTGTGGAAACCTGAAATTGCAACTAGCAGGCGACACAGGAAATGACCCATGTCCATGGAGACGGTGTTTCAGTTTGGGTTGTGAGCTCACATATAAACTATTGTCTTTATTCACCCTTTTAAGCATAATATTGAGATAATATGGGCCGTTTACCACAATATGAATGCAACCAGATGCAAGACTACTGCGATACATTCCTCCATACTACTAGTATCACGACTCGAGTAGGCTAACCAGCCCTATTTTCCGATTGCCTACTGAGTCGGGTTGTCACGGCTAAGTCTCTCCCTGACTCTCTGACTCTGACTGCCTGAACCCTGCACCATGCAAGACATTTTGATACAGAGTTTGGATTGACATTATCGATGTATATTCATTTACCCTCAGTTACATCACTGATACAATCTGCTATTGGATCAGGTGGTAATGTAGACCTGACATTTGACATAATTATGCATGTCATCATTTTACATAAGATTATATTGACCTGATACAGATCCAGTTATAGACTGAACTCAATCTGATTTCAGTCCTATCTGGAGGACAGTGCTTATATACACATGTGTAGTCTCATAAAATAACATGTTTTGTGTTCTACCATTCCCTCATAAAGACTAAACACATAAGTCATTCTGTGACACTATTTCTGTTTACACATACTTAAAATAGATCTTAATGGTTTGGTGTACTGTTCTCTGATTAAATTGGGAGAGAAGCCTGTATGTGTGTGACCAGATGACTGGTTGTCGGGTGTCATCAATTATGAGAAGTCATTCATTGTTAGTCTGACATGCCTGAAACTGAGCTTGTATTTGTGAAATATGGAATGTGAGTATTCTTTGAAATATTTCTTAATAAACTAATATGCCATCTCCTACTCCATAACAGTATGCTCATTTGAATGTTTTTACAGCATTTTTAGCTCAGCTGACTATAAGTCATCTGAGCTATAGTCGTGGTCCTTTGTCCTTTGTCCGTCCGGCCGGCCATCCGTTAACAGGGCACATTTTAAAACCGTTGGACCAACGAATCCAAAAGTCTGCATACCAATAGATGTCCCCAAAATCTCCTACCATACCAAAAATTGGGTCATTAGGACTTCGTTTCTTCGAGATATTAAGGAAAAACCTCCGTTTTCCATAAAAAAGCCATTGTTACACTTCAAAGCTGCCTATTATCAAAACCACTGATCTGTTTTTGATCATATTTAGTATTCATATTTTTCCATACATTTTCTGTGCACATACCAAAAATTAGGTTAGTATTGGGTATTATTTTGAAGTTATGGGCCCAAATATAATGCAGTTTCTTAAAAATCAGGAAATATATTTGCTCACTTAACATGAGAATTGCTGAGGCTGGAGACTTTTTTTCTGGAATATAACTTTATTTAATCAAGATTCAATTGTTTACCCAAAATTAGATCTGAATTTTGCAAATTTTTCAAGTTATTAGCATAAATAAAAAATCAGTACCTTAAATTTTGTCCTACTTTGGCAATGGCACGTTTTTTCCCTGTAAGCACTGTTGATTTAATTTTCACAGCATATATACATAAGGATTTAATCTTTTAAAATCTGAAATTTCAAAGGAATTGTTTGAAAAGAGTAGCTTTTATTCAAGTTTTCATACACCATGTCAAGTGTTGTTTACATCTGGCCCACCTAGTAATACAGTCTTCCCCTGCATTATGTAACCCACCCCAGGCAGCTTGCTTTGGCTTAGCTTGGCCACTACTAGCAGGCTTCCCCTCTGCCCTGCACTCCCCCCTCCCCCCCCCCCCCCCCCCCCCCAGCTGGTGCATAAACTAGATGAATGTTATAATTTTCTGTATTTTATTTTATTTTTGGCTATGCTACATTTTAGATTTTGTATTGTACCACCTTGGTTACTATGATTAAAGTGCACATTTAATTGTGTCCACAAAGTGATGTATTGCTAAGAAAGTGTGGATGTTCATCAGAGTGCTCATTAAAGATTTTAATTTGTTTGACTTATAACTCATGGTTGTATCAATTGTTACATGATACTGGCTAAATAATCAAAATTTATATTTTTGATCCTTGGATTAATTTTAACACATGTATTAGTTTCATAGTTGAGAATACTTTTCTTTTTTTCCTGATACCATTTAAAAAAATAAAAATATTTAATTTTTTCCTATTAGTGCTGTGGATTTAATGTTCACAGCATGTACACATTAGCATTTCATCTGTTAAAATCTGAAATTTGAAACTAATTGATCAAAAACTGTAGATTTTATTCAAGTTTCCAGGTACCAAGTCTTCATTGTTTACATCAGGTCAGTATAAATGCAGTGTACTGGGCAGTTACATAACACCTTCAGGTCTGACCTACTGCCACTGTGAGTGTCTGGGTCAGGCTGGGTCAGGCAGTAATTACCAGAGAGCCTCTCTTTCTCTCTCTCTTTCTCTCTCTCTCTCTCTGGCAGTCCAGCTCTCTCTTTCTCTCTCTCTCTCTCTCTCTCTCTCTCCTCTGCTTTTTCTCTTTCTCTCTCCATCTCTCTCTCTCTCTCTCTCTCTCTCTCTCTCTCTCTCTCTCTCTCTCTTACCCTTACTGCCTCCCTTCCTCCCTCCATCCCATTCTGTTGACAGGTACTATAAACTAGATACATTAGCTATAAATGTTGATGCAATTTAGAAATGTGAATCAACTGAAATATTCACAATCACATGTATGTTATACTGTAAATTTATAGTAACATTCGTAAACCTGGATAAAAATTATGTAATGAAAAAAAAGGAATAAATGCAAATATTGTTAATTTTTATTGGCTCAGTAGAATGGGGAAAAAATGATTTGCTTTGTTTCTCCATCTTTCTGTCTGTTTTAAATATTTAATGTTCATGAATAAACTTTTTTTTTATAAGCACTGTTGAATTAAATTTCATATCCTGTATGTATATGCAAGGGTGTTGTTGTAACTCACTCTCACCATCCCCTTCTTCATCCCACTGAGGCTTTGCTCCTTGGCACTGTGAACGATAGTTCTATGGCTATAGCATAAAATTTAATAATTAAAGAAAATATCTGCAGAGAGACAGAGGCGTTGTAACTCTGATGATAACACAAACACCCCCCCCCCCCCCCCCATATCAAGTCATTGCACCTGTGGAGTGGGGACGTTATGGCAACTGTATACATATCATAAAATTGATAAAAAAGGTTTACCAAATAAATTGGATCTCATCAGACAAATGTGTAAACTGTTGAACTGTCAACAGCTTATCAAAAATGTAACCAATGGAAAGGCATGGTCAGATCTCAAATATTATTTGCAACATTTTCTTCAATCATATAAACCAACCATGGCCCAAATTACCTCTTCCTCTCAAACTTTATCTACATTTCATCATATTATTAATATTTTAACCTTCTAGGTGGTTCAGAAATGTTGACCATTTGTCCATAGGTACCTATGTACATGCCAGAAATTATGTCAATATTGTGTAATATGTAGACGTGAGGGTCATCAAAATAATGTACCTTGTCCAGACCGATCTTGTCAAGATATCATGTCACACAGTCACAAATTCATAAATCCCCTCATCAGCATAGTTAATCATAACCTTGTATCTGTCAAATTGAAAGCTTGCAGTTTTCCATACACTATAGATCCTTCAACAAATAGCCTTATCATCATTATACCACTGCTTAGTATACTGTCATTGCATTCATATTTGCTCAAATAAATTGTTTTTTTGACCCCTCCCAAATAAATAAAAAATAAACCACTATATTTTACTCCATATTAATCCATCAGTCAGATTATTTCATATATCATTTACTCACATATTACATTATATTCCTTTATAAAAGCCCAACATGACCATGATATTCATTAGCTTTTTCTACTCAATATAGTATAACAATGGTGATACATTTATAGTCCAATCATGATCAGCTGAGCGCCGTGACCCATGGGTCCCTTGTATTTCAGTTAATTACTGTTTATTATTATACTTTGGCTTATGTCCATTGTTCTATTATTTACAGGGTTTCATAAGTGCCTCCTGGGTATATTTACATGCATATTCCATTCACTTAGTAGAAATACTGACATTCTTACAATTATGTGATCATAAGGCTCCTACATCTTGCATTTAGTCCATAAAAGTGCACAGTCAACACGGCCACTAGGATTTTTTGCCAGTATTCTCAGAATCTTTTTCAGCTGAGCACCGTGACCCAAAGGGTCCCTTGTTCTATTTGTTCTGCTTGTTCACGCAGTTTTCCCAATATTTTTAGACTTGTTTTACAGCAAGGTGTCAATTTCTCATCTGTAGGTTCATCTGATGTCCTGAAACATACGTTAATTGATCATGACTAGTTTTATCAGTTCCCGAAGAGTAGTGGCGCCACCAGTATATTTTCTGTTTTCATGCATTTTTCTCTATATTTTAAAAAAATGTCAAATTACAGCAAAGGTGTCAGTTTCTTATCTTTGGTTTCATCTAGTGTCCTGAAAACCTCATACATTTATTGATCATGGTTAGTTTTATCATTTCCAGAAGAGTTGTGGGGCCATCTGTATTTTTTCTCTTTTCACGCATTTTTCTCTATATGTGTAGACTGTCAAATTACAGCGAGGGTGTCAGTTTCTCATCTGGGGTTTCATCTAGTGTCCTAAAAGCTCATATGTTTATTAATCTAGAATAGTTTTATCAGACTGGTGGTGTCACCTTAATTTTTAGCTCAGCTAGCTGACTATAAGTCAGAAAATGTCCAGCCAAATTATTCAATATTTCACAGAAATAATGCCTAAATCAATTTCTCTCAAGTTTGTTCGAATGGTTCCAGTTCGGTGAATTTTGGCCGAGTTACAGGAAGCTGAACTTAGTCATTTGGCCAAAAAAGGATACTTAATTTACAGTATATGAAACGGCTATAGCTATCATCACCAAATTTTATGCAAATGTTGGTCCCATGACTGAAATTTGAAACTGAGGTATTGGTGCATTGACCTGCATTGACCTTTTTGGTAATGGGGTCATGGGTCATCAGTACATTAACCCATAATTTTTCAGGAATAGCGGGAGCTAGCATCCCAAATTTGTATGCAAAAAATTATCACAAATCAAATGTTGTGGTATTGAGCTTTTTGTGGCGCCACCTGCATTAACTTACATTTTACAGGGGGAAACCTTTAAAATTCTTCTTCTTTGAAATCATTCAGCAAAATTGTTCAATATTTCACAAAAATGATCCCAAAGACAAGCTCTCTCAAGTTTGTTCAAATGCTTTGGGTTTGATGAATTTTTATTTCCAAAAACAATACATAGACTAGGAAAATCTTCTTATATGTTGTCCTGTACACCTGTTTGTTCAAAACTACAAAATACATCATTACATACTTAGCAAGACAATACAAATCGACAAAATATATGGGTATACATGAGTATACTAATGTATACTACTATGTATATACAAATATACATAGAAGTTAAAAAAAACAAGCTTTATGCACTTACGTTACTGTTTGTGTAAATAATATGTCATACTTCTCGAATTAGTTTAACAAAATGTTATACCTTAATTGAGTGCCACCTGTCATAGAAAAGATCTTTGTTTCCTTTACACACAAATATATTGAATTCAATATTTTGAATATTATTCAGGTATTTTTTTTAATATGTCAAACAATAGATTTTGATTCTGTTGCCTGCTCTGATAAATGTAACGGTTAAGATGATGAATAAATTGATACTAACACCAAAATTAGGATTCCCCAAGAGTACATCATTTTTGTCCAGAATATAATTTTGATCAGATTCTGAATAGATAGGTATTGATCTCTGCCAAATGTGTTGAACACATAAACAAGACCAGTAAAGATGCTCCTCAGTCTCCAGTTGACGAAATGTACAGAGATTTTATATTCTCTTATTCCCTGTTTGTTTAACCACTAATTATTAGCTGAAATATTGTGCAATATTGATACAAATGTGGGGTTGGGGAATGTCCCCACCTGTATCACAAGCAGTTGCTGATGCGCATGGCAGACAATGTTCCAAGACCAATTTGATGATAGAAGTCTTTATTCAGTAGCAAGCGGTCTGGGACAGTCTCTCTCTCTGAGAGAGCCGCCCAGCCTCCCTGACTCTCTCTGACTCTCAGTGCGCACTACAGATAGTTTTGTTACAGAGCTTTCACATGACACATGAGACGTACATATCCATATTTCTGCATTTCGTCATAAAAGCTTAACCTTATTGGATGACCCGAAGTAGGTCACAATTACATCAGAGTTGTAAGTGTTCTTCCTAACCTTTCGTGAGATATGATTGGACAAAAGTTCTGTGGAAAATCCCAAGTCTAACCTGACATACATCCAGTTATAGACTGACCTACAAGTCCTATTTGGCGGACACTGTGTTTATATACACATGCGGAGTCTCATAAAATAACATGTTTTAATTGTGTTCTACCATTCCCTCATAAAGACTAAACACATAAGTCATTCTGTGACACTATTTCTGTTTGTACAGACTTAAAATAGACCTTAATGGTTTGGTGTACTGTTCTCTGATTAAACTGGGAGAGAAGCCTATGTGTGTGTGACCAGATGACTGGTTGTCGGGTGTCATCAATTATGAGAAGTCATTAATTGTTCAGTCTGACATGCCTGAAACTGAGCTTAAATTTATGAAATGTGAAATATTCCTTGAAATATGTGTTAAGTCACAAATATGCACTTTCCTACTCCATAACATATCCCTCTGGCATTCAGAATGAGGCTCCGGCCTCATTGGCTAAGTCGGAGAAAATTTTGTTATTCCAAGAAATATAACTGGAATGTAGATGACAGAAATACAGAATGTGATGGATATATGTCTGTAGAGAGTAAAGTGTTTCAGGACTGATGTGTGAGATGGAATTACACATATCAATACATTAACATGTCACATATCGTGATGTAACAGTGTAAGGAATAAGGTAGTGCATGTTTTAAATTTATGGAGCAGTACTACAATGCCTAAGCTAAAGCTTAATAAGCGGAGAAAGGAGATATATATATATAGCTACACATATATGCTAACTAACACAGAATTTCTTTTTTTTTTTTGTGAATGGACAATCCTAAACAATATCTAGAAGATAAAATGCTGATGTATAAGGAATCAGGAACAACATCGCAACTATGATGACATTATTTGACATCCTAATATAAGCATTAAACTTTAGATTAAATAAGTATGGCAGTATCTAAATAGTATTAATAAATAAACATCTTAATAGATATGATGATAACATCATACACAGATTATTCAAGTACAATGCCTACAGTATAAGCAATGGAATAATGCAAAGTATGGGAACCATTCTAGCATACAGTAAGTGATGTTACATAAATATGTTCTGTTGAACAGCAATGTGCATTTAAAAAAATGACAAGTGATTTGCTAACAATGCCTAACATTAGTCTATACCTGTAGCTAATCAAAATATTTCCATTGAGAAATGGATAATGAATTCCTTATATGACAAGGTGTATATACTCTTGTGCCTAAGAGTTTAACATATACATAGGTACATGACAATCTGCTCTGTGTGTTGATCAGTACCAATGATTCAAAATACATCTTTGCTTTCATACTTGCCATTGGGACAAGTTGACTTGAGAATAATGGAAGGTTGATTTACTAATCCTTTAGCATAACACAACTGGTGTACCTTACCAGCGGATAAGTACATGACAGACATAATGTCATTCCTAACGACAGAGGAATGGGTACATAGGTTCCCATTTATTACCCATTTTTGTGCATGAACAAGGCGAAATATGTGTGAAAACATATGACAATATATGAAATAATTCTCTGACAGGTGCATGCATTGATCCAGACCAATTGGATTTTGATGGTAATTTTATTGCATGCTATTTATGTGTAAGATCAAACATACATCTGTAGAGGTATGATATAAAGCTTTTATGATAAATGTTAATGATCGAAATCCTTGTCACTCCACATTTTGGTTTATGGGTTAACAGTATCATGAATGCATGACCAGAATGCATTTGCTTACGTAACATGTCTGTCATAGTACGCGTGAATGTGAAATTCCTATGAGAAGAATTCCTGTGTTAACCTACATATCTTGCCCGGCATTTCCAGCTATTAATGAGGTTAACCATATCAAACCCTTGTTTGAGGCAATAATGTGACCACAGGTCAGTGCATTATTGATTTTTGGAGTCATCACACTCCCCAGTTTGTCCGAATTCCCTATATATTGGGGGGGCTTCCAATGAACCCGTGTTTGAGGACCAAACTGTGACAATTGAAAATAAGCATCGCATTGTGCATTGGTTACACAATGTGCTACCATTCCATTAAAGTTATAGCCAGGAGAGCATTTCGATACCTCTGATTTGGTATGGAACAACACATGAGAAAATCTCAATATAAATGAATGCTAACATGCTGATGGTTTTGCATATTGCTCTACTCTAGGAATTATTGAATTTAAATCAATATAGTCATTTTGGTGACATTACATATAAACATCTGAGATAGACATAACTTGATCAAATCTAATATTGACAGTTCTACACTGTTTCATGTGTTTTTTTTGTAAGCCTCTTCCTAACCATATCTATTAGATAGAGACATTAAATTATATCATATTACAACTATGACACAGCAATAAGAGAAAGTTATAGTGTACTACATACATATTTTTTTTGTTTACCACATATACATGTAATATATTCTGAAATGCCCCAAATTTTACATTGGGTATTTAAAATTCAGAGTCTCTGGTTTATGTTTCATTACCTCAGGAAATCTGTTGTCTTTGGGTCTTCTGTGGTCTTCTCTGCTGACTTGGCGTCTTTTTTCTTGCTGGAGTCATGGTATGGAAGGTGATGCAGAAGATAGCGGTAGAACGGCAAATCTGCTTCTAGTAGTTGCAGGAACATAGCGAGGACTTGTTGTCACACAAAACACAGTGCACGTGGTATGGCCAGTAGTATTGTTGACATAGGCCCGAAGCTGGCTTGTCCCGATATTGATTTTTTTTATGGCTGGTCAGGAACAATGATGATCTCAGGTTGAGATATCACACCACTTGTTGTTTTTTAGCGAAAACAGTCATTTAAGCAACTTGAAGGCACTGTGAAAGCATTGCGCTGGTTTACAGTGTCCTGTTGGTTTAAAGATACAGAGAGAGTCTTTGATCTTCTCAAGCAGATTACTGAGAAACTGCAGCCAAGTTAAAGTTTGAAGAGAGAGTTCTTAGCAAAGTTTGATACCTTCAGCAGCAGAGATGACTTTCTTGATGTTAGGCTGTGATCTGGTACCTGGGTTGTAGTTCCAATGCATGGGTTGGTAGACCAGTCAATGGCACCTGTGGCTGTGAGGGGGGGGGGGGATCTTCATTCTTCACCCCAGCTGGCAGCATTGTTGGTTTTTCTGGCGCTGATGTGCTGGAAGTGAATCCCTGTTCAACCACCAAAATGATACGGGACCCGGTCTCCACCATAATGATATAGGACCCGGTCTCTCCCATAATGATACAATGGTGGGGTTCGGGGATGTCCCCACCTGTATCACATACGGTTGCTGATGCGCGTGGCAGACAATGTTCCAAGACCAATTTGATGATAGAAGTCTTTATTCAGTAGCAAGCGGTCTGGGACAGTCTCTCTCTCTGAGAGAGCCGCCTAGCCTCCCTGACTCTCTCTGACTCTCAGTGCGCACTACAGATAGTTTTGTTACAGAGCTTTCACGTGACACATGAGACGTACATATCTATATTTCTGCATTTCGTCATAAAAGCTTAACCTTATTGGATGACCCAAAGTAGGTCACAATTACATCAGAGTTGTAAGTGTTCTTCATAACCTTTCGTGAGATCTGATTGGACAAAAGTTCTGTGGAAAATCCCAAGTCTAACCTGACATACATCCAGTTATAGACTGACCTACAAGTCCTATTTGGCGGACAGTGTTTATATACACATGCGGAGTCTCATAAAATAACATGTTTTAATTGTGTTCTACCATTCCCTCATAAAGACTAAACACATAAGTCATTCTGTGACACTATTTCTGTTTGTACAGACTTAAAATAGACCTTAATGGTTTGGTGTACTGTTCTCTGATTAAACTGGGAGAGAAGCCTATATGTGTGTGACCAGATGACTGGTTGTCGGGTGTCATAAATTATGAGAAGTCATTAATTGTTCAGTCTGACATGCCTGAAACTGAGCTTAAATTTATGAAATATGAAATGTGAAATATTCCTTGAAATATGTGTTAAGTCACAAATATGCACTTTCCTACTCCATAACAATATTTTAAACTGAAAACATCTGGTTTTAGTATCTATACAAACTTTGAAAGCTAGCTGAAAGACTTTTTCCCAGTCAATATTTTCTAAATTACATGTATCACAGAATCTAAAAATTCTTGGGACAATGTGTTTACATGTAGAATCTACTGAGCTGACCAATATTTCATCAATCTTTTTTTAATTACAGGAATTTAGATCTAATACTTTACCATTATCAAGTTCACCTAAATTAAACTAGGAATTTCTTCCATTAAGTTAATCCTCTCTGTATCTAGATACATACATGAACTTTTTACTTTTTGAACAATTGTCCTCCATTTTATATACTCTAACAATTTAACACCCCTGTTCTGCCATATGGTGAAGGGCACAACATTTCCATTATTATCAAATGCATCTTTAACATAAATCAGTCCTGCCTTGTACAAACTCTTACTGGAATAAACTTTGCTGCATGAGCCTATATTCTCATTAAACCAAATAACTTGATGCATGAAGCTTCTCTTGTATCTAACTTTATTCCAGGCTTTTAAGAGATCTATATAGAATATATTTACCTTAAGCATTGAAATAAATTCATTACTACATTCACATTTTAACAAAAGGCTCAGATCCATTCCATTATCTTTAAATATCTTATCCCAAATAATCATCAGCTGATTGTCTCTATTTTTTCATATTTTTTCAGCCATGAAATTAAATATGTTTGTATCACACATTCTGTATGAGGTACATTCAGTCCTCCATATTTTATTGGTTGTATCATTAAAGTTCTTTTAAGTTTTTCCTTTTTTGAGTTACATAGAAACTCAAATATTATTCTATTTATTTCCAACAGATATTTTCAAGGTACTGTGATGTATGTAAAAATATACTGATATGACTTCTTTGTATTTTACCAATTAAGGTCAAATTTCTAGTTTTCCAGATCTGGGCAGCTATTTTCATCTTCCTTATATTCTCATCGAAATTCAGCTGGACAGCTTTTTCTTCATTATATGAAAAATATATACCTAATATTTTAATACCATCTTCTGGCCATTTTATATGTAAGGGTTTTGTGAGTTCATTTCTTTTTGAGCCTATCCACATTGCTTCTGTTTTATTAATATTCAATTTTAATCCTGATACCTTTCAAAATTTGTCTGCTTCTCTTAATAGTTCTTTTGCTGATTCAATATTTTTAACTACTGCTGTTATATCATTTGGAATAACATCAGCTTTATTTCTTGACCATAAATATCTACTCCTATAATTTTTAGCGAACCTGTGAGCTTATGCAATGATGCGGCGTCGTACGTCATGTGTCGTGCGTCGTACGTCGTGCGTCGTCTGTACGTTAACCATAGCTATCTCAAAAACGGCAGGAGCCAGCATCACCAAAGTTTTTGCAAATAATCAGTCACCCAAAAAACTAAATGGGATTTTTTTTTTTTTTCTTACTGCATTTTCTTAGATTTTATAGGGGAAAAGCTAAAAAAGCTTTAAAAATCTTCTTCTGTGAAATTGTCCAGCCAAATTGTCCAATATTTCACAGAAATGATCCCTGGAGCAATCTCTTTCAAATTTGTTCAAATGGTTCCAGTTAGGAGATTTTTGGCCGATATACAGTAGGTTAAACCTAGTCATCTGTCAAAAAAAGCACACTAAAATTAAAATCTCAGAAACGGCTAGAGCTATAATCACTAAATTTTATACCAATGTTTGTCACATATGTCAAATCTGATTCTAAGGTATAGGTGGCGCCACCTAAATTGATGTGTTTTTTACAAGCAAAAATGTAATTTTAAACTCTTCTAGCTTATACACTGATTTATGATGTAACTGTTAAGCTGATTGGTTTAAACTTTACAAGAATTATTCTAGGGTTCTGCCAGTTTTATAAGAATAAATTGGGTAAATACAGTTTTAAAAAAGCATTGTAGCCAATTGAAAAAGGCTTTCTGTATTTGAAAACAGATTTGACAACATTCTGAGTTTCAGCAGCCAAGTCAAGAGGTCACTCAGTACAAACAGGTGGGGTCCAGACATCACCATGGCAACTGACCTGGCTGGGGGGGGGGTCTAGACAATGTGTCTAGACGTCTAGACACAGCGTCTAGACGTCTAGACAATGTTTAGATGCACAATTCCCAGATTATTTGAACTATATCTTTCAACTGTTTGAAAAAACTTGGTTTGCATTTCAAGCGAATCGGGTTTAACATCAGGTCACATGTGAACTGCTGCGCCCTCATTTTTGGTTGACCTCTGACCTTTCCTCGCTGTCCAGCGTCCATTTGTGCGTCTGTTTCCACACATAAACCCGCATATCTTGGGAACCGTGTGACCGATCAGGCTAAACATTTTGCACAAATGTATAGCTTTATAACATACACTAAAAATGGTGGCGCCACCTGCAACCATTTTTGCACAGCGTCCATCTGTTCATCTGCCTTGGGATTAAAATCCCTCGTATCTCAGCAGTGGTTTGACTTATCCACCTGAAATTTTGCAGGTTTATACATCCTGGACAGCTTTCTCGATTTTATGACAGTTGGTGCCACCTACATTCAGGTTTACTCTGCAGACATCAAAGCTCATATCTCGGGAACCGTTTGACCGATTGGGCCAAAATTTTGCTTGTGTATAGATCTTGCATAGCTCTTCATCATAGGCAAAACTGGTGGCAACACCTGCAACCATTTATGCACAGCGTCAATCTGTTCATCTGCCTTGGGATAAAATCACTCATATCTTAGCAGTGGTTTGACCTATTCACCTGAAATTTTGCAGGTTTATACATCCTGGACAGCTTTCTCGATTTTATGACAGGTGGCACCACCTACATTCAGGTTTACTCTGCAGACATCCAAGCTCATATCTCGGGAACCGTTTGACCGATTGGGCCAAAATTTTGCATGTGTATAGATCTCACATAGCTCTTCATCATAGGCAAAACTGGTGGCATCATCTGCAACCACTTATGCACAGCTTCCATCTGTTTATCTGCCTTGGGATTAAATCACTCATATCTCAGCAGTGGTTTGACTTATCCATCTGAAATTTTGCACTTTATGCATCCTGGACAATTTTCTCGATTTTATGACAGGTGGCACCACCTACATTCACGTTTAAGCTGCAGACATCCATGCTAATATGCAACACACCTTTATCCTAGGGTAGGGTGTTTTTCAGCTGTATAGGAATATCTTGGGTTCTTTGATTTTTCGTAGAGTCATAGAAGTTGAAGTTGGTCTTGTGGCCATTATTAAACCAATTTTAAAGGCTGCAGGAGTCTTCTTCTGCAGAACTGTTGTTTCAACTTCTGTAACATTTCACAAAAATAATTTTTAGGAGGCCTTTGTTCAACCTTTTTGATAAAAAAAAATGTATATGTCAGCTTGAAAAAAGCATTTTAGCCAAAGTTTTCCGTATGCGTGAACAGATTTACCAGTAGGCCAAGTTGGGTCTGTATCTATAAATAGCTTGGTAGACTGCCAACTATTTCAGATTTTGCAACAGGCCAAAGGTCAGTCTGGATCCATTTATAGTTTTGACAGACTGCCAACTGTATCAACTTAGGTAACATGTCACACAGTGCAGCCAGGTACAGGTCAAGTGTTCACTCAGTGCAGTAGCTGCAGTTAGCAATTTGTTCCGGTTCACTCAGGGCAGCTGCCTTCCTCACCTGAGCTTGGTCAGCCCAGTGCACCTGACTCAAGAGAGGTTTGATATATTGGCCTGACATTTTGACTTGTCCATTCATCTTGGCTTTCTCATACACCTGCAATGATTTTTAGCTCAGCTGACTATAAGTCATCTGAGCTATAGTCATGGTCCATTGTCCGTCGTCCGTCCGTCTGTCCGTCCGTAAGACTGGCACGTTTTGATACCATTGGACCTAAGAATCTGAAATTAGCCATACAGTTAGATGTCCCCAAAATCTCCTACCATGCCGAAAATTGGGTCAATAGGACTTCGTTCCTTTGAGATATTAAGGAAAAACCTCAATTTTTTATTAGAAATCTATTTTCACACTTCAGGACTGCCTAATATTAAAACCACTCATCTGGTTTTCTTCATATTTACCATAAATATTCCTCTATATAGTTCCTATGTACATGCCAGAAATTGAGTCAGTATTATTTAATTTAAAAAAGTTATGGGCCCAAACATAATGGACTTTGTAAAATAATCAGGAAAGATATTTGATCACTTAAGACCAAAAGTGTTAAAGGTAGGGACTTTTTTTCAGTAATACAACTTTATTCGATCAAAATTTAATTGTATACCAAAAATTAGATCAAAATCTGTTAAATTTTTTTAAATATTGGCAAAAATATAAAATTAGTACCTTAAATTTTGCCCAAGTTTGACCATGGCACGTTTTTTTCCAGTAAGTACTATGGATTTAATTTTCACAGCATGTTTTTGTTAGGATTTTGTCTGTTAACACCAAAAATTTGAAACTGTAGATTTTATTCAAGTTTTCAAGCACCATGTCACATCAAGTTTACATCAAGCTAGTGTTATGCAGTTTGCTAGAGCTCAGCTCCCCAGCATCAGCTCTAAGTTCCTTAAATTTAGCATACAGTTAGATGTCTCCAAAATCCCCTACCATGCCAAGAATTTGATCACTAGGACTTAATTCCTTCGAAATATTAATGAAAAACTTCATTTTTCCATTAAAACCCCATTGTTCCACTGTAAGACTGCCTAATATCAAAACCACTGATCTGACTTTGATCATATATAATATACATATTTTTCTATACATTCGCTATGCACATGCCAGAAATGATGTCAGTATTGCATAATTGTTTTAAGTTATGGGCCCAAACATAATGCACTTTTTAAAAAATCAAGAAATATATTTACTCCCTTAACAAGAGGATTGCTGAAGCTAGAGAATTTTTGTCAGGGATGTAACATTATTTAATCAAGATTCAATTGAATACCAAAAATTAGTTCTGAATTTTTCAAATTTTATAAGTTATTAGTATAAATATAAAATTAGTACCTTAAATTTTGCCCAACTTTGACCATGGCACGTTTGTTTCCTGAGAGCACTGTTGATATAATTTTCATATTATGCACACATAAGGATTTCATCTTTGTAGTTTAGAAAGCTGAAAGAAATTGGCCAAATATTGTAGCTTTTATTAATGTTTTTATAAGACCATGTCAGACCCAGGCTTAATCCAGCCCCTCTTCAGTCACCTGTATGTTGACCTTGTTGACCTTTCATCAGATTATGCATGCTTGAGCGAAGCATACACTGGGGCAGCCAGGCAGCTAATGCCCAGCCACAGTTGATCCAGGTGTCCAACTCAACTCATCTAGTAGTTGTTTTGAAAAACAACATAACAATAAATAATAAATTAATAATTTTGTATTGGGTTTTTTATAACAAATTAAAGAAAAATTTATAGAAATGGAATTTGTTAGTTGATGAGTAACAGAAAATTAACTTGCAGTTACTGATGATGTAAGAATCTTGTATGGATGGATAGAATATCAATGTCAATGTTATTCCAAATAACACCATGCAGTCACCTATGGTATTTTTCAGTAAAATTTTAATGATAAAAAAATAAATCATATTATTCATTACTAATCATTAGGGATCATATGAAGGAAATTAATGATAGACAAAGATGCAGTTGATAATATTAATCTAGATTCCTACTGTGTCTAGTGTGTAGATTGATGTGAAAGTAGTCCAAAGTGAATATATTACATTTATTTTTTTTTAACATAAATAAAAGCCATAAAACCAGGTACTTATGATCATTATTTAAATTTGTGAATTTTGTATATTCTGGATTCTCAACATCATTGTTTGGCTAAAACTGAATAAATACTAGACATGGTGCGAATGCTTTGCAAATGTATTTTAATACGAATATGAATATGTACTGCATTAAAAAATTTTATCGCATAAGAATGGAAATTCAGGTAAAAATGAAAGTATTTGAATACCAGTGCAGATACTTTAAAATTGTATTCATGAATGCATTCATGAATATATTCTATAATATTATTTCAATAATCATTTCAGTTATATTTTATTTTAAAAAATCATATGATTTTCTTATTATTTTTTAAAATAAAAATTATATTGGCACAATATTTGTTATTAAATTTTAATAAATAGTTAAACTCTTTTATTATATGTGCTGCTACTATGGCCAAGTCAAAATCTGTGTGACAATAGCACTCCATTTGTTAATAAAATAAATGAAATCAATCCTCTTCCCTGTCTCCAAAGATACTATCAAAATCATACATAAGCTAAACACCAACAACTCATAATAAAGCTTATATTTATTACCACACAAAACAAGCATGTGCCTCTTTCCCAAATCATATTTTTTATCATATATAACAGCTAAGCACCGTGACCCATGGGTCCCTTGTTGCAAAGTGTATGTCCCTGCTTATTTCTCAGGAGTGCACCTGAGAACTGGGGACAAAAGTTCTATTGCAACTGCATAAAATTTTTTAAATAAAGAAAATATATACAGAGGTGTTGTAACTCCCATCAATAGACACAGGTACCAGCACCCTCCATGACGTTTTGCCACTAATGTTGAGACCTGTCATGCCAGGACACATTCCATCCCTTTCTTTATCCATGGCTCTGTAAATACTTGTGGCTTAATGTCTGCCCATATTATTTTTAGTTTTGTCCATCTATCTGCTTGGGATACTTTGACATCTCTTAGCAACAAATTGGAGTCATGTCATGCCAGGAACATCCAATGCCTTACCATACCTCTGATTTGGCGGATACCTGTAGTCGCTTGTCCACTGCATGCCGGTTTTCTAGTTGATAAATGACAGTGACTATCACGTATAGTATATTGCAGTGATAAGAATACTGATATGGTATTATTAAGTAAATATTAAACTACCAGAGTAGTTCTATAAATAGCATTTATAAACATATCACAGTTAACATATGGAAGGAATATTTGGCTCAACCCGACTGTGTCACTGATGTACGTGTAGACATGACTTTAACATGGTAAAATATAAAAAGTCATCCAAGGACAACAGATCTTGCCGGTACAGAGCATTCAGAAAACTATATTAAATTATATGTGGTATTCCTAATCCCGACCCCCATATAAATATTTATGAAATATGAAAGTTATATGGTGAGTGGTTGTTGAGGTATAAAGTGTTATCCCTAAACTTTAACTGAGCTGGCTTTGGATCTGTTCAAAGTTTGTTCGTGAAGTGCTTATTACTGGTCCAGAAATTAAAATATTGGGAAATTTTTTAATAGCTGTGCTGGGTATTGTCACTGCACATCAGTCTACTAAGTTTAATTGAAATATCTTCATCAGCAAATGGAGCAATGAGCCTAACAAAAAAAAGGAATTACCAGACTTGTTCATGAACAACAAGGACCTGTGACCTTGACCCTTTAATCCCTAAATCATACGGGGATTGATAATCCCATATGCAATGCATATGTGAAATATAAAAGCAATAGGGCAAATGGTTGCCAAGTTATAAAGTGTAAACAAAAACTTTAACAGCCAGGATGGGATCTAGACAAATTTTGTCTAATTCCTGGCCCTAAAATTAAATTAATAGCTGTACATGGTATTGTCATTGTACATCAGTGTATTAGGTTTAATTGAAATGTCTTCATTAGCAATGGAGATATGAGCCTAACAAGTCAATTATTTTGCAAATTTGGCTAGTTTTGATAGTTGCTGTGGCTCCTAATTACTGAACAGTGCTTTAATTTTTTTTGTGTTTTGTCTTTGTTTGCTAAGAGGTTGCATCTTTCCTGTTCGAGTGCCGAGCGAATGAATAAGTAGTAAAATTCATCAACTTTGTCATTTGCATTACACAGGGCTGGTAAAAAATAGACTTTCATAAAAAAATCATGATATTGTTTACTTTTTTATTTAATTCAACTTTTATTGATTTAAATCATCTAATGATAAATTAATCATTTCCTCTATTTTTATCAACTAAATTAACAGGTTTTATCATGCAGGTTATTATGACAGTATTTCAAAGTATTTAGAAAGTATTATGTACAAAATGAATTTTATAGGAAGTTCTTTGTTATTAAACTGTAACCATTGGCAAACCTGACTCCAAAATGTCATTTCGGACTGATCATGAACTATAACCTTGTAATATGCCTGCAAACTAACATTTAATGGACCATTTCAAAACAAAAATTGAAATAATAAAGTTATGTAAAATACATGAACAGTGTTTGAATGATCCATCAGTCTTCTCAACTTAGTTTCAGTATTTGAGAATAGAATGTGTGGCATGTGAATCTCACGCAACATTGCTGGTTAAATTTGTTCACCACTGCTGGGTTTTTAGCGGCCGTCTGTCCGTTAACAAGGCACAAATCATAACCGCTGGACCTGGAATCTTCTAACTTTACATCCAGAGAGGTCCATGAAAAATCTCCTTGGAAACTTGGAATTAGGTCTCTGTTACCCATATTCTTCAAGCTATGGGGCTCCGAAGTACCCCCCAGAATAATGAAAAATTTGATACAAAAGCTCAAATATCTGAACAACTAATGCATTGATCACCATCATTCTTTGCAAGGATATTGATCATGGAGTGTTTCATCAGTTTCTGCAGACTTGTGGCACCACCTGTATTTTTTCGATTTTTTACGATTTTTTTTCTCTATTTTTGAGACCTCAAAAGATGCTGTCATCTGGTCACAGGGCACAAATCGTAACCGCTGGACCTGGAATCTTCTCACTTTACATCCAGAGAGGTCCATGAAAAGTCTTCTTGGAAACCTGGAATTTTCTCTCTGTTACCCATATTCTTCCAGCTTTGGGGCTCCAAAGTACCCCCCAGAATAATTGAAAATTAGATACCAAAGTAGGGCACAAATCATAACCATGGGGCCCAGAATCTTTTAACTTGACATCCTGAGAGTTCCTCAAAAGTTCTCCTCAGAAACCTGAAATTGGGTCACAGTGACCTATATTTTCAGAGTTTTGGGGTATGTTTGAGCACCCCAGAAATAATGCAAAATACACACAAATTGCCAGATTCCTCATGAAAGGCTGGTTTGATTGTCATCAGATTTGTTGTGCTTATGGGTCTTGATGAACTTAAGCTAATATGCATGAATAATGATGCCACCTATCTTAATTGGTTGACTGTGCAAGGACATATTATCAACATGTCAGTCGGCTGAGCATCATGACCCACGGAAATCACTTTTTTACAGTGATTTAATCGTGATTTAAATCAAGCGATTTAAATCATACCAGCCCTGGCATTACACATTGTACATAGATCAGAATTGAAAAGTTGCTAGATGAGTATATGATTTATACAGCAGAATTTGGCAAAAGCATTCCTTTTAGTAAAATTTAATACATTTAAATATTTTCTTATCCATGGTCATACTGGAGGGTCCTTTATTATCACAAAGATTATTCCCTGCTATTTCATTCTACCAATTTTACCTGCTTATATTATTAAGTGTGAGTACAATGCACTTTTTTAATCAGTTTTTAGCTCAGCTGACTGAAAGTCATCTGAGCTATGGCAATCGCTCTTTGCATTGCGTCCATCTGTCCGTCTGTTAACCAGGCACAAATCGTTACCACTGGCTCTGGAATCTTCTAGCTTCATATCTAGGGAGGTCCATGAAAAATTTCCTTGGAAACCTGAAATTAGGTCTCTGTTACCCATAAACTCTGAGTTATGGGACTCTGAATCACCCCCCCCCCCCCTCCCAGAATAATGGAAAATTTGATACAAAAGCTCGTGTATCTGAACAACTATTGCATTAATCACCATGTCCTTACATGGATATTGATCATTGAATGTTTCATCCGTTTCTACGTTCTGGTGGCGCCACTTGTATTTTTTCAATTTTTACGAATTGTTTTCTCTATTTTTGAGACCTATTAAGATGTGATCATCTGTTAACAGCTAGGGCACAAATCATAAGGACTGGACCTAGAATCTTCTCTCTTGACATGCAGGGAGGCCCATGAAAAGTCTCTTTTGAAACCTGATTATGTCTCAGTTACCAATATCCTTCAAGCAACAGGGCTCCGAAGTACCCCCCCCCCCCCCAGAATAATGGAAAATTTGATACAAAAGCTCAAGTATCTGAACAACTTTTGTATTAATCACCATGATTCTTTGCATGGATATTGATCATGGAATGTTTCTTCAGTTTCTGCAGACTGGTGGCGCCACCTGTATTTTTTTATTTTTATGAATTTTTTTCTCAATTTTTGAGACGACCTAAGTTGCAATCATCTGTTAACAGGGCACACATCGTAAAGTCTGGACCTAGAATCTTCTTTCTTGACATACAGGGAAGCCTTTGAAAAGTCTCCTTGGAAAACTGAAATTAGGTCTCTGTTACCCATAATATCTGAGCTATGGGTCTCTGAAGTACCCCCCCCCCCCCCCAGAATAAGGAATAATTTGATACGAAAGCTCAAGTATCTGAACAACTATTGCATTGATCTCCATGCATGGATATTGATCATGGAATGTTTCATCAGTTTCTGCAGTCTGGTGGCGCCACCTGTATTTTTCTATTTTTTTTCTTTATTTTTGAGGTTCTTTAGATACGGTCATCTGTTAACAGGACACAAATCGTAACGATGGGACCTAGAATCTTCTCTCTTGACATACTAGGAGGCCTATGAAAAGTCTCCTTGGAAACGTGAAATTAGGTCTCTGTTACCCATAACCTCTGAGCTATGGGGCTCCGAAGTCCCCGCCCCCCCAGAATAATGGAAAATTATATACAAAAGCTCAAGTATCTGAATAACTACTGCGTTGATCACCTAGTTCTTTGCATGAATATTGATTATGGAAAGTTCCATCAGTTCCTTCAAACTGGTGGCACCACCTGTATTTTTTTTATAATTTTTACGATTTTTTTCTCTATTTTTGATACCTTCAAAGAAGCTGTCATTTGTTAACGGGGCACAAATCGTAACTGCTGGACCTGGAATCTTTACACTTGACATCAAGGGAGGTCCATCAAAAGTCTCTGTGAAAACTTGAAATTAGGTCTCTGTTACTCATATCCTCCGAGCTATGGGTCTCTAAAGTACCCCCCAGAATAATAAAAAATTTGATACAAAAGCTCAAGTATCTGAATAACTACTGCGTTGTTCACCATGATTCTTTGCATGAATATTGATCATGGAAAGTTCCATCAGTTCCTGCAAACTGATGGTGCCACCTGTATTTTTTCTAATTTTTACAATTTTTTTCTCTCTATTTTTTATACCTTTTTAGAAGCTGACATTTGTTAACAGGGCACAAATTGTCACTGTTTGACCTTGAATTCTCTTACTTGACAACCAGGGAGGTTCATGAAAAGCCTTCATGGAAACCTGAAATTAGGTCTCTGTTACCCATATTAGTCAAGCTACGGGGCTTTTTAGTAACCCCCCCCCCCCCCAAGAATAATTAAAAATTTGATACTTAAGCTCCGGTATCTGAATAACTGATGCATTGATTGCCATGATTTTTTAGCATGCATATTGATCATGGAGTGTTACATTAGTTCCTGCAGACTGGTGGCGCCATCTTGATTTTTTTCGAATTTTTATTCATTTTTCTCTCTATTTTTGAGACCATCAAATGGAGACTCATCTGTTTACAGGGCACAGATCATCACTGTTTGATCTAGAATCTTCTAACTTAACATATAAAGAGGTCCATGAAGTTTTCATCGAAACCTGAAATTAGGTCTTTGTTACACATTTCTTCTGAGCTATGGGGCTCCTAAGTACCCCAAGAATAATTTAAAATGTGATACAAAAATTCCACTGTCTGAATAACTAATGCACTGATGGCCATGATTTTTTGCATGCATATTGATCATGGAGTGTTTTATCAGTTCCTGTATACTGATGGTGCCACCTGTATTTCTTCAAATTTTGATGTATTTTTTTTTCTCTGTTTGAGACCTTAAAATGAAATGGATTTCTGTCAACAAGGCACAAACTGTAACTGTTGCACATCTTCTTACGTCACATCCTTGGAGGTCAATGAAAAATCTCCTTGGAAACATGAAATTAGGCCTCTGTTACCCATATCCTCATAGTTTCAGGGCATGTAAGTACCCCCCAGAATAATGAAAAGTTTGATACAGATTCAGTATCTGAATAACTGATGCAGTGATAGCCATTATTCTCTGCATGCATATTCATCATTGAGGGTTTCATTAGTTCCTGCAAACTGATGATTCCACCTGTATTTTTATGTCCCCTCCCACAGAGGAGGCATTTTGTTTTCAGTGCCAACGTCTATCAATGTCGTCCTCATCTGTAGGAAATCTTGTGAATGTGATTACTTTTGAAGGGCTGCATATTTTCCACCAAAATTAAAAATACTCAATTGTTCATACAAAAAATCTTTGAGGAGTTTGAAAACCAGTGACATTGGCCTTCATTTTCAGGGTCAAATCTGGTGAAATTTTTGTGAACCCCATAACCTTTGAAGTATTTCACATTTTGTCCTCAAATTAGGTACTCCCAATTGTTCCTACTAAAATCTTGAAGGAATTCGAAAGTCGGTGACCTTGACCATCTTCAAGGTCAAATCTGCCAAATGTGAATTTTTTGTGAACCCCGTAACTTTTGTCCCACATTTTGTTCTCAAATTTGGTTCCCCCTTTTGTTCCTTCCAAGTTCTCGGGTCTTCAAGGTCTAATCTGCTGAAATCTAGATTCATGTCTTGAGATATTGCATATTTTACCCCTAATGTTTTCGGATGGCCCATAGGGGGGAGACAGATCTGTATTGCTCTGCAAAAACAAAGCCATTCTATTTTTTTACGCATTTTTATGTCTTTGTTTAGTCGTGGTCCATTGTCCGTCCGTCCGTCCGTCCGTTAGACTGGCACGTTTTGAAACCGTTAGACCTATGAATCCAAAATTTGGCATACCATTAGATGTCCCAAAAATCTCCTACCATACCGAAAACTGGGTCAAGTTTGTTCCTTCGAGAAATTAAGGAAAAACCTCAAATTTCAATTTAAAACCTATTATCACACTTCAGGGCTGCCTAATATCAAAACCACTTATCTGTTTCTTAATATTTTCCAGAAGTATTCTCCTATATATTTCCTATATACATACCAGAAATTATGTCTACTAAGTCTATATTCTTAAAGTTATGGGTCCGAACATAATGGACTTTGTAACAAGGCCTACAGGCCTAATGCAAACCTGTGCAATGAGATAACACCAGGTATAATGTTTCAATGCTGGACCATTACTTTTCAAGAACATGTGTAACATGTATATGAACAATGCAAGTACTAAACACTTAGAACAAGAAACAATTAAACAAACATCACTGCTGCAATTCTGGCATGGGTGCACACAACACAAAAACCAAAATATGGGTAGTAAACGTGCGACTACGTGTATCCACCAAAATCAGAGTGGGAAAGGTGAAGTGAAGCATGGATTGAGTGGCAAGAAGAAATAGAGTGAGATATGTTGCATAATAGCCTGGATGTCTGCAGCTGAAATGTGTATGTATGTTGCACCACCTACCACAAAAACCAGAAAGCTGTCCAAGATGTATAAACATGCAAAATTTTAGGCAAATAAGTCAAACCACTACTGAGATTTGAGTGATTTTAGCCCACGGCAGACAAACAGACGGACGCTGTGCAAAAATGGTGGCAGGTGGCGCCACCAATTTTGTGTATGATTAAGAGATATGTGAGATCTATACATATGCAAAATTTCAGGGGAATATGTCAAACCAGTCCTGATAGATAAGCCTGAATGTCTGCAGCGTATACATAAATGTAGGTGGTGCCACCTGCCAAAAAATCCAGAAAGCTATCCAAGATGTATAAACAAGCAAAATTTTTGGCAGATAAGTCAAACCACTGCTGACAAACGGCAGACAAACAGACAGATGCTGTACAAAAAATTGTGGCAGGTGGCACCATCAATTTTGTGTATGATTAAGAGCTATGTGAGAACTATACACATGCAAAATTTCAGGGGGATCTGTCAAACCATTCCTGAGATATAAGCCTGAATGTCTGCAGCGTATACATAAATGTAGTTGGCGCCACCTCCCACAAAATCCAGAAAGCTATCCAAGATGTATAAACTTGTAAAATTTTAGGCAGATATGTCAAACCACTGCCGAGATATGAGTGATTTTATCCCACGGCTAACAAACAGACCGATGCTGTGCAAAAATGATTGCAGGTGGCACCACCAGTTTTGCGTATGATAAAGAGCTATGTGAGATCTATAAACATGCCAAATTTTTGCCCAATCAGTCAAATGGTTCCTGAGATATGAGCTTGGATTTCTGCAGCTTAAATGTGAATGTAGGTAGCGCCACCTGTCATAAAATCATGAAATCTATCCAGGATGTTTATACATGCAAAATTTCAGGTGGATAAGTCCAACCAATGCAGAGATATGAGTGTTTTTATCCCAAGGCAGATGAACAGATGGACGCTGTGCAAAAATGGTTGCAGGTGGCGCCACCAGTTTTGCTCATGATAAAGAGCTATGGGAGATCAAAACACATGCAAAATTTTGGCCCAGGTGGTCAAACGGTTCCTGAGATATGAGCTTGGATTTCTGCAGCTTTAACGTGAATGTAGGTGGCGCCACCTGTCATAAAATCATGAAATCTATCCAGGATGTTTATACATGCAAAATTTCAGGTGGATAAGTCCAACCAATGCAGAGATATGAGTGTTTTTATCCCAAGGCAGATGAACAGATGGACGCTGTGCAAAAATGGTTGCAGGTGGCGCCACCAGTTTTGCTCATGATAAAGAGCTATGGGAGATCAAAACACATGCAAAATTTTGGCCCAGGTGGTCAAACGGTTCCTGAGATATGAGCTTGGATTTCTGCAGCTTAAACGTGAATGTAGGTGGCGCCACCTGTCATAAAATCAAGAAAGCTGTCCAGGATGTATACACATGCAAAATTTCAGGTGGATAAGTCCAACCAATGAAGAGATATGAGTGTTTTTATCCAAAGGCAGATGGACCCTGTGCAAAATGGTGCAGGTGGCGCCACCAGTTTTGCCTATGATAAAGAGCTATGGGAGATCTATACACATGCAAAATTTTTGCTCAATCGGTAAAACGGTTCCCGAGATATGAGCTTGGATGTCTGCAGCTTAAACATAAATGTAGGTGGCGCCACCTGTCATAAAATCATGAAAGCTGTCCAGGATGTATAGACATGCAAAATTTTAGGTGGATAAGTCCAACCAATGCAGAGATATGAGTGTTTTTTTCCCAAGGCAGATGAACAGATGGACGCTGTGCAAAAGTGGTTGCAGGTGGCGCCACCAGTTTTGCTCATGATAAAGAGCTATGGGAGATCTAAACACATGCAAAATTTTGGCCCAGCTGGTCAAACGGTTCCCGATATATGAGCTTTGATTTCTGCAGCTTAAACGTGAATGTAGTTGGTGCCACCTGTCATAAAATCAAGAGAGCTTTCCAGGATGTATACACATGCAAAATTTTTGATGGATAAGTCCAACCAATGCAGAGATATGAGTGTTTTTATCCTAAGGCAGATGAACAGATGTACGCTGTGCAAAAATGGTGCAGGTGGCGCCAACAGTTTTGCATATGATAAAGAGCTATGGGAGATCAATAAACATGCATAATTTTTGCCCAATCGGTAAAACGGTTCCCGAGATATGAGCTTGGATGTCTGTAGCTGAAACGTAAATGTAGGTGGCGCCACCTGTGATAAAATCAAGAAAGCTGTCCAAGATATATACACATGCAAAATTTTAGGTGGATAAGTCCATCCAATGCAGAGATATGAGTGTCCTTATCCCAAGGCAGATGAACAAATGGACGCTGTGCAAGAATGGTTGCAGGTGGCGCCACCATTTTTAGTGTATGTTATAAAGCTTTCCAAAGGCTACATTTGTGCAAAATCTTTAGCTTTATCGGTCAAACGGTTCCCGAGATATGTGGGTTTATGTGTGGAAACAGACGCACAAATGGACGCTGGGCAAAGAGGAAAGGTCAGAGGTCAACCAAAAATGTGCCAAAACTATTTGTAGAGCTGACATCATCTTGGCTAATGGCCAACATCAAGGCACTGGCAATTTCCCAATGGTAAACCAAGTGCTGCCAGTGTACACAAAAGAGGTCCCTACTTGAAATAACTTTAAAATTTATTTTCCCAATACAAAGTGCTTTTCAGCTGACATTTTATAAAGAAAGAAATCAGGAATATATGTAAAATTATTACTGATGCATACTGAATGCAAAATTTAAATACAGATATATCTTATTGATGGCAAATTCTTGAATTAAGTTGAGTAGGAATACCAATAATTTATAATCAACATACAGTTGTCTTTATAAAGCCACACAGAGATTTGTATCCGTGATTGTAACATTGCCTGGTATGATGAATAGCTTAAATCATAAATCTAAATTTTTTAAAAGCTTTTAATAAAACTTTCTTGTCAATATTAACCAAAGATAACCTGAAATCTAAATGTCTAGTGGCATGATGTAATAGATGCTGATAAACTGGTGCCAGGCTAGATGTAACAGCATCATACAGCTAAAATATATGGTAAAAATGACTCAACTCAGTCTCCATAATTCAGTTAAATATCATTCATGTGAAACCATTAATGACAATTATTATAAGAATTATTGTAGGGATTATTCTTGTAAAATATTTAACAAACTGGCTTCAGTGGCATCAGTCGAAAAACGTTTTGCAGGTTTATAACTCATATAGGAAGATGGAGCAAACTGGCTAAGTTCAGCTTCTCGTAACTCAGCCAAAAAGCACTGAACCAAAACCATTTGAACAAACTTGAATTATCAACATCTAAGGATAATTAATGTGGGAGATTTAAGAATTTGGCCCAGTGATTTTTGAGGAGAAGATCTTTGTAGCCACTGAGCTAAAATGGGCTGTTATGGCATATGAATAAATTCAGCTTTCCATAACTTAGCCAAAAGTCACTTGTGCCTCATTTTCCAGACTTTTCATACAATTGTCAGAAAATCCCCCTTTATGTCAAGAATTTTATTACTTCCCGAAAATTTGCACATCAGGCATTGCATAGGCACATTTTCCCTATCAGTATCTTCGTCTGCATTCAGTAATTTGTTTTCTGTATAAAAAAGCAACCCCTTGCTGGAAAATAATCAATTCGCCTACATATTTTTATTATTACAGCAAATTAAAATGACAACCATAGACCTCTATATTGTTGCACAGGCAAGGTATAGACTGCATGGGAACTCGCCTGTTGTTTTGGATTAATGTGTTTGTGTGGATTACGCATTTTAAAATTTAGATTGTAAATGAAACTTGATAAAAACTTTTCAGGCAGTATTTTAACTCGTGTTGAAAAAAGGTCACATTTTTCCATTTTCTCAAGTCTGAATATAATTTTAAAGCTTTTTAAAAAATATAAGATAGCTTAGATCTGTGCCCCAGTCCAATCTAAAAATGTTTTCACGAGGCCTGTATAAATAAGCCTTTTAGCTTTATCCCAGATTGATTAATTTTCAAAGCTCAGCTGATTGTAGGTCAACTGAGCTACAACATTAACCCTATATGTCCAATCACTAACCGGCCGTCCATCCAGACGTCTGTCGTCCTCTTACGGGAAGTGCCAGATTTAAACAAACGGAGACGCAATGTCTTATACAAAACTATCATCCCTTGGTGTTACTGGTATCCATCCACTGAGAGCAAAAAGAAAACTGAACATATAGAAGAGTTTGTTAGAATATAAAAACAACTAAAGGGTTTTGCAGTTGTTCTAAATGTGAAGCATTAAAATATTACACAGTGGCCATTAACAAATTATATAGAGTTAGATCAAAACTTAAACTATGTCTCTCGGGCATTATTCCTACGATATGATTATAAAAGCAACCTATTTGTATCCTCTATACATGTGTATTCACCTTTTTTTAACATGGCATAAACGCCCATTTCTAACTTATTTAGGTGAAGGAAAACAAGTTTTAATATGCCGCAGGTCGCATGAAATGACGGCAGGTAAATACAGGCCTGACAGAAAGATTAAAATCTATATACCACTATACATGTACTTGCAATTAGCCTGTTGAATATCGTTTCTGGTTATCGTCTTTGTTACTTTTTGACCATTCGATGACAGTGTATGATCTAGGTGTGGGATAACAAAAGCCCAGGGGACACAAAATTACTTTCACCAATTTTTTAACATATATTTAACCATAAATACAAGAGAAAATGCCTCATTCAAACATATTTGTGATAACTCATTATGCCGTATATGTAGATAAACAAGCTTATATATATACATTCATCACATAGGCGTTATGAGAACTTTTCTGAATAGGCATTACCTCCAGTGCATTATTATGAACGGCTAGTAAGCCAGTAATCACAGAAGTTCTATAGAAAGGCATTATTATGTTAATTATATTTTTGTTGTCAAACAGGCAATTAAAACAGTCGGCTTTGAAAAGCTGCAGTTATACATTTAGTAATTTTTTTCATAAGATTTTCTGCATGTCGTTTTCAAATAAAATTGAAATTATATGAAATTGAGAATCTTTTCTCCGTTATCATTAAATAACAGTTCTGGTATTTGAGTTGAGGGGAATGAGAATCTGTCATGTATTAGCTGACTTATAATATAAGTATATATAACTGATAAGTTTTATAATATTTTGCGAGTAAGTCAGTCAGGGTTGGGCGGGCAATACCAGGCTGGGTTAACACAGGCGGGTAATACAATCCATTAAGTTAATCACTGCAACTATAAGTGTAGAAAACATTTTTACATAACACTAGTTGTTAATTCATGGTGTAAATAACAGGTGTAAAAAACTGGCAAACTCTGCTACATAACAATTAAGATCAGTGTTGACACTGGACAAAATTATAAAAATAAAATGACCGCCAGTAGTCAGTTTTGCTTCTACAGCCATTCGTGTAACTATACATTCATTACGTATAATCCACTTCACTGAATTAAAGTCCTGAGAATCCATGTGAAAGAACCATAAAATAATTACAATAACAAAAATATTAGAGAAATTATGGGCTGAGGTAATATAGGTCTACACTCCATCTAAAGACTCATTATTGTTTTGTTTGTTAGTTTAATAACTGCTATAGGTGTTAATATATATTATACATAAGACATGGCTCTTAGAAAAATTGTATATATTCACATAGTAAAAAAGTATAGAATCGTATTTACCACTGTATCGCCCATGCTAGTTCAAGCAATTACCAATGGCCAGTTGACATCATTAAATTGCCCATAGAACCTGGATTTAACAAAAACAAGGCCTACAGGCCTAATGCAAACCTGTGCATATGGATATTCACCAGGTATAACGCTTCAATGCTGAACCACTACTTTTCATATATATGAACGATGCAAGTACTAAACATTTTGAACAAGAAACAATACACAAACATCACTGCTGAAATTCTGGCATGGGTGCACACAACACAAAAATTATTGTAGGTGGCACCACCAGTCTTGTATACGACAATGCTATTTGACATGTACAAATATGCCCAATTTCAGGCTGATATATCAAATTCTTCTGTAGAATTTAGCAGGCATATACACTTTGCAAAAGTCATTGTAGATGGCGACACCTGTCTTGTGAACGAGAAAGCAATTAAAGACACATAGACAGGTCAGAATATCAGGCCAATACATCAAACTGAACCACACCATCGCATAAGCTCACAGGTTCGCTAAAAACACTTGGCTGGGCTTTAAGCTTAAACCCCGGGTTTTGACCAACCCTCGAATCGGTGCCCCCCTCGTGGATGGCGTGCACCCCTTGGCTCCCCCCTGGTCATTGATGCCCTGCTACGCCACTGCTTTTCACAAGCCAAGCAAACACAATAGGTCCATTCAAATGACAATATCACCCCGGGTTTTTGGCGCCAAGAATGTTCACTGAGCGGTGAAGCAAAACTCGTAATGGCCACAAATATACAACAAGGGACCCAGGGGTCATGACACTCAGCTGACTAGGAAAACATTCACGAAAGGAATTTTATCAATGCCAAATTTTGTAGGTGGTATCCCCATTCAACTTAAGCATAGCTCAGAGGATATGTGTAACAGAGACCTAATTTCAGGTTTCCAAGGAGATTTTTCATGGACGTATCTGCATTTTAAATTAGAAGATTGCAAAAAGCATATGAAATTGTTAAAAGCAGACTGGAGAAGGCCGCCTCTAGAAGGAAATCTTTGCATGATCAGCGAGCAAAGGATTGCAAATTAGACATAGGAACAAGAGTATTCTTGCGTAACCGAGGAATCAAAGGACGCAACAAAATTCAGGACGCGAACAGGCCTGAGATGTATAAGATTGTCATGAAAGACGAGGATAGACATATATTATAGAACCAGTCGGTGGGTTCGGCGTTACCAAATGGGTCAATAGGTCAGAACTGCGTCTGGCTACTGATGTTAACTGTACGATTCCACCCGCACGACCCAAAGAGAGAAAACGAACTAAACTTATCAAAACACAGAGGCCAGATGTCAGTGATTCATCCGACTCTGACGGAATCTTTGTAACTGTAGAAAGGCACCCTGCCCGGTTAACTGACACTAGTTCAGATGAGGGAAGTAGTGATTCCCAAGCTCATGATGATTCGCGTTCCGAAGATGACGATTTAGACATTGACAAAGATTATAGTCTTAGCAATACGGACGGTCCTTTATTGCGACGTAGTGAACGAGGAACCTCTTGGTCAGCATCGAAATCCCCTCAATCGGCCGCAACCGATTGCCCGCTATTTGAAATAGTTGCGTGTGCGAAGATTAAGAGGGGTGAATGTAACAGAATTTATATTATTTTTATGTATTTTGTATTTAAGTAACATATAATGTGCTCCTGGTTCTCCGGGATCGGGTTTGGGAACCTCCAGAATTTGGCGTGGGGTCCTCCGTATCTTGTTGCGTATCCCTCTGAGTTTCCGTATAACTAATTGTATAATGTAAATCTGATAAGATATAAGATAAGATGAGATGAGATGAGATAAGATAAGATTTATTAGCCTTCAGTTCTAGGAATTTGTCGTTGACTTGCAATTCATTAAATAAAAAGTAAACTTAAATAAATAGATACATACAAATAATACATAAAAATACATAAAAATAGCACAACATATTGACTATGCATGTAAAAATAAGCATGTAATAACATTAAAACAGATAATTATGCAGATAAAACACATAATTCAAAACATTAAATATCCAACAGGAATGCGAGTTAAAAAAATTTAATACTGTATGGCACGAGAGATTTTTTAAAACGAGTTGTTCTGCAGAATATTGTATCTAGGCGTTTACCTGAAGGTAAAAAACGGAACTCTGAATGTAGGGAATGTGCTGTGTCATTCATGAACTTTGATATGAAGGCTATTGTTTTGGTTTCACATATTTCCTGGTGTGTGGCAAGAGAAGTACTAGTTATTCTACAACTTCTCTTCCTGGTATTATTTAACTTTTTCTTTAACTTATCAGATATATTTGTAATCCAGCACTCCAGTGGATAAGTTAGGACACTTGAAATTACTGAATTATAAAACATGGTAATTATGGTTTTGTCAATATTTACTAGAGCTTTCTTATATAATATAGGCAATATAATCTTTTGTTTGCTTTCTTGGATTGATTCAACACGTTCTTTCCAATTCAGATTTCTGTCAATAATACATCCTAAGTATTTATAATTTTCCACAATATCTACATCTTCATTTTTGATAGCAACTGCAGAAATTACAGAGTTTGATCTTCTGAAATCAAAGACTACTTCCTTAGTCTTCTTTACATTTTTTACAATGCTTTTACCTGATGGGGGCAATACAAAAATACTTGTTGAAAAAGAAAGGAAGGTTTTATTGTATATACATAGATTTTACAACAGCGTTTGATGGTATACAACATGAATTATAATGGTACGCACTAATCAAATCTGGTATAAGAGGGAAAATATTAAAGGTACTATAATCTATGTATAGTAACATGAAATCATGTGTTCTGACAGATTATGGATTAACTAATTATTTCAGGTGTAATAAAAGGGCACGTCAAGGATGTATGGTGAGTCCATTGTTGTTTCTATTTTTATAAACGAGTTTCATACACAATGATGCAGATTGTCAGGGAATCTTTATAAATGAAAATCTACCAAATCTGAACACATTAATGTATGCAGATGATCTAGTTTATTTTAGTGATGAAGTAGGGAGATTACAAGATCAGAAAAATCAGTTATATAATTGTTGTTTGAAATATGGTATGAGGGTTAATGTTGATAAGACAAAGATAATGGTGTTTAGGCATGGTGGAGCTCTGAAGAAAGTTGAAGCATGGTATTATAAGAATAGAAAAATTGGAATTGTGCAATTTTATAAATATCTCCGTATATATTTTACAATGAAATTAACAAACAACTCAACAGCAACAGGTACGTACTACATTCAGAGAAAGCATTAGGTATTATTAAAACATTTCATTGAAATGTAGTCACTTAACAATGAAACAATTATTTTATTTGTTTGATAGTTTAATTACACCAATATTGTTGTATGAGTCTGAATTATGAGGTTATGAGAGGAGTGAGATTATAGAAAGAGTTCAGTAAAAAAATTTTGTAAATATGTCATGAAATTTAGTTTATCTACATCTAATTTAGCTGTACTAGGGGAATGTGGTAGATATCCATTGTTTGTTAATCAGGTTATCAAATGTATTCATTACTGGGTTAAATTAATCCGATATTCAGATTCTAGGTACCCAAAGCACATTTACAATATGTTGCATAAAATGGATGAAAAGGGAAAGATAACATGGGCAACACAAATTAAACATTTTCTTTTTAGTGCAGGATTTGGATATGTATTGTCATTTGAGGTCCGGGTCGAGATACAAAGGTAGTCCAACGTATTTCATATGTCCTTTTATTCCTAAACACTGCCAACATGGGCAATTCACATGAACTTAGTTGTTACAACTAAACGAACGCTGCTAATTAACCCTTTCCCCCAGCCGCCAACTCTCTCTCTCTCTCTTCACATGCTGCCGGTAGGGGGCAGCATATATGCATTATATTACCGTAAAATTATAGTAAATCCATATATAACAGTATGGATGGCACAAGATGAAGGGGACTCAAATTTATTTATACAAGAATTAAAATTAAGAGTAAGAGATATGGTTAAGCAAAACTGGTATAGTGATGTTCAGAAAAGTAGTAAATTGGAACTTTACAGTAGTTTTAAATCAATGATTACTCTAGAGAAATATCTGGTTTGTGTACCTTATAAAAAACATTGACGAGCTCATAATTTGCTAATAGAGAAGGATGAGCACATTAATATGGATAAAGAAGAGAGAGTATGTCAGTATTGTATTAATTATTGTATAAATGAGACAGAAGATGAATATCATTTTTTTGTTAAGATGTTCAATGTATGATGATTTAAGAGAAAAACATTTGAAGAAAAAATGTCATTGGACATCATTTGAAAACTTAATACATACACCTATGTCTGATGATAAAATGGAGAACTGTAAATTAGCAGCATACACTTACCATGCCTTTAAGAAGAGGGAAATAACTATCTAAGTATAGAGTCAGTAATTAAAAAACTAATCATATAATATTTTCCTATTTTATATATTATAGAACCAAATTATCTCTGTTTAAAGTTTAAAAGTCTGCACTTTAAATGAAAAAAATTCTCCTAAATATATAAATACTGTATTATATATTTTTTATACTGTAATGGTTCACTGAACTGTAATAAAACTTGTTTTATAATTCCTTTAAGGATACTTGTAGAGATAAGATATCTCTAGTTATTATTTCATTTGTTTATATATTTAATTCTGATCATTTGTTTGTTTGTTTATTTATTTATTTACATATTTTGTTTAATTTAGCATGTGATACGTATTGGTAATTGTTGAACATTTTCAGGCAGATAACATGTATAGAACTTGCATGTTCACACAGTATATTGTTTGCATATATTTTGATAATTATCAATTTGTATGCATTCACTGTCATTTCTATTTTTACATTTAATTTTGTATTAAGTCAATACAGATGTTTATGAGAAACCTTAGCCAGATTCAGTTTAATTTGTTTATTGTGTTCTCTGTGTTTATATTAAGTTTGTTCAATTAACCGATTGCATTCAGATCATTTTTATTCAGTTGTCAAATAAGAATTTGAATTATGCTGAATCATGTTGGGAACTGTAGGCCCTGTGGCCATTTTTGCCTGAATAAAGTTCTGTTCTCTTCTGTTCTTTATATTTAATTGAAGGTAGTGTTCCTCACACCAACAAGTTACATAATGAATGGTTTTCCTGTAGAGCGATTCATCATTCTTGTGTTTCAGGCCTAGAATGACAGTGTCGTCTGCATATTTGATAATTTTACAATCTGAAAGGCTCACAGACATTTGTTTATAGGATAAAAAGGACTACTGACAGAACACAGCCTTGTGGGGCACCAGTATTTATGATTATATCTGAAGAAATTTCTTTGCTTGTTCTAGCATCCATAGACAGTAGGAAGGAGGAATGTTATACCTACAGAGCTGATTGATCATTTATAATATATTTATGCATGTTTAGGTTAGTGATGTGCTACCTTAGACTTGGGGTTCACCTGTTTATTAGTATTTTTAAGCAGAAGGGATTGTCCCCATGTTCTCAAAGTTTAAGTGGAACAGAGTATTCGCACAGATTCATTTGTAGTCATGCATTACGAATTTATTGTTTTATACTGTGAATTGTATTGTCATTTTTGGTAAATATTGTATTTAATGATAATTCTTGGGGTGATTTTGTGAATTGGATCAGGGAAAACCATAGTCGTCATTATCAAGAGCAAGGAATTAAGGCATCATTTAGTTGGTACGCTCCCAAGGCAGCAGAAACCGTGCACTTCTAAAGTAGCTACTGATTTTCCCGCTGCCTGGTTGGACCATTTATGATACACTTAGACACCAGGTGGTAGGTCTGTCTGCTGAAAAAAAAACCTGCTGAAAATGCAGTTAACAAACACGGACTCGACAGGCATCATGGCTCCGCCCAAAGCTGCGCTTCAAGCGCCGCTTGATGACAGTTTTATGGTTACTCTTAGTAAAGAAAAGTCGAATTTCAATTGCTCCCTCTGCGTTCTCGCATCATCGACCGATTCGATTATGACATTGCGACGATGTTAGCGTAGCCATTTATCCGTTTTCAGCAAAACTGAAACCAGCCAGCGAGGTGTGCACGGAACCTATGTTGTTTCATTTCGTTTTAATTACAGCTCACCGGCAGGGCATCCTATGTACACAAGGACCTGTGCAAACCACGTGTGGGTCCATTCTTACTGAGCCTGTGGCCTGTTCAAACGGTTGCCGGGACGATGAGCTGGCACTCAAAACGAAATGAACAACATTGGCTCCGTGTGTTCCTCGCTTGGCTGGTAAACTGTTTTGTCTTCCAGCACAGGTTCTCATCTGATTGGACTAAAATACAGTACTCCCCTCTGGTGTAGCGATTCAGAATACGAGGTCAAAACAAACAGCACTTACAATATAGGTAGTAGGCCTTGATACAGGACTGGTGTAGTTCAGTGTATGAATATGTTAGTAGTTTTATTTTATCATATTGTATTTTGAAACATATTTTCTGAGATAAAGTGCATTGTTTCTTCTGAAGATGATAATGTAAGCTAAGTAGAAGTAAGTCATTTTAATGGGTTTAATGCAAAGACATATAACACTCATAAAACATTTTTATTGCTTTATGATATAACAAAATAATTATGCTGTGGTAAATACAGACCGTGTTCTGTGCATTACCGGTCGGCCGTTGGCTCCAGCCACCTGTATATCTACCCTCGTAGATTCAATGCCAGATGCCTCTCCCAAATGCGCACCTGTCAGTTACGCTTTTGCCAGATGCGCAACTGCCATATGCGCCAAATTCCAGTTGCGCCTCATGCCATATGCGCAACAAAGCTATATTAAGCCATAACGAGTCATATTATCTTGTGCTTATAGTAAGTTTGTATCTGTATCACACGGCCCCTTCATAATTTTATCGAATGCGGTATATTTTTGCAACAAAATACGAGCTAGGAACCCTTTCCATTTTGAGCGACAATGTGCGGTCACGACACGTGCGGTCGATCACCATGAAACAGTCGCGTTATTTGTCAATAAAAATTAATGAACATTGAATATTTTTATTTATTCGTCTACGTTACTTAAGAAACACCAACAATGAACTATCATATAGATAAAAGGCATATATTTATATATAGGGGGATATTTATTGTGTCATATTGTCCGGCCTTCGTGGGTGAAAGTACATGTTGACGTACAAAGTAATATGTGTAAATGACCGGTGTTGTTATCGTTACTAATGTGGTCTTATTTGAAACTTGATTTTATTTAGCATTTTTTTTTTAAATTATGTCGAATAAGATATAATTGACACTAGTGCATGTATTACTGATAAACAGGAAACCACTCACCACTATGGCTTAATTGACCCGGAAAACCACGCCGGGTTTGGTCTCCGAACTTCAAAATACAAACTTCGTGAAAGGCTGTCTCATGTATAATAACATCTGTAAGTGTGTGACTTTGCATACTAATAAACATTGGTCAATGCGAAGAGTCAGCCTCGTTATGTCCTGCCACACATATATTTATATTGCTTATACATATATCAGTTGACCTGTTGTGTAGTCTGAGAATCAGATCCGTAAGATCTGTCGTACGTACGAGATAGTATGCCGTACCTACGAGATAGTATGTTGAACGTACGAGATAAATAATCATGATTTATTTTTTCTTTTACCAGGTGGCAGCTATACCGGCTTCCGTATACCCGGTGAATCACCGGAGAAAATAAAAACACATAAACATTTAGGAGCAATTGTATCCCCAGACAAAGTCAGGACTATGGTTTAGGCACGGTCGCGCGCCGCCGCCGCCGCAGAGATTTCGTTTGGACGCGATAACTCAAAAATATTTTACGGATCTTTACCAAACTTTACATGTGCATAGATATTGGTGAGAGGACGAAGACTATTTAAAATGAGGTCATGACCTTTACTAGGAGAAAGACCTTGACCTTGAATAGGTCCATTTTGGGGGAAAATCGCACAAATTCTTAAATATCTCAAGAAATCTTGCATGGATTGATCCAAAAATTATTTGACCGAAGATCTGGGATAGTGTTGTCATGTACCGGAAACTGGTGGCGCTACCTGCTATCCTTTTCTTGTTGTCGTGCTGCTTAATACCCCCATCATTGCCACTTAACAGAACTGTGAGCATTATAAGTCTAAAAATAATGGACAGATTTTTAAATAAAAAAGATTCATCTTGTTTATTGAACCTGTCAATTGGAAATAGGTGATAAAGAGAAAGCGAGAGAGACAGACTGACAGACGGGGGGGGGGGGGGGGATCTGTGGTGCTGCATGCAGGCAGCCTGACCTACAGTGAGCTAGCAGCCCAAAGTTACATAATAACAAGGCCTGGTTGCATGGCAACACCACCTAGACAGTAACCTTGCCTTACGTAACAGTAATTTATATGACATGGTCATCTCAGCATTTTTAGCTCAGCTGACTGAAAGTCATCTGAGCTATAGCGATCACTCTTTGTCCGTCGTCCGTCTGTCCGCCCGTTAACCAGGCACAAATCGTAACCGCTGGACCCAGAATCTTGTAACTAGGGATTCTGAGAGGTCCATAAAAAATCTTCTTGGAAACCAGAAATTAGGTCTCTGTTACCCATATCCTTCGAGCTATTGGGCCCCAAAGTACACCCAAGAATTGTCAAAAATGTCATACAAAAACTTCAATATCTCATTTACTACCTCAGTGATTGTCATGATTTTTGGCATACATATTGATCATGAGATGTTCCATCAGTTCCTGCAGACTGGTGGCGTCACCTGTATTTTACGATTTTTTTCTCTATTTTTGAGACCTTTAAAAATGTGAACATCTGTTAACAGGGCACAAATCGTAACCGCTGGCCCTAGAATCTTCATTCATTAAACACTGAGAGACCTATGAAAGTCTCCATGGAAACCAGAAATTAGGTTTCTGTTACCCATATCCTTCAAAGTACCCCCCAGAATAGTAAAAAATTTCATACAAAAACTTCAATATCTCATTAACTACATCACTGATGGTCATGATTTTTGGCATACATATTGATCATGAGATGTTTCATCAGTTTCTGCAGACTGGTGGCACCACCTGTATTTGTTCGGTTTTTTTTTACGAATTTTCTCCTTTTTTTTGAGACCTTTAAAAATGTGAACATCTGTTAATAGGGCACAAATCGTAAAGACTGGACCTAGAATCTTCATTCTTGACACAGTGAGAGACCTATGAAAAGTCTCCATGGAAACCTAAAATAAGGTCTCTGTTACCCATACCCTTTGAGCTGTAGGGCTCCCAATTACCCCCCAGAATAATAGAAAATTTGATAAAAACAAACTGCAACATCTCAATAACTACAACAGTTAGTATTGATAAATTTTGCAAATAATATTTTGGACCAAACCATGCTTTTCCTAATGTTGAAATTGAAGCATGTAAGCAGTTTGTATGACCATTCAATATACCAATTATAATTACAGAAAAAGACATCTGGCGGCAAACATAGAAACTACTCGACACCCGGCCTCTGAACAAGACCGGCATCTATTTAAGGCCGACGTTTATTTTTCTAGACATTAATTTGTACCGGCTACTAAATAAGGCAGGCGACTTTTTAAGGCCCGGGATTTGATTGAGGAAATACGGTATTTGCACAGTTGTATGAAACAATTGTAGGTGGCGCCTCAAGTCTTGTATACAACAAAACTCTTCCAGCTGTATCGACATGTATAATTTTAGGCTGATTTATCAAATTCCTCCTGAAAAAATAAACAGGCACATACTCTTTGAAAAAAAAATATTGTAAGTTGCGCCACCCATCTTGTATACGACGAAGCTATCCGATATATATAATATGCACAATTTCAGGCTGATATATCAAATCCTCCTCAGAAAAAAACAGGTACCAGTCTTGTCTATGAGAAAGCCATCAAAGATGCATAGACAAGTCTAAATATCAGCCCAATACATCAAACGTCTCTTGAGGCAGGTGCACTGGGCTGACCAGACTTAGGTGATAAAGGCAGGCGACTTTTTAAGGCCCGGGATATGATTAAGGAAATACGGTATTTGCACAGTTGTGTGAAACAATTGTAGATGGCGCCTCAAGTCTTGTATACAACAAAACTATTCCAGATGTATCGACATGTATAATTTTAGGCTGATATATCAAATTCCTCCTGAAAAAATAAACAGGTACATACTCTTTGAAAAAAAAATATTGTAAGTGGCGCCACCCACCTTTTAAACGACGAAGCTATCCGATATGTATAATATGCACAAATTCAGGCTGATATATCAAATCCTCCTTGGAAATAAGCAGGTACATCCTGTGCAAAAGTCATTGTAGGTGGCGACACCCGTCTTGTCTGTGTGAAAGCCATCAAAGATGCATAGACAGGTCAAAATATCAGCCCAATACATCAAACTTCTCTTGAGGCAGATATAGAACAAGAATACACAGAAAAAGTCGGATCACCCCGTATGGGAATCGAACCCATGACCCTCCGATTGCCGGTCGTCTGCTCTACCACTGAGCTAACAGGGATCCCCAACTTCCTCTGTGTATCAGCACACTTTCATAGGAACCAGCGAAGTGACGTCACTACTGTGACTGATATTATACATACTACATGTGTCAACACGGCGACTTTGCATGCAGCAGTGATAAACTGATGGCCTTTTATGGTGTGCATCAAATATTATATAGAAAGATGTTGAATGGCCATGCTGGTCCATCTCATGGAGATATAGAACAAGAATACACAGAAAAAGTCGGATCATCCCGTATGGGAATCGAACCCATGACCCTCCGATTGCCAGTCGTCTGCTCTACCACTGAGCTAACAGGGATCCCCAACTTCCTCTGTGTATCAGCACACTTTCATAGGAACCAGCGAAGTGACGTCACTACTGTGACTGGTATTATACATACTACATGTGTCAACACGGCGACTTTGCATGCAGCAGTGATAAACTGATGGCCTTTTATGGTGTGCATCAAATATTATATAGAAAGATGTTGAATGGCCATGCTGGTCCATCTCATGGAGATATAGAACAAGAATACACAGAAAAAGTCGGATCACCCCGTATGGGAATCGAACCCATGACCCTCCGATTGCCGGTCGTCTGCTCTACCACTGAGCTAACAGGGATCCCCAACTTCCTCTGTGTATCAGCACACTTTCATAGGAACCAGCGAAGTGACGTCACTACTGTGACTGATATTATACATACTACATGTGTCAACACGGCGACTTTGCATGCAGCAGTGATAAACAGCCTTGAGGCAGATACACTGGGCTGACCAGGCTTATTTGATAAAGGCAGTTGCCACGAGTGGACCGGAACAAATTGCTAGCTTCAACTTCGCACTGAGTAAACTTTTGACCTGCGACTGACTGCACTGAGTGAGCTCGTGACCTGTAACTGGCTGCAGTGAGAGAATTCTTGACCTGTTGCATAATCTGATACAGTTGGCAGTCATGCAAAGCTATAAATATATCTAGACTGGCCTTTAGCCTGTTGCCAAATCTGAAATAGTTGGCAGTATCCTTTTTTTGGCCGTATGACAAAGTTTAGCTTCTTATACTGACTCCGCCAAAATTCACCGAACTGGAACTATTCAAACAAACTTGAGAGAGATTGTATTTCATACAATTTCATAATTAATATATATTTAATGATAACAGAGAGATGATGGACAAACAAAGCTGATCACTTTATGTTCCATTCTCCTGAGGCAAGAATATGTTTCAATTAGATCTTATTTTTTTCTAATCCAATTATTTCTTGAATTAAATAATTATTTACACATTTGCAATAAAAACTGATATCCCAGTGCACAGGTGCCCATAAATTAAAGAAAATACACTTAACGGACTTAACTGGTATGTATATCGGAATACATAGGCGAATACTTCTGGTAAATATTAAGAAAAACAGATACGTGGTTTTGATATTAGGCAGTCCTTAAGTGTGATAATAGGTTTTTAATGGAAATTTGAGGTTTTTCCTTAATTTCTCAAATGAACAAAGTCGCAGTGACCCAATTTTCGGTTTGGTAGGAGATTTTTGAGACATCTAACTGTATGCCGAATTTTGGATTCGTAGGTTTAACGGTTTTAAAACGTGCCAGTCTAACGGACGGATAGACTGACGGACAATGGACCATGACTATAGCTCAGATGACTTATAGTAAGCTGACCTTAAATGAACGTCATTGATGAGATATTAAATTAAATCATATTATATTAGTTAGATAATTTATAAGGTTTAAAATAATATATACTTTATATGGGGTTTTGCATGAAAATAGGACGACTTATTGAGTTTTATTGAGACTAGAGTGCAAAAGATTGCAAATGACATGCTATCCCAAACAGGTGTAGACCAGCTGGCCGTAACCCAAAATGTCGAAACAAATTTTCACATACCCAAAATACCAAAGCCAATAAAGTAAATAATAGGAATTAATGTGATTAATGCGCAGTAAAGTGATAGGTACGATGTGAGTTAAGGTATTTTAACAAAATTTGATACCATCCTCATATATTTTTAAAAAGTTAACGGCAATTTAATGGGCATGTCGGCAGTTGCACTATCTGTAATGTCAGCCTGTGTATTACAAACCGGTCCGGCTAAATGGCCCTGGTTTTATAAGACCCTCATTTAGCGGTAGAGTTTGACTGATTTTTGTGGAGAAGTTGATATTTTGTGTCATATATATGCTTCTTTATGAACTGTTTTCTTTTTTAAAATTCGTTCAACTTCATATTTTAAAACGATCTTGGCCAAGATGGCGGAGTTCGAGTGGAGGGCTCACGGGAGGGTGTCGACACTCGGAAATCGGCATGGAAACCCGCCTGGCGGAACTGAATCCGTAATCCCTCGTGAAAATAGCAAGGAAACCCCCGCAGCTTTTTATCTCTTGCATATCGTCCATTCATCCATCCATATCTCTTTTCAACTCTCTTTTCATAATGACAGAGTATCTCTCACATTTTGTCTTTATTTTCATTACCATGTTGATCAATGACACGCCTCAATTACTTGTTCATAATTTTGTAGATGAAACAAACTGGTAAAAAGCTAACAATATACTAATTCTGAAATTGTGTAAATGCTACATATTAACTTTCTATATTTTTGCATGTGTTTTTTGGATTATGGACTGTACAAATATTATTATCCCCTCGCAACGAAGTTGCAAAAGGGATATAGTAACGCCTCCGTTCGTGCGTCCGTCCGTCTGTCCGTTTGTCCGTCCGAAATAGCCTGGTGGATCAATTTCAAGCCAAACCGTTTGCCCACTTTGGCAAAACCTTTCATCTCGCACATATGGCTTACCCACCCATGGATGAAGAATCCTATCGATTTTGAGGTCTTTGGGTCAAAGGTCACGGCCACAGCACCCACTTCTTGAAAAAGCTTGTGGATCGATTTCAAGCCAAACTGTTTGACCTAAACCTTTCATCTCGCACATATGGCTTACCCACCCATGGATGAAGAAACCTACTGATTTTGAGGTCTTGGGGTCAAAGGTCACGGCCACAGCACCCACTTCTTGAAAAAGCTTGTGGATCGATTTCAAGCCAAACCGTTTGACCTAAACCTTTCATCTCGCACATGTGGCTCACCCACCCATAGGTCACTGTGCTCAGCTGAAGTTGACCTTGAAGTTTAAAATCTAAAATAATATCAAAGTTTAAGAGGAAAAGGTAATATAGGCCACGGATGGTTGATATGTTTGAAGATATTGTTGAAAATAATATTTTGTGATCTGGCCATATATTTCCTAATGTTGAAACTTAAGCATGTAGCCAGTTTATGATTATAAGATCTATACTAATACCATGCTCATTGGCTGGTATTTTGATGAGATTTTGACAATTCAGCAGTTTACACATTGTTCAGTAAGATCGTATTTTTTTAATAAAACAATTTTTTTTTCAATTTTATAAAATATAAACAGTTGCAAGAAGTTCCCAGTCCCCAGGTAAAAGGACTTTATATCGCGTGCGGTGTGGGTGATAATCATGGGAGTTACAACACCTGTGTACCTCTGTATATGTTTTCTTTATTTAAAAATTTTATGCAGTTGCAATAAAACTATTGTCCCCAGTGCTCAGATGGTAGGACTCAATGGCGGGTGGGGGGGGGGGGGGGGCAGATGATGGGAATTACAACACCTTTGCATATACATACAGGATATGAAATTAATTCAACAGTGCTTACAGGAAAAAAGTTTATTCATACTTATTAAATATTTAAAAACAGGCAGATAGATGGAAAATAATGCAAACATCAATTTAATTCCAATTATACTTAGGCAAGAGAATAATGAACGAATGTTTGCATCAGATCCGAATATTTTTGTTACATCAATTTTTTTCAAGTTAATAAATTTTACTTAACATTTACAGTAAAACATATATATCTGAATATTTAATATATCTGATTCACAATTCTAAATTGCATCAGAATCTATAACTAATTTCGTCAGGCTACACAACATTTTGCACACAGATGTATTTTTTTATGAAATATATTTTATGAATTTGCAAAACAATACATATCTGAAAACAATATTTGATTCAGAATTCACAATTCTAAACTGCACCTTTATTTATCCATGATTTGGCTCATATATTATCAAATTATGCATACTGATGGGTTTAATTATATTTTAATTACTAGTAAATGATTTGAATGGAAATAAATTTCTTTAAAAAATGCTACATTACCACAACATGGCATCTTCTCGATTACTCAAGAAATGTTTTGTACATTGGAATGGAAACAGCTTTACAATTAAAGAAATACTTTTCGAATAATAACAATTATTGCAATACACTTGCAACCTGTGACAGCAGGGGACCAGTGTTGCATCAATAATAAGGTTACCAAAGAGGGCTGTAGTGACAAGAAGGGGGCAGCCTGGATATGCGAATGAATACAATAGAGCCTCTGAAAGAAACTTCAGTAACTAGCCTAATGTTTTTAGCCTAATTAATGGCTTTTATTTTCAAATTTAATATCAGAATTTAACAGAATAATTTCTTAAGTGTACCTGCTGTGAAAATTAAATCAAAAGTACTTACAGGAAAAAAAAGTGCTATGGCCAAAATTTTATATTAATTATTTTATATTTATGCTATTGACTTAAAACACTTGCAAATTTCAAATCTCATTTTGTTTATACAACTGAATCTTGGTTAAATTAAGTTATACCCTTGAAAAAAAAATTCTAGCTACATTAATTATCATGTGAAGTGAGCAAATATCTTTCCTGTTTTTTTTTTTTTAACAAAGTGCATTTTTTTTGGGTCCATAACTTCAATATAGAGGAATGGTTATATAAATATGATCAATATCAGGTCAGTGGTTATGATATTATGTAGTCTTGAAGTGTTACAATGGGTTTAGGTTTTCCCTTAATATCTCGAAAGAACGGAGTCGTAATGTCCAAATTTTTGGTAAGGTAGGAGATTTTTGGGACATCTGTCTTTACCAAATTCCAGATTCGTAGGTCCAACGGTTTCAAATCGTACCAGTTTAACGAACAGACAGACGGGCGGCCAGCTGGACAAGCGGACGGACAGCCGACGGACAAATTACCATCGCTATAGCTCAGTTGACTTATAGTCAGCTGAGCTAAAAAAAAAACTGTTTTGTATACAAGATGTATCTTCTGGACTTGCACGTGTGTTTGTGAAGGGATATATGCGACTCATTTGTAATATGGATCTTTTTCAATTATTACATGAATATTCATAAAATTCAGAATTCACATTTTATTTCTTCTCCAGTTTTTTTGTTCTTCCATTTTTTTTCAACATGAATAAATAATAAAATATATGCATTCATATTCGATATCTGCATGGTATTCCTTCATTTATCAGTGCAATATTAGCATAACTCCACGATAACAAAAATGTGATTTACGACATTAAAATATCACAGATAATAAAAAAAAAATAATAAAATTAGATTCAGACTAAAGAATGAATTTCACACATACAAATCTGATGTATTATTTGGTTATTCAATTGAGTAAATGTGATTTTATATGCCTCTGCTCAATTAGCTATGACATACTACATCACTCTAATCAAAAGCCGGACGTTGTTATCACAAAAATATACGCACGAACGGTAAAGGCCCCCATAGGTGGCAAGCTAATTAACAAAACTGGACTTCGCTCTTTTTTAAGTAATCTTGAAAGACGCATTAGGTCTGGTTCTTTCGAATTTCTCCCACTCAATTTTTCATTATATAGAATTTTTGATTTACAGAAATAAAATTCCGTAAAAAATATCAAAAAGACCCGGGTTTCTCAGAATGTTTGTTTACATTCTCGTCATATTTTCAACGCTATGCGGTATCAGTTTTACTGTTGGCTATTTGTAATGGTATGAGTAATTATGCATATTAATCATATTGTAAGATAAGCTGGAATATTAATCTTCCCAATCAAGGTGGAAGATCTGTGCAAACGTCTGAAACCGCTGGGGTTTCCTTGCTATTTCCATGGGGGATAACGGGTCCAGTGTCATCAGGCGGGTTTCTTTGCCGATTTCCGAGTGTCGTCACGCTCCCGTGAATTCCCCACGCGACTGCCGCCATCTTGGCTTAGATCGCTTATGTAGTTGAACGATGTGCAAATTTAACAAGTGACCCAGGGGTCACGACGCTAAGCAGACTAGGAAGACATTAAAAAAATGGAATTGTATCATCAGAATGCCAAATTTTATATGTGGAATCCCAATTCAACTGAATCATAGCTCCGAGGATATGGGTAACAGAGATTTCAGGTTTCGATGGAGAAGTCGAGTATGAAGATTCCAGGTCCAATGGTTACAATCTGTGCCCTGTTAATGGACGACCACATCTTTGAGGTCTCAAAAATAGAAAAAAAGAGTAAACATTCGAAACAAGGCCTACATGCCTAATGCGAACCTGTTCAATGGGATATACACCAGGTATAATGCTTCAATGCTTGACCATTAATTTAAGTACATGTTTAACATGTATATGAACAATGCAAGTATTAAACATATTTTCAACAGGAGCTAATTACACAAACATCAATGCTGAAATTCTTGCCTAGGTGCACACAACACAACAAGTGACCCATGGGACATGACGCTAAGCGGACTGACATGTTGACAATATGTCCTTGCACAGGCAACTAATTAAAACTAGATATTTCTTGGCACCGCAGGTGCCATAGTACCCCCAAACAATTAACCCCCCCCCCTTTTAGAATAGGCCCCTCTTCTTCAGCAGGATATACTAAGACTAGTCAAGTGACTATGGTTTCTTCAATCTATCAATTTGAGAAACAATATATTTCACCAAATCTGGGGTCAAATATGTTAATCTCTCTTGAGAAAAGAGCATTAATTTATTTTACGGAAGCGGGAAGGTAGGTGGCGCAATCTGTCTGGTTTACGAGAAAACTTTCCAAGATGGATGGACATGCCAAATTTAAGACCATTACCTTGAACCACTCCAGAGATATGAGCAATTTTCACCCAAAGCACATGTACAGATGGACACCACGGCAAAACGATTATAGATGGCGCCACCAGTTTCGAGTACAAGATTGAGGAGTCCAAGATCTATGGATATGCACATTTTCAGGCCAATAGGGCAAATCACTTCTCAGAAAAGGGCATTAATTTATTCTTCAAAAACGGGAAGGTAGGTGGCGCCACCTGTCTGGTTTATGAGAAAACTTTCCAAGATGGATGGACATGCCAAATTTTAGACCTATACCTTGAACCATTCCAGAGATATGAGCAATTTTCACCCAAAGCACATGTACAGATGGACGCCACGCCAAAACGATTGTAGATGGCGCCACCAGTCTTGAGTATATGATGGAGGAGTGAAAGATCTATGGATATGCACTATTTCAGGCCAATAGGGCAAATCACTCATAAGAAAAGACATTAATTTATTCTACAAAAACGGGAAGGTGGCGCCACCTGTCTGGTTTACGAGAAAATTTTCCAAGATAGACAGACATGCCAAATTTCAGACCAATACTTTGAACCACACCGGAGATATGAGCAATTTTCACCGAAAGCAAACGTACGGATGGACGCCACACAATTACGATTGCATATAGCGCCAGCAGTTTTGAAAATAAGATGGAGGTATTAAAGATGAATGGACATGCTGAATTTCAACCCAATCTGTCCATTAGTTTTAGACTTATAATGCTCACAGTACTGTCAAGTGGCAATGATGGGTAATTAAAAGGCCCGAAAACAAGAAAAGGACAGAAGGTGGTGTCACCTGTCTTCCACAGAAGACAAAGCTATCCAAGATCCTCGGTCGTTTTGATTTTTAGACCAATCCATGCATGCCTTATTGAGATATTTATGATTTTGTGTGATTTTCACCATATATGGCAATATTCAAGGTCAAGGCCACACCTTTCATAGGAAAGGTCATGACCCCAAATTAAATATACATCGTCCTATAACCCATGTCTATGTATATGCATAATATGAAAGAATTTTGTCCATTAGTTTTTGACTTATAATGCTCACAGTACTGTTAAGTGGCAATGATGGGGGTATTAAACGGTATGAAAACAAGATATAGATAACAGGTGGCGCCACCAGTTTCAGGTACATGACATTACTATCCATAATCTTCGGTCAAGTTGATTTTTGGATCAATCCATGCAAGTTTTATTAAGATATTTAGGAATTTGTGTGATTTTCCCCCAAAATGGACATATTCAAGGTCAAGGTCACTCTCCTAGTACAGGTCATGACCCCATTTTAAATAGACGTCGTCCTCTCACCAATATCTATGCGTATGTCAAGTTTGGTAAAGTTCCGTAAAATATTGTTTGAGTTATCGCATTCAAACGAAAGCTCTGCGGCGGCTGTGCTTTAACCTAAGTATCCCGACTTTGTCTGGGGATACAGTTAGTAGTAATTAAGATAATGTAGGTGGCATCATCGTTCATGCATATTAGCTTAAGTTCATCAAGATCCATAAGCACACCAAATTTGATGACAATCCAACCAGCCTTTCATGAGGAATCTGGCAATATGTGTATATGTTGTAATATTTCTAGGGTGCTCAAACATACCCCAAAACTAAGAATATAGGTCACATTAATCCAATTTCAGGTTTCTTGGGAAAACTTTTCAGGAACTCTCAGGATGTCAAGTTAGAAGATTCTGGGTCCAATGGTTATGATTTGTGCCGTACTTTGTTATCAAATCTTCAATTCAAATATTCGGGGGGGGGGGGGGGGGGCTTATAAGCCCTATACCTCAGACAATATGGATAACAGAGACCAATATTAGGTTTCCAAGGACCTCACGGGATGTCATGTGTTTGAAGATTCTAGGACCAACGATTATGATTTTTGTGCCCTGTTAACGGACGACCGCATATTTAAATGCCTCAAAAATAGAGAAAAAATGTGTCAAAATTCGAAAAAAAAATCCAGGTGGTGCCACCAGTCTGCAAGAACTGACGAACACTCCTTGATCAATATGCATGAATAATGGTGATCAATGCATTGGTTGTTCAGATACTGGACCCTTTGTATCAATCTTTCATTAATCTTGGGTTTCTGGCCCCATAGCTCAGAGAATATGGGTCACAGAGACCTAATTTCAGATTTCTAAAGAGAATTTTTGAGGATCTCTCAGGATGTCAAGTAAGAAGATTCTAGGTCCAATGATTATGATTTGTGCACTGCTTTGGTATCATATTTTCAATATATCTGGGGGGGGGGGGGGGTATTTATAAGCCCCATAGCTCGAAAAAATGGGACACAGAGACCTTATTTCAGGTTTTCAAGGAGTTTTTTCATAGACCTCGCTACATGTCAAGAAAGAAGATTTTAGGTCCAGTCGTTATGATTAGTGCATTGTTAACAGGTGACCGCATCTTTTAAGGTCTCAAAAAAGAGAGAAAAATCATTAAAATAAAAACAAGGCTTAATGGGACCTGCGCAATCGAATATACACCAGGTATAATGCTTCAATGCTGGACAATTACTTTTCAAGTACACGTGTAACATGTATATGAACAATGCAAGAACTAGACATTTTTAATAAGAAACAATTACACAAACATCACTGCTGGAATTCTGGCATCGTTGCACACAACACAAAAATTATTATAGCTGGCACAACCAGCCTTGTATACAACGAAGCTATCAGAGATATACACATATGCCCAATTTCAGACTGATATATCAAACCCCTCCTGAGAAATAAGCAGGGACATACACTGTTAAGAAATTATTGTATGTGGCACCACCAGTCTTGTACATGATCAAGCTATTCGATATGTATAATAATAAATATGCCCAATTTCAGGCTGATATATCAAATTTCTTAGTAGAATTAACCAGGCACATACAGTGTGCAAAAGTCATTGTAGGTGGCGACACCTGTCTCGTGAACGAGAAAGCCATCAAAGACGCATAAACAGGTCAAAATATCAGGTCCATACATCAAACTTACCTTGAGTCTGATGCACTGGGCTGACTAGGCTTAGGTGAGAAAGGCAGTTCCCCCGAGTGAACTGTGATAAATTACTGGATTAAGCTACTGCCCTGAGTGAACTCTTGACCTGCACCTGGCTAGACTGAGTGAACTTTTGACCTGTACCTTCTTGCACTGAGTGAACTCTTGACCTCTTGCATTATCTGACACAGTTGGCAGTTTGCCAAAGCTATAAATAGATCAAGGCTGAACTTTGGCCTGTTGCCAAATCTGAAATAGTTCTCAGTCTGCCAAGCTAATTAACCTGAAATCTAAATGTCTTGTGGCATGATGTAATAGATGCTGCTAAACTGTTGCAAGGCTAGATGTAACTGCTTCACACAGCTAACTTATATGGTAAAATGACTCAATTCAATCTCCATAATTCAGCCAAAATCATTCATGTGGAACCAAGACAATTATTATAAGAATTATTGTGGGGATTATTCTTGTAAAATATTAAACAAATTGGCGTCAGTGGAAAAACGTTTTGCAAACTTAAGAAAGCACTGATATGATCCCTGGGATCATATCTGTGCGATAATAACACATTTGGCCTTATGGTGTCAGAGAAGTTCTTTGTAGCCCTCAGTATGACACAGGCACTGATGACCCCCGTACAAAAAAAGGCCGATGCAGGTGGCGCCACCAATACCTCATTTTCAGATATGACTCATGTGACCAACATTGGCATAAAATTTGGTGATGATAGCTCCAGTCGTTTCTGAGATTGAAATTTTAGTATGCTTTTTTTGGACAGATGATTAAGTTCAACTTCCTGTAAATCGGCCAAAAATCACCGAAATGGAACCATTCAAACAAACTTGAAAGAGATTGTTTCTGGGATTATTTCTGTGAAATATTGGTCAATATGGCTGGATGGTTTCTGAGAAGAAGATTTTTAAAGGTTTTAAGCCTTTTCCCCTATAAAATCTAAGTAAATGTAGATAGCCAAACATGAACAAAATTCGATACGAGTTTTTTAGGAGACTGATATTTTGCATTAGGCCTAGGTGTGGTGATGCCGTTTTCGAGATAGTATGGGTAAACGTACAGACGACGCACCACGGACGCCGCCGCACCATCGCATAAGCTCACAGGTTCGCTAAAAAAAAAGTCCACTATAAGTCATGTTAATTACCATGCATTTTATGAAGGAGTTAACTGTTATTTAATAATTATGGGTTACCCATACTCAAGAGTAGCACTAGCACAATTGATATGTGACCAGGCGCACTTTGTTTTTGGACATAGTTTCTCCAGCCGTTGGCGCCACCTAGTTCCACTTTTTGTAACTAATGATGTAGACGTTCGGCTAACTTCGTAAGTGTTCGGTAGGAACATAGTTAAAGCGAGAACATGGCGGGAACTTAGGCAGGATCTTAGAGGGTGCGACGTAAATCCACTCCTTGCGACAGATTAAGTGTTGTCAACTGCCAGAATCCCTGCCACAGTACGGTAAATGATATTATTTTTCTGTAGGACAATCGTTTTTATGTAATCATTTCGTATATTAACGATAAGATTTTATTTTCTATGTCTTGTGAGAAAGCACATGGCCGGAAGAGCCTTGTGACGTCAGCCCTGCATGAATCCCAGTTACACAGTAGAAAGTCCGAGAAACCATTTGTTATATTATCGTGATATATAGAGATATAGTGTCTATACGAGTAAGACCATAGTCATTATTATCTAACTGTAATCGACAGCTGTGGTTATTAAACGAGCTGAATGAGGTCTTGACGCCGGATAACAGTAAAATTGGTGTATCAACTGTATATCAGTCATCATGTTGCATATAATAAAACTGATGTCTAACGCATTTAATTGGCATTACGCATCAACCGAGCTTGTTATCCTGTATTGTAGGCTGTGAGACGAGGTCATAGTTATTGCCGTACAGAGAGATTACCCACGGGAGTGGACAGTATATTTCGTGGTATTTAATTAGTACTGCTGTGACTTGTATATGACAGTGGAACGTTAACATTTTGTTGTCAGATTATATCAATATTGTAATGTTTAGTAGCTTAAGACTTGGCTTATATTTGTACTTTGTACTGAGATTACTTTGTACTGAGATATATCAGCAGTTGAAGACTAACGGATACAAATATTATGTCATTCATACTTATATGTGTTTAATGCTGCCTGTACTTGAGGAAGGCTATATATTGTACAACAAGATTCATTTTGAGATGTAAGGTTAAAACTATGTTTATATAATTTTATTTTTTCATACTTACCGTAACCATAATGTGTTACAGGGTGTTTGTTCCGGGTGTTGTTTGGACCGGAGATGTAAAGGCACACCAGAAAATATTAAAGAATTTCCCACAAAGCTGTGTTGTGAATTCTTGGACAGGCACTAGATATCCAAAACGTAACCAGCTGAGCCCGCCCGGTTACAGATCTGTCAGAAGTGGGATGGTGCCTGTGGTCTGGGAGGATGCCTTTGATCTGCAGTGATGCCTGTGATCGTCAGTGATGCCTGTGTTCCTTGATGATGCCTTCAACCTGTAGATGGTGTTGGTGCCTGTTTGTGACAGCTGATGTAATACCAAAAATTGGAGGGACTAGAGACTTCCTGGATACAGCTTGATTGATTTAATGCTAAGCTGGACTTTGTTATTGGTACACTGTGTGAGCACACAGTGGGCAAGAATACTTTTGTATTGCTTTAAGGTGCAAAGATATTGTTGATGACTTCAGCTGGCCCCGCTGAGTATACAGGTAGACCAAAACCTGGTGACATACTTCACGTGATCACAAGTGCATATATATGTTTCATGGTTCATTACTTAATGGATATAGTACATATTCACCAACTTTGACTTGTTTGTTTGTATATACCCACACATGATCCCTGATATATGTTTAATGTTTTGAGACATATTGCAGTAACTTGATACTTCATTAAGCTCACAGTAATTTTGTCTAAGCTGTACATTGCTGTAACTAGAAACTTCCTTTGCATTACCTAGAGTTGGAATGGTCTGGGCTAAGTGACATTCCATTAAGGTTACATGGGTCTATTGTTTTCATTGGGACTATTGATATCTTGATTTGTTTGGCACAGTGCTATGATTGGTGCACCGAGTTATGTGTTTACCCTAACAGATTGGATTGTCATTCATTTAATATTACATTGGTGTATTGTGGTTAGACTGGTATATGGTGTATACTCATCATTGATATCAGAGGTGTCATATTTATATGAGGCGACAAGTGCGTCTTATTAACTCGCTGTTGTGTGGTATGGAACCATGTGATGTATTTCAGGGAGATACAAGGGCACTTGAAGAATTGATATATGTGTAGTTATATGTAAAACACTGATTTGCTTATATGTTCTGCTGCGGTTAGGTGGAACAGGCAGATCTTCATTTTTTGTAAGTACAAGCTAACAGAGGCCTTTAATTGGCCAGGGTAACATTGGTGTTGAACTATGTTAGGTGGAGAATAATTGTGTAATATGTATTTTCTGTAAAAGCCTGGACAGGTATAAGTCATTGCACTGTGTGTAACACGTTTAGGAGCCAACATTGTTTTGTGAATGATTGGTTTAACTTTGTTGAGGCTACCGAGCATAGGATGTATAGAGTGTCAAATCTCTAGGCATCCAGTTAGTGTATGAAGCATTACTAGGGGCCACAGTTTGTAGCCCAGAGACTGTACAGTTGCAGACTTTTGTTAGCTGAACACCTTATTACCTGGTTAATGTATTGATTGATGTTGAGAACTTTTGCATAATTGTGGGTTTTGTCTGAACTAAACACTATTGTGACAATTTATCACAAATTATTATGGCTGATTTAGAAAACTTAAAAAAGCAGGTTGAAGACGTGCAGCGTATGGTGCATGTACAGGGGGAGAGTCCTGTCACCAGAGTTATACAAACCCATCAGAGGCTGAGACACTTTGACAGCGCTACACCTGACCTTGATGATTGGCTTTCAGAGGTCAACAGGGCGCTGCGGGGCCAAGGCTTGACTGGTCGGATGGCGGTAGATTTCATTGAATCTCATTTGGAAGGTGCTGCGAGGGAGGAAGTGTGGTATGCCAGTGATGACAAGAAAAAGGAACCAGAAGCCATATTCTCCCTACTTCGTGAGGCTTTTGGTGAGAAACTGTCGACTACGCAGCTAATGGATGCCTTTTATGCGCGAAGACAGCGAGAGAAGGAAACGCTTAGAGAGTTCAGTCATGGACTTATGGGATTACTGGCTCGAGTGAGACGTAAAGACCCAGATGCATTTCCTGATGAAGACAAGGTTGTGCGCGACCGGTTTGCGGAAAAGGTGAGAGATGGGAATTTGAGGAGAGAGTTAAAGAGATATATCAGGGAGCATCCAGATACCACCTTCCTTGACATAAGAGAGGAGGCAATTCGTTGGGCCGAGGAAGGCGAATTATGTGCAGACACTACTCGCAGGGGGACTACAGCACATGCGGTCAATGTATGTGGCGACTGGACCAGTAGTGGCGCTCTGACACAGAGACCTGCGGGGAAGAGCAGTGAAGTAGAGTCACTTCAGGAACAACTTAAGGCCCTCCTGAAGGTACAAGAGCAACAGCAACAGCAGATCAAGAAACAGGGTGAGATAATTAACACCCTCTTGGGCAGTTTTCCACCAGCAGGCAACAGGGTGCAAGGAAGCCCGTCACCTCAAGCCACTGGAGAGACCCGGAGGTGTTTTGGATGCAACCAAGTGGGACACTTGAGACGAAACTGCCCAAACCGCAAGCCTAAAGGGAACAGTGAAAAGGGTCAGGCAACCGACTTAGAGACCATTGTTGTGTACCCCGTAGAACAGTATAAGACAGTTGGCAAGAGACCAGTCACCAAAGCGAAGTTTGCTGGGGTCGAAGTAGATTGCCTAGTGGATACCGGCTCCATGGTGACCACAATTAGCGAGACTTTCTTCTCAGACTGGATCCTAACTGAGGGTCGCGACATCGTAGACCCAGTAGAGTGGCTCACTCTAAGAGCAGGCAATGGGATGGAGGTCCCATATATCGGACTTTCCATTCTCGATTTAGAGGTGCATGGGACAGTGATACGTGATGTAGGAGTACTGGTGGTTAAGGACACCCCAAAGACTATAGAAGCACGGAAGAGGTTACCGGGTATGTTGGGAACCAATGTGCTGGTGCACATCAAAGACCTGGCTGGGCTCATAAAAGTGGAAGACACAGAGGGAGATGAGTCTTCGGTGGTCAGAGTAGCTGAAACACAAGCGGTGTACATTCCACCCCTTAGTTTAAGCCCAGTTAAAGTGAGCGGACCAGTGGATGGCTCTGTTTCTGTATTAGAGCCCTTGAAGGACATGACTCATCTGCCAAAGAATTTGCAAGTGGTGCCCACCGTAGTTAGGGCAAGCCCCAAGTGCGTGCAATTGGTTAATCATTGTACCCATACAGTGTGCATCAAACCGAGGACACCAATTGGAACGGTGACAAAAGTGGAAGCGATCCAAACAGGACGTTTTGAGGTCTGTTTGGCAGGACAAGATATCGTGATCAAGAAGGATGGCCAGGGTCAAGGCCAAGCTACATCCAGAGATGGGGGCCATGTCCCTTGGGAAGATATGTTTGACTTTGGGTCGATCGAGCTAGACAAAGGAGATGTGCTGGGACTATTTCGAGAATATCAGGATATATTCTACAAGGACGGTGAACCTTTGAGCTGCACCCCACTGGTACAGCATCGCATAGTCACAGAAAGTGAGTCCCCAATAGTCCAGCCCTTCAGGAGACTGTCACCTCAATTGTGGAGGGAAGTGAAATGTCATCTCGAAGACCTGCTAAAGCAAGGTATCATATGTGAAAGCAACTTGCCGTATGCGTCACCGATGGTCGTGGTGTGCAAGAGATCCGGCCAGATACGTCTGTGCGTCCATTATAGAAAACTGAATCAGAGTACAAGGAGAGATTCTTTCCCTTTGCCGAGGATTACGGACTCACTTGAGGCCCTCGGAAGTGCAACCGTATTTAGTACTCTTGATTTGGCGACCGCCTATTCGCAGGTGGAAGTGGCGCTCGAAGACCGCCACAAGACGGCATTTGCAACGCCAGCCGGGCTATACGAATTTCAGAGGATGCCATTTGGTTTGGCAAATAGTCCCGCAACGTGGCAGCGACTGATGAGCACTTTTTTCAGAGAAGACCTGTATGATACTCTCCTTGTGTATCTGGACAATATAATCGTGTACTCGCCGACATGGGAGGAACATTTACCCAGGCTCGAGAACGTCTTCAGAAAGCTAAGGACACACGGGCTCAAGCTTTCTCTACAGAAGTGTCACTTTTTCCATACCAAGGTCAACTACTTGGGACATGTTGTAACATCCGAAGGGGTTAGCCCAGACCCAGACAAGATTAGTTACGTGGTATGCTGGCAGAAACCAACTACCTTGAAGGAGTTGAGGACATTTCTTGGGTTTTGCTCTTATTATAGGAGATTCATTCCAAAGTTTGCCAGCAGAGTGTCTCTGTTGAATGACTTGGTTAGCACCCTACTGAAACTCCAGAAAACCAAGAGGCAGAGCGTCCCCATAGGACAGCATTGGGACTTGAGGTGTCAAGGAGCGTTCGAAGATATCAGGCAGGCCTTGACAACAGCCCCAGTTCTCAGTTTTGCAGACTTTACACTGCCGTTTGTGGTGGAGACAGACGCCTCATGTCAAGGATAAGGGGCAATACTCAGTCAAGTTCAAGGAGGGAAGCGAAAAGTCATCGCCTATGCAAGCAGAGGGTTACGCCGAGGAGAAAGGAACATGGATAAGTACAGTTCCAAGAAGCTCGAGTTGTTGGCCCTGAAATGGGCCATAACCGAAAAGTTCAGAGAGTACCTCCAAGAGAAGCCCTTTACAGTCATTACGGACAACAATCCGTTGACCTATTTCCTGAAACAAACCAAGCGTTCAGCAGTTGAACAGCACTTGGCCAACATATTAGCTGGATTCAATTTTGAGATAGTGTATCGCTCAGGTCGCAAGAACGTAGGGGCAGATGCGTTGTCGACCTGCCCTTGGGACCAAGATGGCGAGGAGGAACCTGTTGAGGAGGATACACATACTCTCTATGCATTAGCAGCCTGCTCAGATGACACTGACTTGCCCACAGTTCACCAAAGTCAAGTGAGATCCTTTGGGAGGCTTCGTGTACCACATGTTTTGACATAGAACTTCAGTGGAAGGTTGGGGAGTATGGTGCTCGTGAGAAGCAACCTTTCCTAAGCGATGCTTTGGAGGCTACTTCACTGCTGCACTTGTCCAAGGAAGCCTTAGCAGATCTACAAGGGAAGGAACCCATAATAGGACCATTCCTCACGGATTAGAAGCGCAAGTCCATTCCACCATTGAGTGAAAGGCGCAGGAAACCGCGAGAACTCCAATTGATGTACCCTGAAGGAGTCCTCTACAGACGTGTTAAAGATCCAAAGCTGAGACCCTTAAAACAGCTTGTACTGCCTGCAGAGTTACATAACCAACTGTTAGGTGCCCTTCATGACGAAAATGGACACCAGGGTGTTGAAAGGACGGAACAAATGGTCCGAAAGAGATGCTATTGGCCCAGAATGAATGAGTTTATCACTGACTGGATTGCGCGTTGTGGCCGATGCACTCTGTCCAAGTACAAAAGGGTAAAGACTCCACTGGGTACGATAACTGCAGTCTGGCCACTAGAAGTAATTGCTGTGGACTTCACTGTGTTGGAGCCTGCCACGGATGGCAGAGAGAACATCTTAGTAATTACTGACATATTCACTAAGTGGACAGTTGCCGTCCCCACAAGGGATCAGAAAGCCACCATGGTTGCTCGAGTGCTAAGTCGGGAATGGTTTTCGAGATACGGAGCACCAGTGCGTTTACATAGTGACCGAGGTCGAGATTTTGAAGGTCATGTTGTGCGAGCTTTATGTGACATGTACGGGATAAGAAAGTCGCAGACTACAGCATACAGGCCACAGTCAAATGGACAGTGTGAACATTTTAACAGAACATTACACGACCTTCTCAGAACCCTGGAAGTTAACAAGAAACGGAGATGGCCGGAGTATATCGCTGAGTTGGTGTTCACATACAACGTCACCCCCCATTCTTCAACAGGGTATAGCCCATTTTATCTACTTTTTGGACGTGAAGCAACACTTCCAGTTGATGTGTACCTTGGACTAGGTCAACCTGAACTCGACGCTGAGGATATCCCTTGGGTAACGGCACATCGGCGGAGACTGCGCGAAACCTACAACATTGTAGAGAGAAACCTTGCGAGAGCAGCGGAGGTGCGCAAACAGAGACACGATCAGACTGCTCAGGAACAACCATTAGTGGTTGGAACATCCGTCCGTTTTAGGAATTGTGGTATACGTGGTAGACACAAGATAGCGAAGCTTATCACCCCGATGTATTCAAAGTCCTGTCCAGATTCGAGGACAAGGATGTCTATAAAGTACAGAAGGCTGACGGTGAAGGCGAGCCTAAATGGGTGAATCGAGAGGAACTGCTCGAGTGCACTGGCAATCCTTGCTCAGGAAGGGACCAGATAGGGTGAGAGGAAAGCCTCCAGCGTTCGGAAGATGAGGAGGATGATCTCGGAACAGAAAGGTTCATTGTTATCAGACAAAACCCAGTTCCAGTAGAACCAGACCCTACCCAGGTAGAGCAGGAACCACATGCAGACGTTGGTGATCAGGAAGATCCACCACATCCACGTAGATACTCGAGAAGAGCTAATGCTGGACAACATACGAATTTGTATCATGAACCACGTTCTGTGTTAAACAGTGAGATGGAAGCTTGTGGTAGACAGTTACCTAATCCTGTTAACGTTACTGTGCACACTTGTAACATTGTATCAGTTTTAAACTAAATTGTTTGTGTTTTGATTGTGTTGTATAGATGGTACATCACGCCAGATTTATTTATGGGTTAGCCACAAAGTTATTTCTCCATGAATAGGTAGATATTGTTACTATTTTTAGTTGAGTTCTTTAGGTTTCATCCGGAGGACCGGATTAAGATAAGGAGGGGTGGATGTGACCAGGCGCACTTTGTTTTTGGACATAGGCTCTCCAGCCGTTGGCCCCACCTAGTTCCACTTTTTGTAACTAATGATGTAGACGTTCGGCTAACTTCATAAGTGTTCGGTAGGAACATAGAGCGAGAACATGGCGGAAACTTAGGCAGGATCTTAGAGGGTGTGACGTAAATCCACTCCTTGCGACAGATTAAGTGTTGTTAACTGCCAGAATCCCTGCCACAGTACGGTAAATGATATTATTTTTCTGTAGGACAATCGTTTTTATGTAATCATTTCGTATATTAACGATAAGATTGTATTTTCTATGTCTTGTGAGAAAGCACATGGCCGGAAGAGCCTTGTGACGTCAGCCCTGCATGAATCCCAGTTACACAGTAGAAAGTCCGAGATACCATTTGTTATATTATCGTGATATATAGAGATATAGTGTCAATACAAGTAAGACCATAGTCATTATTATCTAACTGTAATCGACAGCTGTGGTTATTAAACGAGCTGAATGATGTCTTGATGCCGGATAACAGTAAAATTGGTGTATTAACTGTACATCAGTCATCATGTTGCATATAATAAAACTGATGTCTAACGCATTTAATTGGCATTACGCATCAACCGAGCTTATTATCCTGTATTGTAGGCTGTGAGACGAGGTCATAGTTATTGCCGTACAGAGAGATTACCCACGGGAGTGGACAGTATATTTCGTGGTATTTAATTAGTACTGCTGTGACTTGTATATGACAGTGGAACGTTAACATTTTGTTGTCAGATTATATCAATATTGTGATGTTTAGTAGCTTAAGACTTGGCTTATATTTGTACTTTGTACTGAGATTACTTTGTACTGAGATATATCAGCAGTTGAAGACTAACGGATACAAATATTATGTCATTCATACTTATATGTGTTTAATGCTGCCTGTACTTGAGGAAGGCTATATATTGTACAACAAGATTCATTTTGAGATGTAAGGTTAAAACTATGTTTATATAATTTTATTTTTTCATACTTACCGTAACCATAATGTGTTACAGGGTGTTTGTTCCGGGTGTTGTTTGGACCGGAGATGTAAAGGCACACCAAAAAATATTAAAGAATTTCCCACAAAGCTGTGTTGTGAATTCTTGGACAGGCACTAGATATCCAAAACGTAACCAGCTGAGCCCGCCCGGTTACAGATATGAGATGCTTCTTTTTACCTGTATTAGTATTTATATTCATTTTCATGACAAACTATTGAATATATGTATTCATATTCAAATACAATTATAAAGTATTCACTCAATATCTCGTATTTATTCAGCTTCAGTCAAACAAAACTGTTAAGAATCCAGGATATACAAATTTAAATAACGACTATTAAGTACCGGGTTTTATGGCTTAAATTTATTTTTTAAAATTTAAAATAAAAAAAACTATTATATTCACGTTGGCAACTGCCACATCACTGTCTACACACTAAACATAGCAAGACATTTATGATAATTATTAACATTATAGAACTTGTCTAAGATCTTATTTTTTTATCACATTTGGATAATTTTTATTTTTTAACGTATCAGAAAACAAGTGACCCATGGGCCATGACGCTCAGCTAAATTTGACTGGGTGCTCATTTCTTATATGAATGTTATATATTGTCTGTGTGAATAGCCTATGGCTAATGTTACTATGTTGAAAAATAGAGAGAAAATAAAAATTTCAGGATTCATAGGAGACCTGCCAAGGGCCCCCATGGATTTCAAAATAGAGGGTTCAAAGGAAAAACAAGGGACCTATGGGTCACGACGCTCAGCTGTTATATATGATAAAAAAATATTATTTAGAAATGAGGCACATGCTGGTTTTGTGTGGTAATAAATATCAGCTGTATTATGAGTTGTTGTTGTTTAGCTTATGTATGATTTTGATAGTACCTTTGGAGACAGGGAAGAGGATTGATTTCATTTATTTTATTAACAAATGGAGTACTTTTGTCACACAGATTTTGACTTGGCCATATAACTTATAAGCAGAACATATAATATAAGAGTTTAACTATTTATTAAAAAAAATTACAAATATTGTCCCAAATATAATTTTTATAAAAAAATAATAAGAGAATCATATGATTTTTAGCTCAGCTGACTATAAGTCATCTGAGCTATAGTCGTGGTCCATTGTCCGTCGTCCGTCCGTCTGTCCGTCCGTCCGTCCGTGATCCGTCCGTCCGTAGATGTGGCACGTTTTGAAACCGTAAGACCTAGGAATCCAAAATTCAGCATAATGTTAGATGTCCCCAAGATCTCCTACCAAGCCGAAGACTGGGTCTTTGCGACTTCATTCTTTTGAGAAATTAAGGAAAAACCTCAATTTTTTATTAAAAACCAATTTTCACACTTTAGGACTGCCTAATATCAAAACCACTCATCTGTTTTTCCTCATATTTCCTTTAAATAATCCTCTATATAATTCCTATGTACATGCCAGAAATTAGGTCTGTATTATTTAATTTAAAAAAGTTATGGGCCCAAACATAATGCATTTTGTAAATAATGAGGAAAGAAATTTTATCACTTAACACAAAACTTGTTAAAGCTAAGCACTTTTTTTCCAGTAATATTACTTTTATTAATCAAAATTAAATTGTATACCCAAAATTAGATCAAAATCTTTTAAATTTTTAAAAATATTAGCAAAAATAAAAAATTGGTACCTTAAATTTTGCCCAACTTTGACCATGGCACGTTTTTTTGCTGTAACTGCTGTGGATTTAATTTTCACAGCATGTTTTTGTTAGCATTTCAACTGTTAACACCAAAAATTTGAAACTAGTTGATCAAAAACTGTAGATTTTATTCAAGTTTTCAAGCACCATGTCACATATTGCTAGTGTTATGCAGTTTGCTAGAGCTCAGCTCCCGAGCTTCAGCTCTTAAGTTCCTTAAATTTGGCATACAGTTAGATTTCTCCAAAATCCCCTACCATGCCAAGAATTTGGTCACTAGGACTTAATTCCTTCGAGATATCAATGAAAAACTTCATTTTTCCATTAAAAACCCAATGTTACACTTTAAGACTGCCTAATATCAAAACCACTGATCTGACTTTGATCATATATAATATACATATTTTTCTATACATTCAATATGCACATGCCAGAAATGATGTCAGTATTGTGTATTTTTTTTAAGTTATGGGCCCAAACATAATGCACTTTGTAAAAAATCAAGAAATATATTTACTCCCTTAACAAGGGCATTGCTGAAGCTAGAGATTTTTTTTGTCAGGGATGTAACATTATTTAATCAAGATTCAATTGAATACCCAAAATTAGTTCTGAATTTTTCAAATTTTATAAGTTATTAGTATAAATATAAAATTAGTACCTTAAATTTTGCCCAACTGTGACCATGGCACGTTTGTTTCCCGTGAGCACTGTTGATATAATTTTCATATCATGCACACATAAGGATTTCAGCTTTTTAGTTTAGAAAACTGAAAGAAATTTGCCAAATATTGTAGCTTTTATTAATGTTTTTTATGAGACTCTGTCAGACTTTGGCTCTCTCCAGCCCCTCTTGAGTCACTTGTATGTTGACCTTGTTGACCTTTCATCAAATTATGCACGCTTGAGGGGAGAATCCAGGCAGCTTATGGCCAGCCACAGTTGATCCAGGTGTTCAACCCAACTCATCTAGTAGTTTTAACCAACAACATAACAATAAACAATAAATTAATAAATTTTTATTGGTTTTTAATAACAAATTAAAGAAAAATAGAAAAGGAATTTGTTAGTTTATAATAACAGGAAATTAACTTGCAGTTACTGATGATATAAGAATCTTGTATCGATTAGTAGAATGTCACATATTCCAAATAACACCATGCAGTCACCTATGGCATTTTTCAGTTCATTTTTAATGATAAAGAAGTAAATCATATTATTCATTACTAATCATTAAGGATTATATGAAGGAAATTAATGATAGACAAAGATGCAGTTGAAAATATTAATCTAGATTCCTACTGTGTCTAGTGTGTACATTGATGTGAAATTAGTCCAAAATGAATTTTTTACAGTTATTTTTTAATATAAATAAAAGCCATAAAACCAGGTACTTATGATCATAATTTAAATGTGTGAATTTTGTATATTCTGGATTCTCAGCACCATTGTTTGGTGAAAACTGAATAAATACCAGACATGGTGCGAATACTTTGTAATTGTATTTAAATACAAATATGATTATGTACTCCATTATAAAATTTCTTGCATAAAGAATGGGAATTCAGGTAAAAATGAAAGTATATGAATACTCGTGCAAATACTTTCAAAATGTATTCATGAATGCATTCATGAATATATTCTTTAATATTATTTTAATAATCATATCAGTTATATTTCATTTTAAAAAATCATATGATTCTCTTATTATTTTTAATAAAAATTATATTTGGGACATTATTTGTAATTTTTTTAATAAATAGTTAAACTCTTATATTATATGTTCTGCTTATAAGTTATATGGCCAAGTCAAAATCTGTGTGACAGTAGTACTCCATTTGTTAATAAAATAAATGAAATCAATCCTCTTCCCTGTCTCCAAAGGTACTATCAAAATCATACATAAGCTAAACAACAACAACTCATAATACAGCTGATATTTATTACCACACAAAACCAGCATGTGCCTCATTTCTAAATAATATTTTTTTATCATATATAACAGCTGAGCGTCGTGACCCATAGGTCCCTTGTTTAAAATGAAATATAACTGATATGATTATTAAAATAATATTAAAGAATATATTCATGAATGCATTCATGAATACATTTTGAAAGTATTTGCACGAGTATTCATTTACTTTCATTTTTACCTGAATTCCTATTCTTTATGCAAGAAATTTTATAATGGAGTACATAATCATATTTGTATTTAAATACAATTACAAAGTATTCGCACCATGTCTGGTATTTATTCAGTTTCACCAACCAATGATGTTGAGAATCCAGAATATACTAAATTCACACATTTAAATAATGATCATAAGTACCTGGTTTTATGGCTTTCATTTATATTAAAAAATAACTGTAAAAAATTCATTTTGGACTAATTTCACATCAATGTACACACTAGACACAGTAGGAATCTAGATTAATTTTATCAACTGCATCTTTGTCTATCATTAATTTCCTTCATATGATCCCTAATGATTAGTAATGAATAATATGATTTACTTTTTTATCATTAAAATTGAACTGAAAAATACCATAGGTGACTGCATGGTGTTATTTGGAATATGTGACATTCTACCCATCGATACAAGATTCTTATATCATCAGTAACTGCAAGTTAATTTCCTGTTATTATAAACTAACAAATTCCTTTTCTATTTTTCTTTAATTTGTTATTAAAAACCAATAAAAATTTATTAATTAATTGTTTATTGTTATGTTGTTGGTTAAAACTACTAGATGAGTTGGGTTGGACACCTGGATCAACTGTGGCTGGCCATAAGCTGCCTGGATTCCTGTATGCCTCGCCTCAAGCGTGCATAATTTGATGAAAGGTCAACAAGGTCAACATACAGGTGACTCAAGAGGGGCTGGAGAGAGCCAAAGTCTGACAGGGTCTCATAAAAAACATTAATAAAAGCTACAATTTTTGGCCAATTTCTTTCAGCTTTCTAAACTAAAAAGCTGAAATCCTAATGTGTGCATGATATGAAAATTATATCAACAGTGCTCCCAGGACACAAACGTGCCATGGTCACAGTTGGGCAAAATTTAAGGTACTAATTTTATATTTATACTAATAACTTATAAAATTTGAAAAATTCAGAACTAATTTTGGGTATTCAATTGAATCTTGATTAAAAAATGTTACATCCCTGACAAAAATATCTCTAGCTTCTGCAATGCCCTTGTTAAGGGAGTAAATATATTTCTTGATTTTTTACAAAGTGCATTATGTTTGGGCCCATAACTTAAAACAATTACGCAATACTGACATCATTCTGGCATGTGCATAGAGAATGAAAAATATGTATATTATTTATGATTAAAGTCAGATCAGTGGTTTTGATATTAGGCAGTCTTGAAGTGTAACAATGGGTTTTTAATGGAAAAATGAAGTTTTTCATTAATATCTCGAAGGTATTAAGTCCTAGTGACCAAATTCTTGGCATGGTAGGGGATTTTGGAGACATCTAACTGTATGCCAAATTTAAGGAACTAAGAGCTGAAGCTGGGGAGCTGAGCTCTTGCAAACTGCATAACACTAGCTTTATGTAAACAATATGTTACATGGTGCTTGAAAACTTATTAAAATCTACAGTTTTTGATCAACTGGTTTCAAATTTTTGGTGTTAACAGTTGAAATGCTAACAAAAACATGCTGTGAAAATTAAATCCACAGTACTTACAGGAAAAAAACGTGCCATGGTCAAAGTTGGGCAAAATTTAAGGTACCAATTTTTTATTTTTATTAATATTTTAGAAAATTTAAAAGATTTTCATCTAATTTTGGGTATACAATTTAATTTTGATTAATTAAAGTTATATTACTGGAAATAAGGTCGATAGCTTTAACATTTTTTGTGTTAAGTGATCAAATATCTTTCCTGATTTATTACAAAATGCATTATGTTTGGGCCCATAACTTTTTTAAATTAAATAATACAGACATAATTTCTGGCATGTACATAGGAACTATATAGAGGAATATTTATGGTAAATATGAGGAAAAACAGATGAGTGGTTTTGATATTAGGCAGTCCTGAAGTGTGAAAATAGGTTTTTAATAAAAAATTGAGGTTTTTCCTTAATTTCTCAAAGGAATGAAGTTGCAAAGACCCAGTTTTCGGCTTGGTAGGAGATCTTGGGGACATCTAACATTATGCCGAATTTTGGATTCCTAGGTCTTACGGTTTCAAAACGTGCCACATCTACGGACGGACGGACGGACGACGGACAATGGACCACGACTATAGCTCAGATGACTTATAGTCAGCTGAGCTAATGATACAATTTGTACCCTGTCTGCTCAAAATCATGGTCCATAGCTCGCAGAATATAGGTCACCATGACCCAATTTAAGGTTTCCAGGAAGATTTGCCAAGGACTTGCCTGAATGTCATGTCAGAAGATTCTGGACTTTACAGACAGGTTTTGGGGCTATCTGACATTCATGGTGCTCATATGACATCTTTTTCCTATAGTTTGCAGAATATAGGTCACCATGATCTTATGTCATGTTTCCAAAGACATTTGCCTAGGACCAACCTGGATGTCATGACAGAAGATTCTAGGCCTAAGGCCATTATTTTTTAATTAAGTGTTTCTCGAACGGAGCTGAAAAAACTTTAAGGCAGGAGGAGGGGAAAAATAAAAACTGAAAAAAAAGTATCATTGTTAATTAATTTTGTTACTTAATCATGTCATTAATATGCTATTGACCATTGTAAACTCAAATAAACAAAATTATAGACTTTTTAACTACGAGGTTTACATTAATCTGCATCATAGGTAGTGGTTTAATAATCTCAAATCCAGTTGTATGTTCTTTCAAGTATTTATTTTATGCAAAATTTCACTATATACTCAATTAAGCATGGTATCATCAAATCTGATTTAATTCTTTGGCATCAGTTTTAAATATTAAACATAAACATAAAATATTTTAACAGAAAGATCATTAACACATCTTTAATTAACTATGAGAAACCTATCTACGTACACAAGAATAAAATCCCCTCATATATTATTGAAAATATTATCGTAACAGTCAACTTACCAATAATGGGCGTCAAAAAGTAGCACATTAGGATATTCAGGAAAATTTTACAATCTAAAATACCTTTTTTCCAGATAAAAACCATTAAAATCTTTAAGTTAAAGCTTTGTTACAGTTTTAAATAATGGTGTTTGGCAATCATTTTTTGTCAGCGGAGCGTTCCACATTCAGAGGAACTTAACAGAGATGTTATACAGTTTACATAAAACAAGGCCTACAGGCCTAATGCGAACCTGTGCAAAGATCGGGAGTATGAATGGAGGTTTATTTTTTAAATTTAATATTGATCCTCTTAAGTTCAGTAAAATATTTAACAAACTGGCTTCAGTGGCATCAGTCGAAAAACGTTTCGCAGGTTTATAACTCACAGAGGAAGATACAACAAAATTGGCTAAGTTCAGCTTCTCATAACTCAGCCAAAAAGCACTGAACCAAAACCATTTGAACAAACTTGAATTATGAACATCTGAGGATAATTAATGTGTGAGATTTAAGAATTTGGCCCAGTGGTTTTTGAGAAGAAGATCTTTGTAGCCACTGAGCTAAAATGGGCTGTTATGGCATATGACTAAATTCAGCTTCCCATAACTTAGCCAAAAGTCACTGAAAAGAGACCATTTGAACAAACTTCAGAAAGCTAAACCCTAGGATCATTTCTATGCGATATTAAACATTTTGGCCATTTGGTTTCAGAGAGGAAGTTTTTTATAGCCCTCAGTGTGATACAGGCACTGATGACCCCGCACAAAAAAGGCCGATGCGGGTGGCGCCACCAATACCTTAATTTCAGATATGACCTATGTGACCAACATAGGCATAAAATTTGGTGATGATAGCTCCTGCGGTTTTTGAGATATAAATTTTAATATGCTTTTTTGCACATTTAACAAAGTTAAACCTCCTGTAACTTAGCCAAAAATCTCCGAACTGGAACCATTTGAACAAACTTGAGAAAGATTGTTCCAGGGATCATTTCTGTAAAATATTAGACAATTTGGTTGGGCAGTTTCGGAGAATAGGATTTTTAGAGCTTTTTTAGCTTTTCCCCTATAAAATCTAAGAAAATGCAGTTAGAAAAAAAAATTAACAAAATCCGATATAGTTTTTTGGATGACTGATATTTGAAAAAAAAATTGGTGATGCTAGCTCCTGCCGTTTTCGAGATAGCTGTGGTTAATGTACAGACGACGCACGACGTACGATGCGCGATGCACGACACACAACGCATGACGCCGCACCATCGCATAAGCTCACAGGTTCGCTAAAAATGAATGCCTAGATATTATTCCAAGAATCTGTCTCAAAATTTGATTGTTAATCTGTCTCTGTTAATTTTTGGAACAGGTAAAATACCAGCAACCACATTTTAAAATGAAAATACTAAATCAACATAATTTTAAGTCTTAATAACCTAAGAGTAAATAATAATAAGAACATGAAAATAAAATTTTATCGTGCAACCTATGTTTTGCTTTTATAAGGATAAACCCACAGCCATTTCCCCATAAAAATACTCAATAAAAAAGAAAAATCATTATGGTTTCTTGTCAAGTGCTCTGTTGACAGATGGTAGATACAAGACTTTTCAATTTGTTACATAATTATGAACCAAAGTTGTATTGAAATCAAAGAGCAAACTGTCTGTTCAATGTAAGATTATTTATTTATTTCGGCAATAAGATTTTCACCCTTCATTGGAATATGAAAACAAGGCCTACAGGCCTAATGCAAACCTGTGCAAAGTTTAGGAGAATGAATGGAGGTTTATTTTTTAAATTTAATATTGATCCTCTTAAGTCCTGCATATCTACCCAAGTCATTATGATTTCAGCAAAATGGATGTTTCGGACCTGCAAGTTTTAAAACTAGAATATGGGTAGTCGACAAGCGACTATGTGTATCCGCAGAAATCAGAGTGGGACGGGTGAAGTGAGGCATAGATTAAGTGGCAAGGGGAAAAGAGTGAGGTGTGTTGCATATTAGCATGGATGTCTGCAGCGTAAACCTGAATGTAGGTGGTACCACCTGTCATAAAATCGAGAAAATTGTCCAGGATGTATAAACCTGCAAAATTTCAGATGGATAAGTCAAACCACTGCTGAGATATGAGTGATTTTATCCTAAGGCAGATGAACAGATGGATGCAGTGCATAAGTGGTTGCAGGTGGCGCCACCAGTTTTCCCTATGATGAAATGCTATGTGAGATCTATACACAAGCAGAATTTTGGCCCAATCAGTCAAACGGTTCCTGAGATTCGAGTTTGGATATCTGCAGAGTAAATGTGAATGTAGGTGGCGCCACCTGTCATAAAATCAAGAGAGCTGTCCAGGATGTATAAGCCTGCAAAATTTCAGGTGGAAAAGTCAAACCACTTCTGAGATATGAGTGATTTTATCCCAAAGCAGATGAACAGATGGACGCTGTTCAAAAATGGTTGCAGGTGGCGCGACAAGTTTTGCCTATGATGAAGAGCTATGTGAGATCTATACACATGCAAAATTTTGGCCCAATCGGTCAAACGGTTCCCCAGATATGAGCTTGGATGTATGCAGAGTAAACCTGAAGGTAGGTGGCGCCACCTGTCATAAAATCGAGAAAGCTGTCCAGGATGTATAAACTAGCAAATTTAAGGTGGATAAGTCAAACCACTGCTGAGATATGAGTGATATTATCCCAAGGCAGATGAACAGATGGCGAATTATCTGATGTGGGCGAAGAGATTGGCGATGATCATAAGATAATCTAATCTTAAGATCATCAATAATATCATTGATATAATCAATAATATCATCTTAAGATACTTCTGATTTTCCTGCAGTCATTGTGTGAGACCTTTATGATGGCCCTCCACATAAATTTTTGCAAAATATTCAGGCAATCCAGAAATCTGTGAAATCAGCATTCCTAGACCTTAGCATGCTTGATCTTCACCAACACGCTGCTTAGGGAACTCCAGCAACCAAAAAACGTTTCTACTTCTGTCCAAGACCAGACAGGCAGACAGAAAATTTGCCAATGCTGCACCATCCGTGACAATTATGCCTGTATCCTCCGCATACAATGCGATTAGTGTCGGTGAAGCTACAGATATATAAGACTCGAAGCAGTTGCCTTTTTCATTTCCTTTGAGACTTTTCATGAATGTCTTAATGTGTGAGATTAAAGAATTTGGCCCTGTGGTTTTTTAGAAGAAGATCTTTGTAGCCACTGAGCTAAAATGGGCTGTTATGGCATTTGACTAATTCAGCTTCCCATAACTCGACCAAAAGTCATTTAACAGAGACCATTTGAACAAACTTTAGAAAGCACTACCCTAGGATTATTTCTGTGAAATCTAAAACAATTTGGCCATATGGTTTCAGAGAAGAAGTTTTTTGTAGACCTCAGTATGATACAGGCATCGATGACACCCGTACAAAAAACAAGTGACCCATGGGTCATGACGCTCAGCTGACTGGGAAGAGATTCGCAAAAGGAAATTTTATCATCAGAATAGTAGTATATACCCATTCAACTGAAGCATCAAACAGATTAACCAACAGGCCAAGATTTAGTCTGTATTTATATATCTCAAAAATAGAGAAAAAATGTGTAAACTTTAAAAACTAGAATACGGGTTACCGACAAGTGACTACATATATCCGCCAAAATCAGAGTGGAACGGGTGAAGTGAGGCATGGATTGAGTGGCAAGGGGAAACAGAGTGAGGTATGTTGCATATTAGCATGGATGTCTGCAGCCTAAATGTGTATGTAGGTTGTGCCACCTACCACAAATCCAGAAAGCTGTCGAAGTTGTATACACCTGCAAAATTTTAGGCAGAAAAGTCAAACCACTACATGTATATGAGCGATTTTTGCCCATGGCAGACAAACAGACAAACACTGTGCAAAAATCTTTGCAGGTGACCCCTCCAGTTTTGTGTATGATAAAGACCTATGTGAGATCTAAACACATGCACAATTTTGTCCCAATCGGTCAAATGGTTCCTGAGATATGAGCTTGGATGTGTGCAGCGTTAACTAGAATGTAGGTGGCGCCACCTGTCATAAAATCAAGAAAGCTGTCCACGATGTATAAATCTGCAAAATTTTAGGCAGTTATGTCGAACCACTACAGAGAAATGAGTGATTTTAGGCCACGGCAGACTAACAGACAGACGCTGTGCAGAAATGGTTGCAGGTGGCGCCACCAGTTTTGCGTATGATAAAGAGCTATGTGAGATCTATACACATGCAAACTTTTGGCCCAATCGGTCAAATGGTTCCCGAGATATGAGCTTGGATGTCATCAGCGTGAATGTGAATGTAGGTGGCGCCCCCTGTCATAAAATCAACAAGGCCTACAGGCCTTATGCGAACCTGTGCAAATATTAGGAGTATGAATGGTGGTTTATTTTTTTAATTTAATATTGATCCTCTTTAGTCCTGCATATCTACCTTAGTCACTATGATTTCAGCAAAATGGATGTTTCGGACCTGCAAGTTTCAGACTAGGACATTTTAAAACTAGAATATGGGCAGTCGACAAGCGACTATGTGTATCCGCAGAAATCAGAGTGGGCCAGGTGAAGTGAGGCATAGATTAAGTGGCAAGAGGAAAAGAGTGAGGTGTGTTGCATATTAGCATGGATGTCTGCAGCGTAAACCTGAATGTAGGTGGTGCCACCTGTCATAAAATCGAGAAAATTGTCCAGGATGTATAAACCTGCAAAATTTCAGGTGGATAAGTCAAACCACTGCTGAGATATGAGTGATTTTATTCCAAAGCAGATGAACAGATGGACGCTGTGCAAAAATGGTTGCAGGTGGCGCCACCAGTTTTGCCTATAATGAAGAGCTATGTGAGATCTATACACATGCAAATTTTGGCTCAATCGGTCAAAGGGTTCCCGAGATATGAGCTTGGATGTCTGCAGAGTAAACGTGAATGTAGGTGGCGACACCTGTCATAAAATCCAGAAAGCTGTCCAGGAGGTATAAACCTGCAAAATTTCAGGCGGAAAAGTCAAACCACTGCTGAGATATGAGTGATTTTATCCCAAAGCAGATGAACAGATGGACGCTGTGCAAAAATTGTTGCAGGTGGCGCCACCAGTTTTGCCTATGATGAAGAGCTATGTGAGATCTATGAACATGCAAAATTTTGGCTCAATCGGTCAAATGGTTCCCGAGATATGAGCTTGGATGTCTGCAGAGTAAACGTGAATGTAGGTGGCGCCACCTGTCATAAAATCAAAATGCTGTCCATGATGTATAAACCTGCAAAGTTTCAGGTGGAAAAGTCAAACCACTGCTGAGATATGAGTGATTTTATCCCAAAGCAGATGAACAGATGGACGCTGTGCAAAAATGGTTGCAGGTGGCGCCACCATTTTTAGTGTAAGTTATAAAGCTTTCATAGGGCTACATTTGTGCAAAATTTTTAGCCTGATCGGTCAAACGGTTCCCGTGGGTTTATGTGTGGAAACAGACGCACAAATGGACGCTGGGCAGAGAGGAAAGGTCAGAGGTCAACCTAAAATGAGGGCGCAGCAGTTCACATGTTACTGATCATAATTCCGAATTTTGAAAAATTCTGCCCAGTGGTTATGGAGGAGTTCTCCGGAAATCTATGCAGCAATGGCGGCAGCGTCAGCGTCCGACTGAAAACATAGTATCCGCAAAACTCTGTTTTGGTGGATACAATGATTGTAGCTGGCACCACCAGTCTTATATACAACGAAGAGATATATAAATATGCCCAATGTCAGACTGATATGGCAAACCCCTCCTGTGAAATAAGCAGGGACATACACTGTGCAAAAATTATTGTAGGTGGCGCCACCAGTCTCGTACACTATAAAGCTACCCGATATGTATAAACATGCCCAACTTAAGGCTGATATATCAAATTCCTCTGTAGAAATAAGCAGGCGCATACACTGCAAAAGTCAATGTAGGTGGCACCACCTGTCTTGTAAATAAGAATACCATCAAAGACGCATAGTTCCCGAGATATGAGGGTTTATGAGTGGAAACAGACCGACAAATGGACACTGGATAGAGAGGAAAGGTCAGAGGTCAACGAAAATTGGTTAGGCACCAGTTCACATGTGACCCGATAATTGGTGCAAGTTTCAGAAAAATTGGTCCATTAGTCTCCGAGGAGCTTTCTGGAAACGAATGCCGCGGCGGCGGAGGAACCCGGTCAAAAACATAGTATCCACAAAACTTCGACCAGTCTGCAGAAACTAATAAAAACACTTAATGGTCAATATCCATGCAAAGAATCATGGTGATCTCTGCATTAGTTGTTCAGATACTTCAGCTTTTGTATCAACTTGTCCATTATTCTTAGGGATACTTCGGAGTCCTATAGCTTGAAGAATATGGGTAACAGAGACCTAATTTCAAGTTACCACAGGCACTTTTCATGGGCCTCCTTGCATGACAAGAATGAAGATTCTAGGTCCAGTTGTTGCGATTTGTACCCTGTTGACAGATAACCACATCTTTAAAGGTCTCAAAAAAAGAGAAAAAATTCTTAAAAATTTGAAAATAAAAATAGAGGTGGCCCACCTAGTCTGCAGAAACTGATGGAACAGCTCATGATCAATATGTATGCCGAAAATCATGACCATCAGTGTTGAAGTTATTGAGATACTGCAGTTTTTGTATCAAATTTTCCATTATTCTGGGGGGGGGGGTATTTTGGAGCCATACAGCTTAAAGAATATGGGTAACAGAGACCTAATTTCAGGTTTCCATGGAGACTTTTCATGGGTCGCCCTGTGTGTCAAGAATGAAGATTCTTGGTCCAGTTTTTATGATTTGTGCCCTGTTAACAGATGTTCATATCTTTAAAGGTCTCAAAAATAGAGAAAAATTTCGTAAACAAAAACCCGAACAAATACAGGTGGTGCCATCAGTCTGCAGAAACTGATGAAACACTCCATGATCAATATCCATGCGAACAATTATGGTTATCTCTGCATTAGTTGTTCAGATACTTCAGCTTTTGTATCAAGATTTCCATTATTCTGAGCTGTACTTTGGAATGCCATAGCTCAAAGGATATGGGTGACAGAGACCAAATTCCAGGTTTCCATGGAGACTTATCATGGGTCTCCCTGTGTGTCAAGAATGAAGATTCTAGGTCCAGTCGTTACGATTTGTACCCTGTTGACAGATAACTACATCCTTAAAGGTCTCAAAAATAGAGAAAACAATTCGTAAAAATTGAAAAATACAGGTGGCGCCACCAGTCTGCAGAAACTGATGAAACATCTCATGATCAATATGTATGCCGAAAATCATGACCATCAGTGATGTGGTTAATGAGATATTGTGTTTTTGTATGAATTTTTTTTACTATTTTGGGGGGTAATTTGGGGCCCCATAGCTCGAAGGATATGGGTAACAGAGACCTAATTTCTGGTTTGCATGGAGAATTTTCATAGGTCTTTCAGTGTGTCAAAAATGAAGATTCTAGGTCCAGTCTTTATGATTTGTGCCTTGTTAACAGATGTTCACATTTTTAAAGGTCTCAAAAACAGAGAAAAGGTTCGTAAAAAATCGAAAAAAATACAGGTGGCGCCACCAGTCTGCAGGAAGTGATGTAACATCTCATGATCAATATGTATGCCAAAAATCATGAACATCAGTCAAGTAGTTAATGAGATATTGAATTTTTGTATGAAATTTTTTACTTTTCTGGGGGTATTTTGGGGCCCCATAGCACGAAGGATATGGGTAACAGAGACCTAATTTCTGGTTTCCATGGAGATTTTTTTATGGACCTCTCAGAATCCCAAGTTACAAGTTTCTAGGTCCAGCAGTTACGATTTGTGCCTGGTTAACGGATGGACAGACGGACAGATGGACAGACAGACGGACGACGGACAAAGAGTGATCGCTATAGCTCAGATAACTTTCAGTCCTGAGCTAAAAAGGCCGATGCAGGTGGCGCCACCAAAACCTCAATTTCATATGAATATGAGCAACATTGGTATAAAATTTAGTGATGATTGCTCGAGCCGTTTCTGAGATTTTGATTTTAGTATTCTTTTTTTATATATTTTATAGAAATAAGCAGGCACAAAAGTCACACACTGTGCAAATGTCATTGTAGGGGGTGAAACCTGTCTTGTGAACGAGAAAACCATCAAAGACACATAGACAGGTCAAAATATTAGGCTAATACATCAAACTTACCTTAAGTCTGATGCATGGGACTGACCAAGCTTAGGTGAGAAAGGCAGTTAGCCTGAGTGAAAAGTGACAAATTTGCTGGCTCAGGCTACTGTACTGAGTGAACTCATGACCTGCACCTGGCTAGACTGGGTGAACTTTTGACCTGTACCTGGCTGCACTGAGTGAACTCTTGACCTGTTGCCTAATCTGACACAGTTGGCAGTCTGCCAAAGCTATAAATAGATTGGCTCTATGCGCAGCCCTGAGGGGCATGACACCCATGAGGTGATCACATGGTGCCCATGAGGTGTTCACATGTCACCCATGAGGGAATCACATGCCTTGTGCTTGGCTGCACTGACTGAACTCTTGACCTATTGCCAAATCTGAAACAGTTGGCAGTTTCTTAACCTATTTAAATAAACAGACACAATCTTGGCCTGTTGGCAAATCTGTTTACACATACTGAAAGACTTTGGCTAAAATGCTTTCTTTCAAGCTGAAATATTTATAAACTTTTCATCAAAATATCTAGAATAATAAAAGATTCAGTTCGTTCATTGTTAAAGGTCCAATAATTCTGCCAAAAATCATTCAAGTAAACTTGAACAAAGGCCACCTAAGAATAACTTTTGTGCCATGTAACAGAAGTTATAATTGAAACAATAATTTTGCAGAAGAACAGTTTTGCAGTCAGTTTGAGTTAGACATAATAATGGCCATAAGACCAACTTAAGCTTTTCTGATATGATTGAAAGAACCATGTCCTAGGATAATTCCTTTGAAAAAATGAATGATTCAACTTGACAGTTTCATCATAAACATTTTAAGCTGAAAGAGGCTAAAATTATGAGGTTTTTGCCCTTAAAAAAACAGGTCAATGTAGGTTGCACATCAAAATCTGCAACTTCAAATATGAGTCATGTGACCATCAATTGCACAATACTTGGTAATGCTAGCTTCTGTCATTTCTGAGATAACTATGTCAGTATGCTTACCCTTAGCAAAATGAAAAGTTTGCCGCTGCTTTGCTGCAACCGTGCTGCAAAGCAGCAGAAACCAAAATAGGCTGCAAGAAGAGTGTGCAGGAAGGCTGCGGCTAGTTGCATGCTTCCCGCTGCCTGGCAAAGGCTGCAGGAAAGTGTGCAGCAAATCTGAATTGTGTGCTGGAAGGTTGTGGGAGGGTTGCGGCTAGCCGCAGTCCTATAGAGTATTTTAATACTGTGTGTAGGAAGGCTGCGGGAGGGTTGCGGCTAGCCGCAGCCTCATAGAGTTAACTGGATGCTGTGCGCAGGAAGGCTGCGGGAGGATTGCGGCTAGCCGCAGTCTCATAGAGTTAACTGGATGCTGTGCGCAGGAAGGCTGCGGGAGGGTTGCGGCTAGCCGCAGTCTTTTACAGTTTTATTTGCTCTACTATTTCCTGTCTTACCCTGCTGTGATTGGCTAAACTGATTTTGGAGGGAAAGGCAGCCATTTTTGCAAAATTAGTAAAAGACAGTGCTTTGTTAGCTCTTCTAAAAATATGAAGATCTGTGCCAAATAGCTCAAGTAAGAGTAACATTCAACAGATCCAGCATGTTCAGAGGACTCATTGGATTAATTAGAACATACAATTAGTTGATGGGAGGAACAAAGAGAGGGTGTTATGTTACTACCACCAGTAAGTTTGAACTACATATTTGTACCCTAAGGGATGCCGCAGCAAGCATTGATAAAGGGCTGCCCAGCACTGATAAGATTGATTTGTCCTCAAGTAATTTTATACACAGAAAGTGTAGTATTAAATTTTATTTTGTGGAAAAGTAAAAACTAAGTCTAAGATTAATGGTGGGATTGAAAGATGTTTTCAAGCTGGAAGGCAGATATATCAAAGGCAGCATGAAAACAATTCTGTGGTTAATGTGTATATCATGCATTTATTGTACTCCAATGCATTTTGAGTTTTATTGATTTGAATATGAAACAGTAACTTTAAATAAGGTTTTGTTTTCATCTTCACACAAACTTTAAAATTCTCAGGCTAAGCTTCATTTAAAGTTGATTTGCTAAATTCTGTTTGACTTATGTCTATAGATGTCACCCTAAGTAAACGGGAAATTCCTAACAATATTGAAGTAACCCAATGTCACTTTGTGGTTCATGTTTCCAGTCCTTGGCCTGACAATATACTCACCCAGAACTTTTATTCAGCTATGTAGCTACACAACTTCATGCAGGATTCGTGTGACTGTGTAGTGTGTACTCTGATTCATATTCATCAAGGTGTAATTTCTAACAAAGCTTGATTAAGTTTGGTTTATATTTAAAAGCCATTATGGATTAAGGTTTAATTTTATGTGCAAATTAAATGGAGTTTCATGAGAGCTTGTTCTGTTGAGTACCTGCATTTATATTTGGAGCAGAGACAGTCACTGACTAATGACATGGCATGTCTGCTTGTACACAATAACTGAGCCCACGTGCTATTGTTTATACATATCATGGCTGCTATCTAATTGGCCCCTGCTGCGGGAAAGTGTGCGAGAAGGCTGCGGGAAAGTGTGCGAGAAGCTGCAGAAAGTGTGCGAGAAGGCTGCGGGAAAGTGTGCGAGAAGGCTGCAGGAAAAGGGCTGCGGGAACATTGGTTGCAGCAAGCCTGCAGCAAGGTTGCCGCAAACTAATTTGCATGGCAAATTGTGACCTTGCTGCAAGGTTGCTGCAAAGCTGCGGGAAAGTGTGCGAGAAGCTGCAGAAAGTGTGCAAGGCTGCAGGAAGTGTGCGAGAAGGCTGCGGGAAAGTGTGCAAGAAGGCTGCTGGAAAGTGTGCGAGAAGGGTGCGGGAAAGTGTGCGAGAAGCTGCAGGAAGTGTGCAAGGCTTCAGGAAGTGTGCGAGAAGGCTGCGGGAAAGTGTGCGAGAAGGCTGCAGGAAAAGGGCTGCGGGAACATTGGTTGCAGCAAGCCTGCAGCAAGGTTGCCGCAAACTAATTTGCATGGCAAATTGTGACCTTGCTGCAAGGTTGCTGCAAAGCTGCAGCAAGTTTGCAGCAACAGTGCGCGGCAAGCTCATTTTTTGCTAAGGGTACTTGGCCAATTGACTGTTCAAATTCATTTAACTCCACTAAAATTTATCAAATGCAAACCATTTAAACAAACATTTCTGTAAAAATATTGAACAATTTGGCTGGACCATTGGCAAGAAGACTTTTAAAGGTTTTTCAGCTTTTCCCCTATAAAATCTAAGTAAATGCAGATAACAAAAAAATCAGCTGAATCCCACAACATTTGATTTGATGGTAGCTCCTGCTTTTCCTGAGAAATTATGGGTTGATATACAGATGACTAATAATCCCCGTACAAAAAAAAGGTCAATGCAGGTGGCGCCACTAATACCTGAATTTCATATATGACTCATGTGACCAAAACTGGCAAAAAATTTGGTGATGATAGCTCTGGCCGTTCCTGAGATTGTCATTTTATTATGCTTATGATGACTAGGTTCAACTTCCTGTAATTTGGCTAAAATTCAACGAATTTGAACCATTTGAACAAACTTGAGAGAGATGGTATAAAAGATTATTTTTCTGAAATATTTAACAAATTGTCTTCACCGTTTCAGAGGAGAAGATTTTTAAATTTTAAGTTTTATTAGCTTTTCTCTATAAAATCTTAGAAAATGCAGATTTATTTTTCAGATGGCTAATTTTTTGCATTAAATTTTATGATGCTAGCTTCAGTCGTTTTTGAAATAGTATGGGTTAACGTATACCTGTGATTGTAAACATTGCCTGGCATGAGGAATATCTAAAATCATATATCTACATTTTTAAAAAGTTTTTTAAAAATTATTCTTGTCAATATTAACCAAAGATAACCTGAAATCTAAATGTCTGGAGGCATGATGTAACAGATGCTGATAAACTGGTTCCAGGCTAGATGTGTCTGCTTCAACATATATGGTAAAATAACTCAATTCAATCTTTATTATAAGAATTATTGTAGGGATTATTCTTGTAAAATATTTAATAAACTGGCTTCAGTGGCATCAGTTGAAAAACGTTTCGCAGGTTTTCAACTGATATAGGAAGATACAGCAAACTGGCTAAGTTCAGCTTCCCGTAACTCAGCCAAAAAGCACTGAACAAAAACCATTTGCAGAAACTTGAATTATCAACATCTGAGGATAATTAATGTGTGAGATTTAAGAATTTGGCCCAGTGGTTTTTGAGAAGAAGATCTTTGTAGCCACTGAGCTAAAATGGGCTGTTATGGCATATGACTAAATTCAGCTTCCTATAACTTAGCCAAAAGTCACTGAAAAGAGACCATTTGAACAAACTTTAGAAAGCACTACCCTAGGATCATTTCTGTGCGATATTAAACATTTTGGCCATATGGTTTCAGAGAAGAAGTTTTTTGTAGCCCTTAGTTTGATACAGGCACTGATGACCCTGTACAAAAAGGTCGATGCAGGTGGCACCACCAATACCTCAATTTCAGATATGACCTATGTGACCAACATTGGCATAAAATTTGGTGATGATAGCTCCAGCTGTTTCTGAGATTTAAATTTTAATATGCTTTTTGGACAGATGACTTAGTTCAACTATCTGTAACTTGGCCAAAAATCACCGAACTTAAACCATTCGTACAAACTTGAGTGAGATTATTCCAGGGATCATTTCTGTGAAATATTGGACAATTTGGCTGGACAGTTTCGGAGAAGAAGATTTTTAAAGTTTTTTTTTAGCTTTTTCCCTATAAAATCTAAGAAAATGCAGTTAGCCAAAAAATTTACAAATCTGATAGAGTTTTTTAGATGACTAATTTTTTTGCATAAAATTTCCTGATGCTAACTCTTGCCGTTTTCAAGATAGTATGGGTTAACGTACATACAACGGACACAGGACCCCGGACGACGCCACACCATCACATAATCTCACAGGTTGGCTATAAAATCGAAATTTCATTTGTATTTTTATTTCATTTTTCCAGTTTTTAGGGACAACGGGTTCGATAAACGACAAATTAAACTAGATGTGTCGGAACGACACGAATGCCTCCGCCTTGGGCAAATTAGAAACATTTGTAAAATTTGGAAAATTTTTTAAGTTCAGGAGGTGTCGTATGGTCAAAAGTAGGTCAACAAGGGCAAAATGCAAACTCGATCTGTAACGTGTTATTATCAAGCAACACACCAAAAATCATGCCAGTATATGCAGGCATTGTGAAAAAAGTCCATACATGTGCATTTTCCATAAAAATTTCTGTCTTTCATGAAATTTTCTATGTTTAGGAGCCGTAAAACAATCAAAAGTAGGTCAACCGGGATGAAACGCAAACTCGATCTGTATCTGTCATTATCTGCCCACACAAAAATCAGGGTGGTATCTGCAGGCATTGAGGAAAAAAAGTCAGTACATATGCATTTGTTATGAAAATTTATATTTTTCATGAAACTTTCTATGATCAGGAGCAGTCAAATGGTCAAAAGTAGGTCAACTGAGACAAAACAAGAACTCGATCTGTAACTGGTCATTATGTGCCTACACACCAAAAATCAGGCCCGTATCTGCAGGCACTGCGAAAAAAGTCCATCCATGTGCACCTTTTTATGAAATTTTCTATGGTAGAGCACCGTCAAACGGTCAAAAATAGGTCAACTGGGACAAAACGTGAACTTGATCTGTAACTGGTCATTATCTGCCCACACACCAAAAATCAGGCCAATATCTGCAGGTATTGTGAAGAAAAGTCTGTACAAGTGTATTTGTCATGAAAATATATATTTTACATGAAATTTTCTATGTTCAGGAGCCGTAAAACAGTCAAAAGTAGGTCAACCGGGACGAAATGCGAACTCCATCTGTAACTGGTCAATATCTGCCGACACACCAAAAATCAGGCCAATATCTGCAGGCATTGCGAAAAAAAGTCCGTACATGTGTATTTGTCATGAAATTTCAAATTTTTCATGAAATTTTCTATGTTCAGGAGCAGTAAAACGGTCAAAATTAGGTCAACCTAGACGAAACGCGAACTCGATCTGTAACTGGTCTATATCTGCCCACACACAAAAAATTAGGCCAATATCTGCAGGCATTGCGAAAAAAAATCTGTACATGTGTATCTGTCATGAATATTTCTATTTTTCATGAAATTTTCTAATTTTAGGAGCCGTAAAACAGTCAAAATTAGGTCAACCTAGACGAAACGCGAACTCGATCTGTAACTGGTCTATATCTGCCTACACACCAAAAATCAGGCCAATATCTGCAGGCATTGCGAAAAAAAGTCCGTACATGTGTATCTTTCATGAATATTTCTATTTTTCATGAAATTTTCTAAGTTTAGGAGCCGTAAAACGGTCAAAAGTAGGTCAACCGGGACTAAACGCGAACTCTATCTGTAACTGGTCTATATCTGCCCACACACCAAAAATCAGACCAATATCTGCAGGCATTGCGAAAAAAAGTCCGTACAAGTGTTTGATTTTGGAATGACGGAATGACGGACATGGGTAAAACTATATGCCCCGGCCACTTTGTGGCGGGGGCATAAAAAATATGGCCTAATGGATACAATTTGTGCCCAGTCTGACTGTCTGGGTGCTCAAAACCAGTTTTTGACCCATAGGTCACATTTATCTGTCTGGGTGCTCAAAATCATGTTTTTCTGTTCATAGGTGCAAAATATAGGTTTCAGTGACCTAATTTTAGGTTTCCTAGGACATCTGCCTCGGACCTCCATGAATGTTACGTTAGAGGATTCTAGGCCTAATGAATACAATTTGTGCCTCGTCTGTCTCGGTGCTGAAAACCATTTTTCAGCCCATAGGTCCCAGAATATAGGTCACCATTACCTACTATCAGGTTTACAAGGACATTTGCCTAGAACCTCCCTGAATCTTATGTTAGAAGATTCTAGGCTTAATGGATACAATTTGTGCCCCGTCTGACTGTCTGGGTGCTTATATGACATCTTTTCCTATAGGTCTCATAATATAGGTCATGGTGACTGTCGGACTTTCTGGGTCCTTAAAATCCTGTTTTCTGCCTGTAGGTCGCAAAATGTAGGTCACCATGACCTAATTTCAGGATTACAAGTAGATTTGCCTAGGAACTTCCTGGATGTACAGATGATACAATTCTTACCCTGTTAACGGCTGGACGGAGTCCAGACAAAGAATGGTCGCTATAGCTCAGATGACTTACAGTCAGCTCAGCTAAAAAAAGTAATCTCTGCTATGAAACTAATCCATGTGTTAAAAATAACCCAAGGATCAAAACACTCAATTATACAAGGAGCAAACTGGAGTTGGGAATGTTTAATTTCACTAAATGAAATAAAGGAATCAGTACTACAAATTTTGATTATTTACCTAGTATCATATAACAGCTGATAAAGCCATGAGTCTTAATGTCATTAGTCAAACATTGAAATCTTTAATGAGCACTTGTCGGAGTAATATTTTAAATTTGACATATTTCAATTTTTTTAAATATTGTAATAAATATGAACCAACTTAAACACCTGGAAAAGACAAGGAAATTTAGATTAATTTAATATAATCAACTGCATCCTTGTCGATCATTAATTTGCTTCATATAATCTCTATTAGTAGACAACAATTTTATTTAATCATTTATTTTTCATTTTTATGATTGAAATGAAAAATACCCAATGGTGACTGCATGGTGTCATTTGGAATACATTTTCAGCCATCTATGGGAGATCCATAAAACATCAGTAATTGCAAGGTAATTCCCTGTTAATCATTTACAAAAAATTCCTAAAAAATTCTTAAAGTTGTTATTACAAACCAATAAATTTTATTTTATTATTGTTTATGGGTATGTTTTTGGCCGAAACAACTACTAGAGGAGGGGGGTTGGACAGTTAGCCCCACCTGAAGCCACCCAAGAGCTGGCTGGCTGCATAGTATGCCTCGCTTCAAGCATGCACAATTAGCCTGTAAGGTCAACAAAAAGATATATATAGGGGCTTCAGTATAGCCTAGTTGTGACATGGTCTCATAAAAACTGTCATAAAAGCTACAGTTTTTGGTAAATTCCTTTCAAAATTTCAGAATTTAGAAGCTGAAATGCTTGCATGTGCATGATAAGAAAATTAAATCAAAAGTGCTTATGAATATCATGTACATGTTGGGCTATTATAAAGGAATATAATGTAATATGTGAGTAAATGATAAATGAAATAACCTGACTGATGGATTAATAAAGTAAAATATGGTGGTTTATTTTTATTCATTTAGGAGGGGTTGAAAAGGCGATATATTTGAGCAAATATGAGTGCAATGACAGCAGTAAAAAGCAGTAGTAGAATGATGACAAGGCTATTTGCTGCCATGCGTTTCCATGGCATTGGCTACCTTTTTGATAGGCTGTTGACAGTTCAACAATTTACACATTTGTCTAATGAGATCCAATTTTAATTTTAATTAAACAAGGCCTACAGGCCTAATGCTAACCTGTGCATTGGGAAATACACCAGGTATAATGCTTCAATGCTGGACCATTACTTCTCATGTATATGAACAATGCAAGTACTAAACATTTTGAATAAGAAACAATTACACAAACATCCCTGCCAGAATTCTGGCATGGGTGCACACAACACAAAAATGATTGTAGCTGGCACCACAAGTCTAGTATACAATGAAGCTATCAGAGATATATACATATGCCCAATTTCAGACTGATATATCAAACCCCTCCTGAGAAATAAGCAGGGACACACACTGCAAAAATTACTGTAGGTGGCACCACACGTCTTGTATACGACAAGAGGAAAAAAGAAGAAGAAGAAGAAAAAAAAAAAAAAAGAATGTAAAACAGTTTGGTCAAAAGAAGGTTACAGCACAGTCACTCAGTACTAGTAGTCCTGATATTTCAGCAAAGCACATACCTACACCTCAGTCCACATCCACTGTGTCTAAGTCCAACAAAGACCAGTCATTTTCAAAGAAAATCTGTAATAACTGCAAGAAGGAAGGTCATCTAATATCTAATAGCTGGAAACTTGTGAATAGACCAAATAGCAAACCTTCTGGTTTTATTTCAAAATCTATGCATAGCACAGTACAAGAGCCAGGCTATTTTCATGTAAATAAGGGATACAACTCCTTTATTGACTCCAATAAAGAGTTTGATGCTATGGAGGCCCAAGTGCCGTCTGAATCTAACGAAGAATCCGTAGATTGCGGAGCAAAAACCTCAGTTGATTCCTGCGAGGAATTAAATAAGGCTGGGTCCTTTCAAGACTCCTGCGAGGAGTGTTCTCTAAATGAGGCTAAGTCCTTTTATGACTCTTGCGAGAGTATTTCAAGTGAGGCCAGGTCCTCTTATGACAAACAAAAGTTTGTTTCTGCTGAGGAAAATTCTTCTGTTGACTTCCATGAGGAGTCTGATGATAAAAAGGATGTAGATTCCTTAGATGACTCTGAAACAGAGTTTATGACTGACACTGTCAATGTCAGTTCTTTGTTTGATGAGGGTGAGGTAGTTGATTCCTCTCCTGACTCTGAAATGGAGTTATTTGAGCAATTCATACATGATGGTTTTGTATCACTTTCGAGTGATTTTTCAGATTCTACCCCTATAAGAATTTTGAGGGACACTGGTTCAGGCTAGACTCTCATGTTAGCAAACACTTTGCCATTTTCTAATAGTTCCTTTACTGGGGCACATGCACTTGTTAATGGTGTGTTTTCAGACAGGCAAACTTCAGTTCCGCTTCACAGTATCCATTTAAAGTCAGATTTGATTTCTGGGAATATTACTGTGGGCATAAGAACTACTTTACCCTTTAAGGGAATTCAGTTGCTACTAGGCAATGATGTTGCAGATGATAAAGTACAGCCTGTGCCAATAGTGACAGAAAAGCCGTCACTTGATCAGGACACTGATCCGGAAAGTCAGGTTTTAACCTGGTTCCTGGTTTGTATCCTTCATGTGCTGTAACTAGATCTATGGCCAAGAAAAACACACATGAAGATAATGGTCCAGATAATAACACTCTGGCAGTCACTAGTGACTCGTCTAATGACTCTAGGTATAAAACAGTACAGCTCTTCGCCATACCATCCTGAAAGTCAAGGCGCCTTCTAGCGTTTTCACCAGACATTAAAAAACATGATCAGGACTTATTGCTATGACACACAGAAAGACTGGGAAGAAGGAATCCACCTATTTTTGTTTGTTGTTGGCGAATCCTTTCAGGAGTCCTTGGGTTTCTGTCCCTCTGAACTAATTTTCGGACATGGACCTCGAACGGAACTTCCATTGAGACTGCTAAAAGAAAACTTTTGTGTGAAAATCCTGATTCTCTTAGTTTACTGCAGTATGTCTCAGACTTTCGCACTAAGCTGCACAATGCTTATGAGATTGCAAAGTCAAATCTAAAATCTGCACAAAGTAAAATGAAAACAAAGTATGACAAGCACACTGTGAGTAGGACGTTTGAGCCTGGTGAAAAGGTCCTTGCCTTACTTCCCATTCCTGGCAGACCTCTGCAAGCTAGGTATTTTGGTCCTTACATTGTTTACAAGAAAGTCAGTGATTTAAATTACATACTGTTTCCACCAGATAGATGTAAGAAGAAACAACTGTGCCATGTTAACATGTTGAAACCATATTATGAGAGATTTAGCACATCAGATGTTGTACAAAATGTTACTGCTGTGAATTGTGTAAAAACTGACCCTGACCCAGTTAAAGTAGATACTGATTGTGTGATGTAGACATTCAGTGTGGTACAGTCCCATTAAAAAACTCAGACGTGCTTAAAAACCTGGATGCCAAACTGTTACACCTTAAAGCACAACAACAACAAGACCTCAAGATCTTGCTGCGGAATTATGAACATTTGTTTAGTGGCATTCCAACACGAACTAACATGTTGTGCCATGACGTAGATGTTGGCAAGGCAAGCGCAGTCAAGCAACATCCATATAGACTGAATCCAGAAAAGCAAAAGTATCTACAGGATGAGATTCAATATTTGCTGGACAATGATTTTATTGAACCTAGTAACTGTAACTGGAATTCACCATGTATTCTTGTGCACTGAAACTGAACTCTGTCACCAAAACTGACACGTTCCCGAATCCGAGGACAGATGATTGTATTGATAGAGTCGGTAGCTCCAGATATGTCTCCAAGTTTGACTTGATGCTAAGATAAGTGCTATTTCTGCATTTCCCAGACCAGAAAACAAAAAGCAAATAATACGTTTTCTTGGTATGGTTGGATACTACAGGAAGTTTTGTCCAAATTTTGCTGCTGTAGCTGAACCTTAGACTAATTTGTTAAAGAAGAAACAAAAGTTTGTATGGAATGTTCAGTGTGAAAATGCATTTCAGAATTTGAAAGGGATTCTTTGAATTTCACCAATTTTAGCAGCTCCAGACTTTTCTGTACCTTTTAAGTTAGCTGGAGATGCTAGTGATACTGCTGCTGGTGCTGTGTTTGTTACAGGAAGGCAATGATGGCATAGATCATCCAATTTGTTATTTCTCAAGAAAGTTTAATGCAAACAAGAACAACTACTCCACTATTGAAAAAGAATGTTTGGCTTTGATTTTGGCGTTGCAACATTTTGAAGTTTATGTTACTTCATCAGTAAGGCCTATTATTGTCTTCAGTGATCACAATCCCCTCACATTCATGAACAAGTTGAATTGTAAAAATCAAAGATTGTTGAGATGGAGCTTGTTCTTACAGGATTACAATCTTGATATCATACACATTAAAGGGAAAACAATTTACTTGCTGATTGCTTATCGAGATGTTTATGAAATGTTGTAAACAAGATGTTTATGTAATGGTGTAAATAAGATGATTTTGAGATGTTGTAAAAATTTAGTGATTGTGATCATTGATACTATCTAATAATATCTACACACTATCTAATAAGCTCACAGGTTCGCTAAAAATATTAACAATTCATCTGAAAATATTTTTTCAATAATATAATTGAAATATATGATTATTAAAATAATATTATAAAATATATTCATGAATGCATTTATGAATACATTTCGAAAGTATTTGCCCTCAAATACTTACTTTTTACCTGTATTAGTATTTGTATTAATTTTCATTAACAATCTATTGAATTCTTGTAATCATATTTGGATACAATTATAAAGTATTCACTCAATGTCTCATATTTATGCAGTTTCAGTCAAACAAAACTGTTGAGAATCCAGGATATACAAATTTCACAAATTCAAATAATGATTGTAACTACCTGGTTTTATGGCTTTAATTTATAAACAAGGCCTACAGGCATAATGCGAACCTGTGCAACGAGATTACACCAGGTATAATGCTTCAATGCTGGACCATTACTTTTCAAGAACATGTGTAACATGTATATGAACAATGCAAATACTAAACACTAAACGGACACAGTGCAAAATGGTGGCAGGTGGCTCCACCAATTTTGTGTATGATTAAGAGCTATGTGAGATCTATACACATGCAAAATTTCAGGGGGATATGTCAAACCATTCCTGAGATATAAGCCTGAATGTCTGCAGCGTACACATAAATATAGGTGGCGCCACCTGCCACAAAATCCAGAAAGCTGTCCAAGATGTATAAACTTGCAAAATTTTAGGCAGATATGTCAAACCACTGCCGAGATATGAGTGATTTTATCCCACGGCAAACTAACAGACGGACGCTGTCCAAAAATGTTTGCAGGTGGCGCCACTGCTTTTGCGTATGATAAAGAGCTATGTGAGATGTGAGAAACATGCAGAATTTATGCCCAACTGGTCGACTGTTTCTGAGATATGAGCTTGGATGTCTGCAGCTTAAACGTGACTGTAGTTGGCGCCACCTGTCATAAAATCAAGAAAGCTGTCAAGGATGTATAAACCTGCAAAGTTTCAGGTGGATAAGTCCAACCAATGCAGAGATATGAGTGTTTTTATCCCAAGGCAGATGAACAAAAATGGTTGCAGGTGGCGCCACCATTTTTTGGGTATGTTATAAAGCTTTCCAAGGGCTACATTTGTGCAAAATCTTTAGCCTTATCGATCAAAAGGTTCCCAAGATATGTGGGTTTACGTGTGGAAACACATGCACAAATGGACACTGGGCAGAGGGGAACGGTCAGAGGTCAAACAAAAATGAGGGCGCAGCAGTTCACATGTGACCGATCATAATTCCGAATATTAAAAAATTCTGCCCAGTGGTTATGGAGGAGTTCTCCGGAAACCTATGCTGCGATGGCGGCAGGATCAGCATCCGACTGAAAACATAGTATCTGCAAAACTCTGTTTTGGCGGATACAATGATTGTATCTGGTACCACCAGTCTTATATACAACAAAGAGATATACAAATATGCCCTATTTCAGGATGATATGTCAAACCCCTCCTTAGAAATAAGCAGGTGCATACACTGCAAAAGTCAATGTAGGTGGCACCACCTGTCTTGTAAATAAGAATACCATCAAAGACACATAGACAGGTCAAAATATCAGTCTAATTCATCAAACTTCCCAGAGTTTGATGCACTGGGCTGACAAGGCTTAGGTGAGTAAGGCAGTTACCCCAGAGTGACCTGTGACAAATTGCTGCCTCAAGCTACTGCACTGAGTGAACTCTTGACCTGCACCTGGCTAGACTGAGTGAATTTTTGACCTGTGCCTTGCTGCACTGAGTGAACTCTTGACCTATTGCATAATCTGACACAGTTGGCAGTCTGCCAAAGCTATAAATAGATTCAGACTGAACTTTGGTGCCAAATATGATGCAGTGAGCAGTCTGCCAAAGTTATAAATAGAATGCAGTACTGCACTGAGTGAACTCTTGACCTATACCTGGCTGCACTTCTTCCAATCCTGGCACTGTGCCAAAACTATTCATAGAACTGACATCATATTTGCTAATGGCCAACATCAAGGCACTGGCAATCTGCCAATGGTAAACCAAGTGCTGCCATCTGTACACAAAAGTGGTCACTACTTGAAATAACTTTGAAATTTATTTTCCCAATACAAAAGGCTTTTCTGCTGACTTTTTATAAAAAAGAAATCAGGAATATATGTAAAATTATTACGGATGCATACTAAATGCAAAAATTAAAATACAGATATATCTCACTGATGGCAAATTCTTGAATAAAGTTGAGTAGGGATACCAATAATTTATAATCAACATACAGTTGTTTTTATATAGCCATAGAGAGCTGAATATCCATGATTGTAACATTGCCTGGTATAATGAATAACTTAAATCATAAATCTAAATTTTTTAAAAGCTTTTTAAAAAAACTTTCTTGTCAATATTAACCAAAGATAACCTGAAATCTTAATGTCTAGTGGCATGATGTAATAGATGCTGATAAACTGGTGCCAGGCTTGATGTAACAGCATCACACAGCTAACATATATGGTAAAATGACTCAATTCAGTCTCCATAATTCAGCCAAAAATCATTCATGTGGAACCATTAATGACAATTATTATAAGAATTATTGTAGGGATTATTCTTGTAAAACATTTAATAAACTGGCTTCAGTGGCATCAGTCGAAAAACGTTTCGCAGGTTTATAACTCATATAGGAAGATACAGCAAACTGGCTAAGTTCAGCTTCCCGTTACTCAGCCAAAAAACACTGAACAAAAACCATTTGCACAAAATTGAATTATCAACATCTGAGGATAATTAATGTGTGAGATTTAGGAATTTGGCCCAGTGGTTTTTGAGAAGAATATCTTTGTAGCCACTGAGCTAAAATGGGCTGTTATGGCATATGACTAAATTCAGCTTCCCATAACTCAGCCAAAAGTCACTGAAAAAGACCATTTGAACAAACTTAAGAAAGCACTACCCTAGGATCATTTCTGTGCGATATTAAACATTTTGGCCATATGGTTTCAGAGAAGTTTTTTGTAGCCCTTAGTGTGATACAGGCACCAATGACCCTGTACAAAAAAAGGCCGATGCAGGTGACACCACCAATACCTCAATTTCAGATATGACCTATGTGACCTACATTGGCATAAAATTTGGTGATGATAGCTCCAGCTGTTTCTGAGATTTAAATTTTAATATGCTTTTTTGCACAATTAACAAAGTTCAACCTCCTGTAACTCGGCCAAAAATCTCTGAACTGGAACCATTCGAACAAACTTGAGAAAGATTCTTCCAAGGATCATTTCTGTGAATTATTGGACAATTTGGCTGGACAGTTTTGGAGAAGAAGATTTTTAAAGCTTTTTAGCTTTTTCCCTATAAAATCTAAGAAAATGCAGTTGGAAAAAAATAAACAAGGCCTACAGGTCTAATGCGAAACTGTGCATTGGGAAATACACCAGGTATAATGCTTCAATGCTGGACCATGACTTCTCATGTATATGAACAATGCAGGTAGTAAACATTTTGAATAAGAAACAATTACACAAATATCACTGCTGAAATTCTGGCATGGGTGCACACAACACAACTAGGGACCCATGGGTCTCAACGCTCAGTTGAATTTGTCTATAAGGATATTTTGAAAGAAATTTTTCAGAACGACAGTTCTGTGACCTTAACCAATGACCTTGTGACCAAAAAATCTTAGAACTTAATATCCTTGAACTTGCAGCATTAGGATTATTGTAACAATCTTTTAAAAAATGACCTTGACCTCTGACCAGATAACCTCAAATTCTACAGGTTTCCTCACTTTGGGCAAGTAAGCCATGTGTGAACGTTGGAAAGTTCAGGATGAAAAATAAGATTTACAGTGCATCCACAATCTTTTTAAAGATGTGGCTTCTGTGACCTTCAACTCAGATCGCTGGACCCTGAAAATCAAAATGAATTTACATATGTGGTTGGTCATTATTAAATCAAGTTTGAAGCCAATCTGTCTATCCAAAGCAGAATTATCATCCATAAACTAATTTGTGAATGGATGGGCCCTGTGACTTTGACCATTGACCAATGACCCAAAAATCAAATGGAATCTTCCCCTAGTGGCAGGTTAGCAATATCTTGAAAATGGAAGGTTTGCGATGAAAAGTTTGGCTTCAAATGCATACACATTCCTTTTAAAGAAAAGGGTCCTGTGACCTTGACCTTTGACCGTTGGACCCCAAAATCAACATGGTTCTTACTTTAGTGGTGGGCCATTTATAAGTTAAGTTTAAAACCAATATATCAAACTTAACTGGAGTTATCATCTGGAAACTAATTTGTGTGGATGGACAGATTGACAGACAGACAGACATACAAACAGACAGACTGACAGAAAGGGTGATTAGTATAGGGCATCCACTTGTGATCAATAAACACACCTGGTTTAGGACACCAGATGTAATGACAGTTGAGAAACTGACATGATTGTTGTCATTTTATAGTAAATAAATAGAAAATATTTGTTAAAATAGGAAAAAATATAGGTGGTGCCACAACGTTTCAGGAACTGACAAAACTAGTCAAGGTCAAAATTCAAGGCAAGATTCATGACAAACCATGCATTAATTATCAAGATATTGGAGGTTTTGTATCAAATTTTTTACTATTCTGGGGGGTACTTTCAAGCCCCATAGCTCGAAGGAAAAAGGCTGCAGAGACCTAATTTCAGGTTTCCAAGGAAATTTTTAATTGACCTCCCTGGATGTTCACTTAGAAGTTTCTAGGACCAGCTGTTAAGATTTGTGCCCTGCTAATGGAGGGACGAACATCCAGACTGACGACGGACAAAGCGCCATTCCTATACCTCAGTTGACTTACAGTCAGCTGAGCTAAAAATGATTGTAGCTGGCACCACCAGTCTTGTATACAACAAAGCTATCACAGATATATACATATGCCCAAGTTCAGACTGATATATCAAACCCCTCCTGAGAAATAAGCAGGGACACACTCTGTGCAAAAAATTATTGTAGGTGGCACCACCAGTCTTGTATACGACAAGTATACGATAATTAAAATACGATAGGTATAAATATGCCCAATTTCAGGATGATATATCATTAATTATTTATATAATTAACTATGATTAACTATTGATATAATTCCTCAATAGAAATAAGCAGGCACAAAAGTCACACACTGTGCAAATGTCATTGTAGGTGGTGACACCTGTCTTGTGAACAAGAAACCCATCAAAGACAAATAGACAGGTCAGAATATTAGGCCAATACATCAAACTTACCTTAAGTCTGATGCATGGGGCTGACCTCGCTTAGGTGAGAAAGGCAGTTGCCCCGAGTGAACTGTGACAAATTTGCTAGCTCGGGCTACTACACTGAGTGAACTCATGACCTGCACCTGGCTAGACTGGGTGAACTTTTGACCTGTACCTGGCTGCACTGAGTGAACTCTTGACCTGTTGCCTAATCTGATACAGTTGGCAGTCTGCCAAAGCTATAAATAGATTGGCTCCATATGCAGCCCTGAGGGGCATGACACCCATGAGATGATCACATGCTGCCCATGAGGTGATCACAAGCTGCCCATGAGGTGTCCACATGTCACCCATGAGGAGATCACATGCCTTGTGCTTGGCTGCACTGACTGAACATTTGACCTTTATCTGGCTGCACTGAATGAACTCTTGATCTATTGCCAAATCTGAAACAGTTGGCAGTTTCTTAACCTATTTAAATATACAGACATATTCTTCGCCTGTTGGCAAATCTGTTTACACATACTGAAAGACTTTGGCTAAAATATTTTTTTTCAAGCTGACATATTCATAAACTTTTTTTTATTCAAAATATCTAGAATAATAAAAGATTCAGTTCTTTCATTGTTAAAGGTCCAATAATTCTACCAAAAATCATTCAATTAACCTTAAACAAAGGTCACCTAAGAATAATTTTTGTGCCATGTAACAGAAGTTATAATTGAAACAATAATTTTGTAGAAAAACAGTTTTGCAGTCCTCAGTTTGAGTTAGACATAATAATGGCCATAAGACCAATTAAGTTTTTCTGATATGATTGAAAGAACCATGTCCAATGATAATTCTTTTGAAAAAATGAACCATTCAACTTGACAGTTTTATCATAAACATTTTAAGCTGAAAGAGGCTAAAATTATGAGGTTTTTTCCCATAAAAAAAACAGGTCAATATAGGTGGCACATCAAAATCTGCAACTTCAAATATGAGTCATGTGACCAACATTTGCACTGGCATAAAATTTGGTGATGATAACTCTGGCCGTTTCTGAGATTGTCATTTTAGTATGCTTTTTAGACAGATAACTAGGTTCAACTTCCTGTAATTCGGCCAAAATTCATCTAACTGGAACCATTTGAACAAACTTGAGAGAGATGGCATAAAAGAATATTTCTGTGAAATATTGACCAAATTGGCTTGACTGTTTCAGAGGAGAAGATTTTAAAAGGTTTTTTAGCTTTTTCTCTATAAAATCTAAGAAAATGCCAATTTTTTTCAGATGGCTAATTTTTTGCATTAAATTTCATGATGCTAGCTCCACTCATTTTCGAAATACTAGGGGTTAACGTATACCTGTGATTGTAAACATTGCCTGGCATGAGAAATATCTAAAATCATAAATCTACATTTTTTAAAACTTTTAAAAAAACATTCTTGTCAATATTAACCAAAGATAACCTGAAATCTAAATGTCTGGAGCATGATGTAACGGATGCTGATAAACTGGTTCCAGGCTAGATGTATCTGCTTCACACAGCTAACATATATGGTAAAATGACTCAATTCAATCTTTATTATTCATCCAAAATTCATTCTTTGGAACCATAAAAGACAATTATTATAAGAATTATTCAGGGGATTATTTTTGTAAAATATTAAACAAATTGGCCTCAGTGGCGTCAATCAAAAAACGTTTTGCAGGTTTATAACTCATATGGGAAAATAAAGCAAAATGGCTAAGTTCAGCTTCCAATAACTCAGCCAAAAATCACTGAACCGAAACCATTAGAACAAACTTGAATTATCAACATCTAAGGATAATTAATGTGTGAGATTTAAGAATTTGGCCTAGTTGTTTTTGAGAAGAAGATCTTTGTAGCCACTGAGCTAAAATGGGCTGTTATGGCATATGACTAAATTCAGCTTCCCTTAACTCAGCCAAAAGTCACTGAACTGAGACCGTTTGAACAAAACTTCAGAATGCACTACCCTTGGATCATTTTTGTGCGATATTAAACAATTTGGACAAATGGTTTCAGAGAAGAAGTTTTTTGTAGCTGTCAGTATGATACAGGCACTGATGACCTCCGTTCAAAAAAGGCCAATGCAGGTGGCGCCACCAATACCTCAATTTCAGAAATGACTCATGTGACCAACATTGGCATAAAATTTGGTGATGACAGCTCCAGCCGTTTCTAAGACTGTAATTTTAGTATGCTTTTTTGGACAGATGACTAAGTTCAACTAGCTGTAACTCTACCAAAAATCACCGAACTTAAACTATTCGAACAAACTTAATAGAGAATGTTCCAGGGATCATTTCTGTGAAATATTGGACAATTTGGCTGAACAGTTTCAGTGAAAAAGATTTTTATAGCTTTTTTAGCTTTTTCTCTATAAAATATAAGAAAATGCAGTTAGCCAAAAATAAGCAAAATCCGATAGAGTTTTTTAGATGAATAATTGTTTGCAGAAAATTTTTTATGCTAACTCTTGCTGTTTTCAAGATAGTATGGGTTAGCGTACAGACGACGGACGACGGATGCAGGACGACGCCACACCATCGCATAAGCTCACAGGTTCACTAACAATATCCGATATAGTTTTTTGGATGACTGATTATTTGCAAAAAAATTGGTAATTCTTCCTCCTGCCGTTTTTGAGATAACTTTGGTTAACGTACAGAAAACTCACGAAGCATGACGCACGATGCCGCACCATCGCATAAGCTCACAGGTTGGCTAACAAGGCCTACAGACCTAATGCAAACCTGTGCAAAGTTTGGGAGTATGAATGGAGGTTTATTTTTAAAATTTAATATTGATCCACTTTATGTCCTGCATATCTACCTCTGTCATTATGATTTCAGCAAAATGGACGTTTCAGACCTGCAAGTTTTGGACTAGGACATTTTAAAACTAGGATGTATCAGTCAGGATATTTTGGATATGTTCTTTTTGCCAGGGAGGTTTATTGGGACAGATGAACGGACAATTTGGCAGCACGGTTAAAGAGAAGAACATTTTTAAATGTTCTTTAGCTTCTTACCTATAAAATCTAAGAAAATGCAGTTAGCCAAAGAATTCAATAGCAAAATCCAATAGAATTTTTTAGATGACCAATATTTGCAAAAGATTTTGTGATGCTAGCTCCTGCCCTTTTAGAGATAGCTATGACCCATGACAGACAAAGGAAGACGGGCAACGCTACACCATTGCATAAACTCAATGGAGTACTATTGTCACACAGATTTTGACTTGGCCATATAACTTATAAGCAATAATATAAGAGTTTAACTATTTATTAAAAAAAAATAACAAATATTGTCCCAAATATAATTTTTTTTAATAAGAGAATCGTATGATTTTTTAAAATGAAATATAACTGAAATGATTATTAAAATAATTTCAAAGAATATATTCATGAATGCATTCATGAATACATTTTGAAATTATTTGCACTGGTATTCATATACTTTCTTTTTTACCTGAATTCCCATTCTTAATGCAAATTAAATAATGGAGTACATATTCATATTTTTATTTAAATACAATTGCAAAGTATTCGCACCATGTCTGGTATTTATTCAGTTTTCACCAAACAATGATGTTGAGAATCCAGAATATACAAAATTCACACATTTAAATAATGATCATAAGTACCTGGTTTTATGGCTTTTATTTATATTTTAAAAAAATATGTAATATATATTAATTTGGGACTAATTTCACATCAATGTACACTAGACACAGTTGGAATCTAGATAAATATTATCAATGCATCTTTGTCTATCATTAATTTCCTTCATATGATCCCTAATGATTAGTAATGAATAATATGATTTACTTTTTTATCATTAAAATTGAACTGAAAAATACCATAGGTGACTGCATGGTGTTATTTGGAATACATGACATTCTATCCATCGATACAAGATTCTTATATCATCAGTAAGAGTGATAGAGTGAGGTGTAATGCATAATAGCCTGGATGTCTGCAGCCGAAATGTAGGTGGCGCCACCTGTCATAAAACAAGAAAGCTGTCAAGGATGTATAAACCTGCAAAATTTCAGGTAGATAAGTCAAACCACTGCCGAGATTTTTTTTTTTTTTCTTTTTTTTTGCCACAGATTTTTTCTTTGACTTGAAAGTTCACTTTATATTTCATCATAGGCAATTTTTTTTTTATGTCAAACAAACAATCAACTAGAATACGGGTAGTCGACAAGCGACCACGTGTATCTGCCTAAATCATGCAGAGTGGAACAGGTGAAGTGAGGCATGGATTGAGTGGCAAGGGGAAATAGAGTGAAGTGTTGCATATTAGCATGGATGTCTGCAGCCAAATGGTGTATGTAGGTTGCGCCACCTACCACAAAATCCAGAAAGCCGTCCAAGTTGTATACATATGCAAAATTTGAGGCCGATAGGTCAAACCAATATATGTTTATGAGTGATTTTAGCCCGTGGCAGACAAACAGATGGACGCTGTGCAAAAATGTTTGAAGGTGGCGCCACCAGTTTTGCGTATGATAAAGAGCTATGTGAGAACTAAACACATGCAAAACTTTGGCCCAATCAATCAAACGGTTCCCAAGATATGAGCTTGGATGTCTGCTGCATAAAACCAGAATGCAGGTGGCGCCACCTGTCATAAAATCAAGAGAGCTGTCGGGGATGTATAAACCTGCAAAATTTTAGGCAGATATGTCAAACCACTGCCGAGATATGAGTGATTTTATCCCATGGCAGACAAACAGACAGGAGCTGTGCAAAAATGGCTGCAGGTGGCGCCACCAGTTTTGCGTATGATAAAGAGCTATGTGAGATCTATACACATGCAAAATTTTGGCCCAATTGGTCAAACGGTTCCCGAGATAAGAGCTTGGATGTCTGCAGCGTAAACGTGAAATTAGGTGGCGCCACCTGTCATAAAATCAGAAAAGCTATCTAGGATGTATATGCATGCCGAATTTCAGGTGAATTAATAAAATCACTGCAGAGATATGTGTGATTTTAACCCAAGGCAGACGAACAGATTGACACTGTGCAAACATGGTTGCAGGTGGCGCCACCATTTTTTGTTTATGTTATTAAGCTCTCCAAGGGCTACATTTGTGCAAAAAAATTTTCCTGATCCGTCGAACGGTTTCGAGATATGTGGGTTTATGTGTAGAAACAGACGAACAAACGGACGCAGAGCGCAGAGGAAAGGTCAGAGGTCAAAACCAAAACAAAATCGGGGAGCAGCAGTTCACATGTGACCGAACATAATCCCGGGTTTCGTAAAATTCCGCCCAGCGGTTACGGCGGAGTTCTCCGGACACCTACACGGCGGCAGCCGCGGCGGCGTGCCGCGGCGGCGTGCAGCTGAAAACATAGTATCCGCAAAACTCTGTTTTGGCGGATACAATTACAAATACTTAAACATAGTTCAAGGTAAATTATGATACAAGTTATGTTTCTCATGATCAGACCATACATAGTATGACTGTACTCATATATAATTTTCAGTTTTTACTCATATTTTTCAATTCACCCCATTTTTGGTAATGCGTATTTAGAATTCCTTTTTTATTAGCTATGTATCTTTAAACATTTTCAATATCCATTAATTTACTTTTATATACAGCAAACAAAGCAGAATGATAGCCCTCTCTTTCTTTATTCAAGACATATTTGTACAGCAGCAAAATTTGGTTAATTAACATGTTATCTTCACCAACTGGTATCATGCCATATATGATTAAAGATGGTGATATTGGTGGAAAATTCACATTATACTTCTGTAACCAGGATGTTATTTTCAGGTAAAAGTTCTTAGCAACCATACAGTCAAGAAATGTATGTAGTATCTTTTCTCTTTGCTCAAAACAAAATGCACATTGAGGGGTTTCCTTTAAATTCCACTTATACAACAGATCATTTAGAGGAATGCAGTTATTTAATATTTTATAATGAAACTCTCTAAGATGAGTGTCTAAGGTACTTTTATATATTCCACTATAAACATGTTCCCATTTCACCTCGATACTGTTTTCTTGGTTTTTGTTATCCCATACTTTCTGAGCTGTAGGAGTTTCCCATATTTTCTCCACCAAAGTCTTATATATATCTCTAGCATTTAATGTATCCAATTTCTCTAAACCATTCACTGTTACAACACTGTCAACTTCACTTCCTTCATCATGTACTTGTTCATACCCTGTAAACCTGTCTCTCCAAGTTTTTGGAATAGCCCGTTTTAATGCCAACCAAAACATATAATCAATGTGATTCATACATATATTCTTCTCCTGTATTTTTTCCCATGGCTTCCACTTTCCATCATAATTTACTAGGGCTGGGTATCGGTTCGCCTCATCCAGTACAATACGTATTGCGATACAGTTAATTCGATACCGATACGTATTGACAATACGCTTCATTTCTTTTTGTATATCATTTCTTTATAAAAGCTTTGTTTCATGTTTATATATATATATATGGTTTTTTTTTCATTTTAATGTACCACATATTCCGTATGCTCTGCACCCAAGTTGAGCAGCTTAAGCTTGATATTAAATAAATAAACAGACCAGCTGATTTTAATTATCAAAATCTAATTAAAACTTCCAAAATCTCGATTTTTTTTAGCCCTTTGCATCCCCCCCCCCCCCCCCCCCTGCACAAACAGTTTTATTTCATTCGATGGGAAAGATCATAGGCTGTATTTTTTGCTTCATGTAATTACACAGTTTTGTATATTTCTGTGAACATGAATCCATCATTGAGAGAGAGAGAGAGAGAGCACCAGAGAGAGAGAGAGAGAGAGAGAGAGAGAGAGAGAGAGAGAGAGAGAGAGAGAAAGAGAGAAATATTTTATTCGACATAAAAGTAAAGCTTCCATACAAAATATATTAAGTATGTCAATATTTTTGTTTTTATTATGTCCGGAGACTGTTGTTAAGCATTTTAACCTGCTTACACAACAGCCCCCTGTGCATGAAACATTGAGAGAGAGAAATAGTACATAAATATTGATGAAAACAAATTTTTTATGGCTTAGACTAATTTTTGTTACAGATGTAGCAGTTTATCTGAAGGCGTTTGTCTTTATAATAATTTGTAAAATGTTGTTTGATGTAGCAAATCTAACCTTGAAGACTATGAGTGAAGATTTTGTCAACAATGATTTAGTCGGTTTCATTTATGACTTTTGGTGTTATGTTTCTCAGACAGCTGTCAGCTATCTTAGGTCTGGTTTTATTTGTAACAAGTATATCTTTATGTCTTGTGTCATGTTCGTGTGTCATAGTCCTTGTTGAAAAATTAAATGTTTGTAAATATTTTGGTTGTGCAGTAATTATAGCAAATTTTTTATATATTTAGTCTGAAGATGTCTTTAATTGAAAGGATTTTTAATGATTTAAAAATCGGTTTTGTGTGGGCATTGTATTTGCTATTTGTGATAATTCTTATGGCTTTAATTTGTAGTTCTCATTGAAGTAGTTGTCATGGAAGTACTGACGTGCATGCGTATAAACATTTCTTATCAAGTCTTAAAAGCCAACGCAACAAATATACAGTGCATTTAGCTTGATAAATTGTCAAGGTTATATTTAAACTTAGAATCATATCCCTATTAGTTAGCAATAAATATTTTACATCGATACGACCGATACAGCATGCAACGCATTTCGGTTATTGTATCGACGTCGTGTATCGATTCGTATCGATATATCGATATATTGATACAGCCCTATAATTTACCAGGTCTTTTATATAATATAATTTGCTACTTACATAATGTTTGTTGTATAGAGGTCTGTTATTAATCTTTATATATTGATTATTCCACAAGCTTTGATATATGACATCTTCTGTCGATTCAGGCAAAACTGATACATATGAAGCCCATTCCTCTAAACATTTCAAATAAAATCTTGGCAATTCTTTAGGTAACACATTCATATCAAAGTTTCCTCTTATACAGTTCAATCTGCCTATCTTCCTTAATCTGAAATTCAAAATTTTACTACTGGCAGATTCTTCTGAACACAAAATGCGTTTAATCCACACTATTCTTTGTGTCTTTATTTTGCATTCAATGTCTGGAAAATTGATCCCCCCTTTCTCATACTGTCCAATAATGGTTGTATATTTTACTTTAGGCCTCTTAGCCCTCCAAATGAAGTCACAGAGTAGTCTTTTTAAATTCTTTACTGTAGTATTTGGTGGTACTAACATATTAGTTACATAAAGAGGTTTTGTAATTGCCAATGAGCGTACCACCTCTGCTCTGCCATATATTGTTAGTGTTCTGCTTTTCCACATGTTTAATGTGATTGCTAAGTTGTGTTCAACCCTCTTGAAATTGTTTTTGTACACCAAATCATCATTGTATGAAAAATAAATCCCAAGTATTTTCATGGTTGACACTGTAAGGTTGATCCATTTCAGATTAAAATTCTCCAATACCTTATCTTTTATTGACCCAATACAAGTTGCCTCTGACTTTGTACGATTCATTTTAAGTGAAGAATAATATTCAAACATTTGCAGCACTTCAGGAACCTTGCTCAATGAATCAACATCCTTAACTAAAACAGTTGTGTCATCTGCAAACATACACATTTTGACAGTGGTATTTCCAATCTGTATTCCATGAATATCTTTATCTTGTCTTATCATTATAGCCAATATTTCAATAACAATTATAAATAAATATGCAGCCAGTGGGTCACCCTGTCTAGTTCCTCTTTCCAACTGAAAATAACCTGTTGTGAATCCGTTATTCATAACTGAACTCTGTATATCGTAATGTAATATTTTTACCCATCTAAGAAATCAATGACTGAAACCAAAGTATTTTAAAGCTGCCAAAATAAAATCATAATCTACACTGTCAAAAGCAGATTCTAAATCAGCTGCAAACATAATCCCTGGGAGTTTCTCTTCAGCAGTATAGTACATTATATCCCAAATCAATCTTATAGGTTCTCCTATATATCGACCTATTATAAATGCATACTGATCAGGCTGTATAATTTTCTGCAGATATTTTTCAATGCGCTTTACTAAAACCTTGCTTATTATTTTTACATCAACATTCAACAAGCTGATCGGTTCTCCAGGCATTCAAATGGATTAAATCCTTTCCTGGTTTAGGAATTAATTTAACAAGAGCTTGTTTTTGTGTTGATGTCAATGATCCAGTATCATAGTTTTCATTTACACATTCAGTTAAACACTGTCAAAGATCATCAAATAATGCTATATAGAATTCTTTTGTCAAACCGTCATTTCCTGGAGTTTTGTTATTTTTCATAGATTTTAAACATGTATACACCGCATTTTTTGTGATGTTTGCCCCACATGACTCAGCTTCCATCTCATTAAGTTTATTCATTGGCGCTTGGAGTCTTAGAAAAAAATCTTGCAACTCAGTTTCATCACATGACACTTTTTTCCTATATTTGTCTTCAAATGTGTTTTTAACTAGATATTGCTTGGCACCGCAGGTGCCATAGTATCCCCAGACAATTAATCCCCCCCCCCTTTAAGAATAGGCCCCCCATCTTCAGCAACAATTAATATCAGACCACACTCATAGAAAAGGTCATTCTCATAAAAAAGGTCATGATCCAAATTTCAATATACATCATCCCCTAACCCATGTCTATGTATATGCAAGAAATCTGTCCATTAGTTTTTGACTTATAATCCTCACAATACTGTTAAGTGGCAATGATGAGGTATTAAACGGCACGAAAACAAGTAAAAGAATAACAGGTGGCACCACCTGTTTCCCGTACATGACAACACTATCCAAGATCTTCGTTCAAGTTGATTTTTGGACCAATCAATGCATCCCTTACTGAGAAATTAATGATTTTGTGTGATTTTCACCATATATGGCAATATTCAAGGTCAAGGCCACTCATTGGAAAGGTCATGACCCCTATTCAAATAAACATTATCCTATAACCCATATCCATGTATATGCATAATATGAAAGAAATTTGTCCATTAGTTTTTGACTTATAATGCTCACAGTACTGATAAAAGGCAATGATGGGGTATTAAGCGGTACAAAACAAGTAAAAGAATAACAGGTGGCGCCACCTGTTTCTGGTACATGACAATACTTTCCAAGATCTTCGAACATGTTGATTTTTGGACCAATGCATGCATCCCTTATTGAGATATTAATGATTTTGTGTAATTTTCACCATATATGGCAATATTCAAGGTCAAGGCCACTCTAATAGGAAAGGTCATGACCCCAATTTATATATACATCATCCCATAACCCATGTCTATGTATATGCATAATATGAAAGAAATCTGTCCATTAGTTTTTTACTTATAATGCTCACAGTACTGTCAAGTAGCAATTTTGGGGATATTAAACGGCATGAAAACAAGTAAAGAATAATAAGTGGCGCCACCAGTTTCTGGAACATGACAACCCTATCCATGGTCTTCGATCAACTAGATTTTGGGATCAATCCATGCAAGTTTTCTTGAGATATTTAAGAATTTGTGTGATTTTCCCCAAAATTGAACCTATTCAAGGTCAAGGTCACTCTCCTAGTTGAGGTCATGATCTCATTTTAAATAGGCGTCGTCCTCTCACCCATATCTATACATATACCAAGTTTGGTAAAGATCCGTGAAATATTTTTTGAGTTATTGTGTCCAAAAGAAATCTCTGCGGCGGCGGCGGCGCGACCGTGCCTAAACCATAGTATCTCCAGACTATGTCTGGCGATACAATAAATCTCATAATATCTTTGGAATCTTTAATATATTCACCATTACAATATAATTGTCTTATTACAGAGTTATTTTTATTTCTTTTCTCAAGGTTTAAAAAATACCTAGACCCCTTTTCTCCCTGTTGCAGCCACTGAGCCCTTGACCTGATTATAACTCCTCGTGTGATGTTGTCATAATGTTCCTGTAACTTTTGCTTTGTTGTGTGGTATAAATCCTGCGTTTCAGGTGTATCAGAACATCTTAATTCTTGTTCAAGTTTAGCCACTTTATTTTCCAACCAGACTTTATTTTTTGAGTCGTTTAGCCTTTAATTTACTATACTGTCTCGTGAACTCTCTAATTTATATTTTATATATTTCCATTTTGTCTTTGCCTTTTCAGTATTCATTTCCTGTTTCCATTCACTGATGTTTTCCTTAATCAATTTCAAATATTCAGTATCATTTAATAATTCATTGTTCATATACCAGTGAGAAGGTCCCATTTTGTTATCTTTGCTGAAGTTTACATATATTAATACTGCTGAATGGTCTGTGCTAACAGATGGAATTATATCACATTTTGTAACAAAAGACTGCAAAGTGTTTGTTATTAAAAAATAATCTAGATGTCTCTGAATTAAAGGAGTATTTGATCGCCAAGTAAAGGCTTTTATGTCTTCATGTTTGAGACGCCATATATCACACAGGTTTAAAGCTTCCATGATGGTAGTTATTTTATTGACAGGATTATGTTTAACAGTGGTCCTTCCTCCATCTGCGTCAAGTTCTGTAAAATGAACATTAAAGTCACCACCCCATATAATCTGTACATCTGTTTTCCATAGTCAGTTCTAACAGTTCAGTGAGGATCATTTCATAAAATTCGACTTGCTGAGTTTCATGGTTTGGGGCATATATGTTTAGAAGCAGACAGTGCAAACCATTAATTTCACATTCCACACCTCCCAGAAAGATCTATAGATTTATTAATTTCTCTGAATTCCAGATTCTTGCCAATTAATGTACATACACCACAAGACTTTGATTTTCCATGTGAAAAATACATTACTCCTCGCCACTGATTAGACCATGTACTCTCGTCCTGTTTTGTACAGTGGCATTCTTGTAAAAAGCTTACACCATTATAACTATTATGTTTAACTAACCAATTTAAGATTTGTCTTCTCTTCATATATTTTCTTATTCCCCTGACGTTTAATGAGAGGACTTGGAATTTAATATTATCTGCCATAAAAATAATTACTTGAAATGAAACATTTTGAATCTTTAGGGTAGTTATAATATGAGAATTTCTTATTTGTATCATCATGCATCATAATCATCAGTGTTAAATTAAGCTTACAGGCCTTCATATCAATGATCACAAAAACAAAACACAATATACATGAGTATAAAACCATATGGTCATTTTCCTTGCCTGGCTTTATATTAATTCTTATATTTACAATATCAAGTAATTGCAATTAGCTGTTCCAATGATTGTCCGTATCTGACCTGTTTAATCCCTCCTCTTAAATCCTTTATGAAAACCTTCCTATCCCAAGTCCATGCCTCTTTTATTCTTTGGTCTTTTTTACTCTGTTGTACAGTTCATGAAGTTCTTTACACAAATCATCCATTATTACTACTCTTGATCCTTTGCATTTTCTCCTTTCCTTCATCACTATTTCTTTGACCTCTCTTCTCAGAAATTTAACAATAATTGCCCTGGGCCCCTTTCCAGGAGCAGCATTATTTCCAGTATATTTACCAACTCTATGAGCAGCATCAATATCTTTTCTTTCAATGTCAACCCCAAGCTTTTCTTTGCAAAATTTTTGCACAATTTCTTTGCAATTTTCTACTCCTATTTCATCTTGATCCCTCTCTCCAATACCAAAAATCCTAATATTTGCTTTTCTAGAGTACTGCTCAAGTTCAACTGACCTCCTCTGAGCCTCTCTAGCTTCTGTACAGGACATGCTTGTCACCACTTCTAAATGAGCAACCTGATCTGATAATTTTTTAATATCACTTTTCAAGCCTTCATTTTCACTTTCTAGTGTTATAACTTTACTTTCTAACAGCTGAACTGTTGAATCAAATCTTTCTGTGATTTGTCTTACTATTTTTTCCTCCAACTCATTCAGCATTTTTCTTAATGTGTCTGTAGTAAGTGACATTTTTTCAACTGATTTTCCCTTTTTATCTGACAAATTAAACCTCTGATATTTATGTGGGGTACTAGGGGACGAAGAAGAAGAGCTGGATACTGTTGATCTTGATCTTTTAGATTTTCCGTACATAACAAAGAAAACACATGAGCCTGAGTTACTGTTTTTATAACAAATACAAAATAATTGAATGTTGTATCAAGACTTGGGAAGGCATAGATTCAAAACCACTTTAGAACAAACAAAATCTCAACATTAAATATTAAATCATAGTTCACAATGTTTTAACCTGCCAGGCAGTGGAGTTTGAAATTACAAACACATTATTAAGGTTCTTTCAAACACATTGACAATAGACCTGGCTCTGGAGGGACCTGGTGCAGTAGGGTCCACTGACCACACACAAAGGGCTCACCCGGAGCCAACTGTTATGCAATAGTTCTTTCCCGTTTCCAAATAACAAAAGATGATCAACCTGTAATTTTGTAAGACCACTATTTGTTTTCTTTAAAAAAGCAAGAAATACTTCCCTTTTTGTTGAAATTTTGTGTATTACCCTGTTCTGGAGCACAATCAAAACTTCCTGCAACTTTTAAAGACACAACCAGAAGTATTTCTGGATAAAATTTAGTGTAACTGAGAGAGCCACAAAAGTGTGTCTACTCTCTTTTACTGCACCAGGTGACCTTTCACTGCCGAGATATGAGTGATTTTATCCCAAGGCAGATGAACAGATGGACGCTGTGCAAAAATGGTTGCAAGTGGCGCCACCAGTTTTGTGTATGATAAAGAGCTATGGGAGATCTATACACATGCAAAATTTTGGCCCAACTGGTCAAATGGTTCCCTAAATATAAGCTTGGATGTCTGCAGCTTAAACATTAATGTAGGTGGCACCAGCTGTCATACAATCAAGAAAGCTGTCCAAGATGTATAAACATGCAAAATTTCAGATGGATAAGTCCAACCAATGCAGAGATAAGAGTGTTTTTATCCCAAGGGAAATGAACAGACTGACACTGTGCAAAAATTGTGGCAGGTGGCGCCACCAATTTTGTGTATGATTAAGAAATATGTGAGATCTATACACATGCAAAATTTCAGGGGGATATGTCAAACCAGTCCTAAGATATAAGCCTGAATGTCTGCAAAATATATATAAATGTAGGTGGCGCCCCATACCAAAAAAATCCAGAAAGCTATCCAAGATGTATAAACATGCAAAATTTTAGGCAGATAAGTCAAACCACTACTGAGATATGTGTGATTTTAGCCCATGGCAGACAAACAGAAGGACGCTGTGCAAAAATGGTGGCAGGTGGTGCCACCAGTTTTGCGTATGATAAAGAGCTATGTGAGATATATAAACATGCACAATTTTGGCCCAATTGGTCAAATGGTTCCTGAGATATGAGCTTGGATATCTGCAGCGTAAATTTGAATGTAGGTGGCGCCACCTGTCATAAAATCAAGAAAGCTGTCCAGGATGTACACACATGCAAATTTTCAGATGGATAAGTCCAACCAATGCAGAGATATGAGTGTATTCATCCCATGGCAGATGAACAGATGGACGCTGTGCAAAAATGGTTGCAGGTGGCGCCACCATTTTTAGTGTATGTTATAAAGCTTTCCAAGAGCTACATTTGAGCAAAATCTTTAGCCTTATCGGTCAAACGGTTCCCGAGATATGTGGGTTTATGTGTGGAAACAGACACACAAATGGACGCTGGGCAGAGGAAAGGTCAGAGGTCAACCAAAAATGAGGGCGCAGCAGTTCACATTTGACCGATCGTAATTCCGAATTTTAAAAAATTCTGCCCAGTGGTTATGGAGGAGTTCTCCGGAAACCTATGTGGCGATGGCGGCAGCGTTGGCATCCGACTGAAAACATAGTATCCGCAAAAATCTGTCTTGGCGGATACAATGATTGTAGCTGGCACCACCAGTCTTATATACAACGAAGAGATTTATAAATATGCCCAATGTCAGACTGATATGTCAAACTCCTCCTGTGAAATAAGCAGGGACATACACTGTGCAAAAATTATTGTAGGGGGCGCCACCAGTCTTGTACACTATAAAGCTACCCGAAATGTAGAAACATGCCCAATTTTAGGCTGATTCCTCTGAAGAAATAAGCAGGCGCATACACTGCAAAAAAACTTCCCCAGAGTTTGATGCACTGGGCTGACAAGGCTTAGGCGAGTAAGGCAGTTGCCCCCAAGTGACCTGTGACAAATTGCTGCCTCAAGCTACTGCACTGAGTGAACTCTTGACCTGCACCTGGCTAGACTGAGTGAACTTTTGACCTGTACCTGGCTGCACTGAGTTAACTCTTGACCTATTGCATAATCTGACACAGTTGGCCACAGTTGGCCAGTCTGCCAAAGCTATAAATAGATTCAGGCTGAACTTTGGTGCCAAATATGATGCAGTGAGCAGTCTGCCAAAGCTATAAATAGAATGCAGCTACTCCACTGAGTGAACTCTTGACCTATACCTGGCTGCACTTCTTCCAATCCTGGCACTGTGCTAAAACTATTTATAGAACTGATATCATCTTGGCTAATGGCCAACATCAAGGCACTGGCAATCTGCCAATGGTAAACCAAGTGCTGCCATCTATACACAAAAGTGGTCCCACTTGAAATAACTTTGAAATTTATTTTCCCAATACAAAATGCTTTTCAGCTGACTTTTTATAAAAAAGAAATCAGGAATATATGTAAAATTATTACGGATGCATACTAAATGCAAAATTAAAATATAATATATCTCACTGATGGCAAATTCTTGAATTAAGTTGAGTAGGGATACCAATAATTTATAATCCACGTACAGTTGTCTTCATATAGCCACAGAGAGATGAATATCCATGATTGTAACATTGCCTGGTATGATGAATAACTTAAATCATAAATCTAAATTTTTTAAAAGCTTTTAAAAAAACTTTCTTGTCAATATTAACCAAAGATAACCTGAAATCTAAATGTCTAGTGGCATGATGTAAAAGATGCTGATAAACTGGTGCCAGGCTAGATGTAACAGCATAACACAGCTAACATATATGGTAAAATGACTCAATTCAATCTCCATAATTCAGCCAAAAATCATTCATGTGGAACCATTAATGACAATTATTATAAGAATTATTGTAGGGATTATTCTTGAAAAATATTTAACAAACTGGCTTCAGTGTCATCAGTCATAAATGTTTCGCAGGTTTATAACTCATATAGGAAGATACAGCAAACTGGCTAAGTTCAGCTTCCCGTAACTCAGCCAAAAAGCACTGAACCAAAACCAGTTGAACAAACTTGAATTATCAACATCTGAGGATAATTAATATGTGAGATTTAAGAATTTGGCCCAGTGGTTTTTGAGAAGAAGATCTTTGTAGCCACTGAGCTAAAATGGGCTGTTATGGCATATGATTAAATTCAGCTTCCCATAACTCAGCCAAAAGTCACTGAAAAGAGACCATTTGAACAAAATTCAGAAAGCACTACCCTAGGATCATTTCTGTGCGATATTAATCAATTTGGCCAAATGGTTTCAAAGAAGAAGTTTTTTGTAGCTGTCAGTATGATACAGGCACTGATGACCCCCGTTCAAAAAAGGCCGATGCAGGTGGCGCCACCGATACCTGAATTTCAGACATGACTCATATGACCAACATTGGCAAAAAATTTAGTGATGACAGCTCCAACCATTTCTAAAATTGTAATTTTAGTATGCTTTTTTGGACAGATGACTAAGTTCAACTAGATGTAACTTGACCAAAAATCACCTAACTCAAACCATTTGAACAAACTTGAGAGAGATTGTTCCAGGGATCATTTCTGTGAAATATTGGACAATTTGGCTGAACAGTTTCGGAGTAGAAGATTTTTAAAGTTTTTTTTAGCTTTCTCTCTATAAAATCTAAGAAAATGCAGTTACCCAAAAAATAAGCAAAATCCAATAGAGTTTTTTAGATGACTAATTTTTTGCAAAAAATTTCTCAATGCTAACTCTTGCCATTTTCAAGATAGTATGGGTTAAAGTACAGACGACTGCCGACGGCCGACGCCACACCATTGCATAAGCTCACAGGTTCGCTAAAAATGAAGTTTTTCATTAATATCTCGAAGGTATTAAGTCCTAGTGACCAAATTCTTGGCTTGGTAGGGAATTTTGGAGACATCTAATTGTATGCCAAATTTTTGGAACTGAGAGCAGAAGCTGGGGAGCTGAGCTCTTGCAAACTGCATAACACTAGCTTGATGTAAACAATATGTTACATGGTGCTTGAAAACTTGAATAAAATCTACAGTTTTTGATCAACTGGTTTCAAATTTTTGGTGTTAACAGACAAAATGCTAACAAAAACATGCTGTGAAAATTAAATCCACAGTACTTACAGGAAAAAAACGTGCCATGGTCAAAGTTGGGCAAAATTTAAGGTACCAATTTTTTATTTTCGTTAATATTTTTAAAAATTTAAAAGATTTTGATCTAATTTTGGGTATACAATTTAACTTTGATTAATTAAAGTTATATTACTGGAAAAAAGTCCATAGCTTTAACATGTTTTGTGTTAAGTGATCAAATATCTTTCCTGATTTTTTACAAAATGCATTATGTTTGGGCCCATTATTTTTTTAAATTATATAATATAGACATAATTTCTGGCATGTACATAGGAACTATATAGAGGAATATTTATGGTAAATATGAAGAAAACCAGATGAGTGGTTTTGATATTAGGCAGTACTGAAAAGTGAAAATAGATTTCTAATAAAAAATTTAGGTTTTTCCTTAATATCTCAAAGGAACGAAGTCCTATTGACCCAATTTTCGGCATGGTAGGAGATTTTGGGGACATCTAACTGTATTTTAGATTCGTAGGTCCAATGGTGTTGAAACGTGCCAGTCTTACGGACTGACATCTGGACGGACAGACGGACTAACAACGGACAATGGACCACGACTATAGCTCAGATGACTTATAGTCAGCTGAGCTAAAAATAGATGAGTGGTTTTGATATTAGGCAGTCCTGAAGTGTGAAAATAGGTTTTTAATAAAATATTGAGGTTTTTCCTTAATTTATCAAAGGAACGAAGTCGCAAAGACCCAGTTTTCAGCTTGGTAGGAGATCTTGGGGCCATCTAACATTATGCTGAATTTTGGATTCCTAGGTCTTACGGTTTCAAAACATGCCACATCTACAGACGGACGGACGGACAGACAGACAGACATACAAATAGCTGACAGACAATGGACCACGACTATAGCTCAGATGACTTACAGTCAGCTGAGCTAAAAAACAGGTCAATGTAGGTGGCTCGATTTCAGATGTGATATATGTGACAAACATTTGCATAAAATTTGGTGATGATAGCTCCAGCAGTTTTTTAGATTTTAATTTTAGTGTGTTTTTTTGGACAGATGACTAAGTTCAACTTGCTCTAACTCAGCCAAAAATCTCCAAACCGGAACCATTCAAACAAACTTGAGAAATATTGTTCCAGGGATGGCTTCTGTAAAATATTGGACAATTTGGCTGGACAATTTCGGAGAAGAAGATTTTTAAAGGTTTTTAAGGTTTTTCCATATAAAATCGAAGTTAATGCAGATACCAAAAATAAGCTCAATCTAATGAAGTTTGACATGTAACTGATTCTTACATGCAATTTTGAGCTGCTAGCTGTGATGGGTTCTGAGATAGCATAGGTTGACGTACAGACAACGGTGGATGGCGGACGGATGATGCTGTGCCATCACATAAGCTCACAGGTTCGCTAATAATGCATAAACATTGGAAGTCAAACCACTGCTGAGATATGAGTGATTTTATCCCAAGGCAGATGAACAGATGGATGCTGTGCATAAGTAGTTGAAGGTGGCGCCACCAGTTTTGCCTATGATGAAGAGCTATGTGAGATCTATACACATGCAAAATTTTGGCCCAATCGGTCAAACGGTTCCCAAGATATGAACTTAGATGTCTGCAGAGTAAACCTGAATGTAGGTGACGCCACCTGTCATAAAATCAAGAAAGCTGTCCAGGATGTTTAAACCTGCAAAATTTCAGGTGGAAAAGTCAAACCACTGCTGAGATATGAGTGTTTCTATCCCAAGGCAGATGAACAGATGGATGCTGTACATATATGGTTGCATCATAATGGTTGCAGGTGGCGCCACCAGTTTTGCTTATGGTAAAGAGCTATGTGAGATCTATACACATGCAAATTTTCAGGAAGATACGTCAAACTGGAGATATAAGCATGGAATTCTGCAGAGTGAACGTGAATGTAGGTAGCGTCACCTGTCATAAAATCAAGAAAGCCTTCCAGGATGTATACGCATGCCAATTTCAGGTGAATTAGTCAAACCACTGCGGAGATATGAGTGATTTTAACCCAAGACAGACGAACAGATGGACACTGTGCAAACATGGTGGCCCCACCATTTTTTGTATATGTTATAAAGCTATCCAAGGGCTACATTTGTACAATTTTTTTTCCTGATCAGTCAAACGGTTTCCGAGATATGTGGGTATATGTGTGGAAACAGACGCACCAATGGACGCTGGGCAGAGAGGAAAGGTCAGAGGTCAATGCAAATTGGTTAGGCACCAGTTCACATGTGATAATTGGTGTAAGTTTCGGAAAAATCCGTCCAGTAGTCTCAGAGGAGTTCTGCGGAAACGAATGCGGCAGCGGCATAACCCGGTCAAAAACATAGTATCCGCAAAACTTTGTTTTGGCAGATACAATAATTTGGCTCAACAGGTTCATCAGAAAAGTTTTTAAAATAAGTGGCTGAAAGATGATAATCTGACTAGAGCTCCCCCATCAAATATTATTTGATGCAGATGGTGCCATCAAAACCTCAATTTCAAATTCATGTGACCAACATTTGCATAAGAATAGGTGACGCTAGCTCCTACTGCTTCTGGAACAGTTTGGCTTTACATATGGATGATGGACAAAAGATGGCAGATGCCACCCACAACACATAAGCTCAAGTTTGCTAAAAATGTTATATTCTGTGACTTTTGCATTAAACTGGATTTTGTGACTTCTGTATGTGAAATTTTCTGTTTTGTGACTTTTCATTTGTGGAAATTTTGGCTTTTTTTCTTTTGTAAACTGTTGTGTTCTGTGACTTGGTGTGGCAGAATGGAATGTTCTGAGTTTCTGTTGCAGAATACTGTGGTCTGTGACTTGTTGTAGTAGAATGCTGTAGTCTGTGACTTGTTGTGGTAGAATGCTGTGGTCTGTGACCTGTTGTGGTAGAATACTGTGGTTTGTGACTTGCTGTGGTAGAATGCTGTGGTCTGTGACTTGTTGTTGTAGAATGCTGTGTTCTGTGACTTGTTGAGGTAGAATGCTGTGGTCTGTGACCTGTTGTGGTAGAATACTGTGGGCTGTGTCTTGTTGTGGTAGAATGCTGTGGTCTGTGTCTTGTTGTGGTAGAATGCTGTGGTCTGTGACTTGTTGTGGTAGAATGCTGTGGTCTGTGACCTGTTGTGGTAGAATGCTGTGGTCTGTGACTTGTTGTGGTAGAATGCTGTGGTCTGTGACTTGTTGTGGTAGAATGCTGTGGTCTGTGACTTGTTGTGGTAGAATGCTGTGGTCTGTGACCTGTTGTGGTAGAATGCTGTGGTCTGTGACCTGTTGTAGTAGAATGCTGTGGTCTGTGACTTGTTGTAGTAGAATGCTGTGGTCTGTGACTTGTTTTAGTAGAATGCTGTGGTCTGTGACCTGTTGTGGTAGAATACTGTGGTCTGTGACTTGTTGTGGTAGAATGCTGTGGTCTGTGACTTGTGGTAGAATGCTGTGGTCTGTGACTTGTTGTGGTAGAATGCTGTGGTCTGTGACCTGTTGTGGTAGAATGCTGTGGTCTGTGACTTGTTGTAGTAGAATGCTGTGGTCTATGACTTGTTGTGGTAGAATGCTGTGGTCTGTGACTTGTTGTGGTAGAATGCTGTGATCTCTGACCTACTGTCTGCTGGTTTGAATAGAGCTTTGTTTCTGTAACAAGACTGCATGACTTCCTTGACAAATTTGTGTTATATCTTTTATTTTGTTAGCCTCTTTCTGTATTTGTTTTTGTTAGTTCTTGGTCCGTTCCTTTTGTTAAAATTTCGCCAACAGGTCAGCAAGCATGGCTTTATAGAAAAATGCATTAACCAAGACATCTTGAGTAACATATAATAAAATTTAAATATTTAACTGTAATGTGCAAAGTTTATACATATGACAAAGTGAAAACATGTGGCACCATTAATATAGTTATTTTCTGTTCTTCCTGTAACAAACGTTGTATATGACATGAACAAACGTTAAATGGCAATATCTGTTTTCAATAAACAACTGGACCTGTGATACATGGGGCTTTCATCTTACAACTCCATATACTGAATTAACTCTGTGCACAGCTTTTTATACTGACAAGAATCTCCAGCAATCTGTCGAATTTTGACACCTCTTTCAGAAACTCCTTGGCACACTTCCATTTCCATTTCCATGCAGGCACTACACAACCGGAAACAGTTCTCTGATCGTTCATACACTAACTCTGCACTGCGCTGATCAAGCATCTCCTTGATAAGTTCTAACAGATCAGACATGGTTCGTTTTGTGGTCAAATCTAAACATGAGTAGCTCTGAGATATCCCATTTCTCACATTTTTTGTATCCACACTGTCAAGACTTGATGTTCGTTTGACATATGGAGTTCTGCCACCATTTTGTTGACCTAGGTCCAGCAGTGCATGAGTAGCAGTTGTGGTTATATTTGCATTATGGGTAGAAAGAGATGAATGAGAAACATAATTTAAAGGCTGAGGTTGAAACATGGTGAGGATAGGATAAGCACGTTTAAGAGGGTAATCTCTTATAGCAATATCAAAATTACTTGACGCAGTATTTCTTAGATCTGGGGGAATTGAGGCTAAGTTCAAGCTTGCACACTGCAGTGAGACAGGATATGTGTGCCAATGACTAGGACTAGATGAACACTGGTTTGGACTGTCTACATATTTGTCTTTCTGGCATTGTGCCAAATGTATTCCATTGTCCATATCTACATCCTCCACCTCACTGGCAGGGACTGGGGTCACATGACCCTGTGTGTCAGTTATGCTGATCTGTGGTGGTCTTTTGTCTACTGGAGAGCTCTGTGGGCTGAAAGACAGTGGTGAAATCTCACTATCTACAACATTTGGTATCACACTTGTTTGGTCCCAATTGTCCATGGAATCTTCCTTTATCATATGCAAGTTCTGTCCTGGTGGCGAATTACTCCGAGAGTGTGGTTGTGCGAATGTTTGACGGAAAGGAGAGTAACTTGCTGAGGGATGTTCAGGACTTTTGGAATGAGCATGGAATGCTGGGATTGTTGGTGGACTATTGCGCTTCTGGCTCAGCAAATTAAATCCTGTAGTTGAGGGTGTAGTGTACCCAGTTTGGTGTAGGTGGAGCCTCTGTAGTTGTTGGTGCAGATTGGACGGGTGGATGTCAGATGCAAGAACTTGCTGCTGATAGCTTGGTGATGCAGGCAAGGGTGGTGACGGGACTGGAGATACATGGCTGGATACACTCTGAAGCAGAAATAGAAAATTACAAGTCACTCACAAATCATGACACTCAACTGAAACTGAACAAGGGATCTGTGGGTAATGGTGCTCAGCTGAAATTGATTATGAAAACATTTTTATAAAAACCTAATATATTGAAAACTAGCAACAGCAAATATTTTTGTATAATATCATTTGAGATATATGCATAATACACACCTCTGGAGTCACCTGTGTACTTTTATAGGCTAAATGAAAGATGTAGGAGCCTCTCATGAATACATATTTGTATGTAAGTAAGGGTATCTCAACAAAGTGACTGAAATATGCATGAAATTTATAAGAATGCCTACAGGCCTAATGTGAATTTGTGCAATGGTTTATACACCAGGTATAATGCTTCAAGTCTGGACCATTATTTTTCAAGTACATGCGCAACAACATGCGTACCATGTATATGAATAATGCAAGTACTAAACATTTTGAACAAGAATCAATTACACAAACATCACTGCAGAAATCCTGGAATCGGTGCACACAACACAAAAATGATTGTAGATGGCACCACAAGTCTTGTATACAACAAAGATGTATATACATATGCCCAATTTCAGACTGATATGTGAGACACCTCCAGCAAAATAAGCAGGGACCTACACTGTGCAAAAATTATTGTAGGTGGCGCCACCAGTCTTGTACACGATAAAGCTATCCAATATATATAAAAAAGCCCAATTTCAGACTGATGTATCAAATTCCTCCGTAGAAATAAGCAGGCGCATACACTGTGCAAGTCATTGTAGGTGGCAGCACCTGTCTTGTGAATGAGAAAGCCATCAAAGATGCATAGACAAAATATCAGACCAATACATCAAACTTACCTTGAGTCTGATGCATGGGGCTGATGTGGCTAAGGTGAGAAAGGCAGTTGCCCTGAGTGAACTGTGACAAATTTGCTGGCTCAGAATACTGCACGGAGTGAACTCATGACCTGCATCTGGCTAGACTGAGTGAACTTTTGACCTGTAATTGGCTACACTGAGTGAACTCTTGACCTGTTGCATAACCTTACACAGTTGGCAGTCTGCCAAAGCTATAAATAGATCCAGGCTGAACTTTGGTGCAAACCTGATGCACTGGGCAGTCTGCCAACGCTATAAATAGAATGCAGCTACTGCACCGAGTGAACTCCTGACCTATACCTGGCTGCACTGAGTGAACTCTTGACCTGTTGCCTAATCTGATACAGTTGGCAGCCTGCCAAAGCTATAAATAGATTTAGACTGGCCTTTGGCCTGTTGCCAAATCTGAAATAGTAGCCACACCATTGCAAAAGCTCACAGATTGGTTCCCCTGAAGGGTATGAAAACCATGAGATGATCACATGGTGCCCATGAGGTGTTCACATGTCACCCATGAGGTGATCACATGCCTTGTGCTTGGCTGGACTGATTGAACTCTTGACCTATATCTGGCTGCACTGAATGAACTCTTGATCTGTTGCCAAATTTGAAACAGTTGGCAGTTTCTCAACCTGTTTAAAGATACACACATAATCTTGGTCTGTTGGTAAATCTGTTTACACATACTTAAAGACTTTGGCTAAAATGTTGTTTTTTTTCAAGCTGACATATTCATAAACTTTTTATCAAAATATCTAGAATAAACAAAAGATGCAGTCCTTTCATTGTTTACAGGTCCAATAATTCTGCCAAAAATCATTCAAGTAAACTTGAACAAAGGCCACCTACAAATAATTATTTGAGCAATGTTACAGAAGTTATAATTGAAACAATAATTTTGTAGAAGAACAGTTTTGCAGTCCTCAGTTTGAAATAGACATAAAAATGGCCATAAGACGAACTTAAGCTTTTCTGATATGATTGAAAGAACCATGTCCTATGATAATTCTTATGAAAAATTGAACGATTCAACTTGACAGTTTCATCATAAACATTTTAAGCTGAAAGAGGCTAAAATTATGAGGTTTTTGCCCCCCCCCAAAAAACAGGTCAATGTAGGTGGCACCACAAAATCTGCAACTTCAAATATGAGTCGTGTGACCAACATTTGCACAATACTTGGTAATGCTAGCTTCTGTCATTTCTGAGATTACTATGTCAGTATGTTTAATTGGCCTAATGACTGTTCAAATTCGTGCAACACCACTAAAATTCATCAAATGCAAACCATTTGAATAAACTTGAGAGGGCTTGCCTCTGGGATCATTTTTTTGTAAAATATTGAACAATTTGGCTGGACCGTTTACAAGAAGAAGACTTTTAAAGGTTTTTCAGCTTTTTCCCTATAAAATCTAAGTAAATGCATATAGCAAAACAAGGGACCTATGGGTCACGGCGCTCAGCTGTTATATATGATAAAAAAATATGATTTAGAAATGAGGCATATGCTGGTTATATGTGGTAATAAAAATAAGCTGTATTATGAGTTTTTGTTGTTTAGCTTATGTATGATTTTGATTGTACCTTTGGAGACAGGAAAGAGGATTAATTTCATTTATTTTATTAACAAATGGAGTGCGATTGTCACACAGATTTTGACTTGGCCATATAACTTATAAGCAGAACATATAATATAAGAGTTTAACTATTTATTAAAAAAATTATAAATATTGTCCCAAATATAATTTTTATTAAAAATAATAAGAGAATAGTATGATTTTTTTCAAATAAAATATACCTGAAATGATTATTAAAATAATATTAAAGAATATATTCATGAATGCATTCATTAATACATTTTGAAAGTATTTGCACTGGTATTCATATACTTTCATTTTTACCTGAATTCCCATTCATATGAAAGAAATTTTATAATGGAGTACATATTCATATTCGTGTTTAAATACAATTGCAAAGTATTCGCACCATATCTGGTATTTATTCAGTTTTCACCAAACAATGATGTTGAGAATCCAGAATATACAAAATTCACACATTTAAATAATGATCATAAGCACCTGGTTTTATGGCTTTTATTTATATTAAAACAAGGCCTACAGGCCTAATGTAAACCTGTGCAATGAGATTACACCAGGTATAATGCTTCAATGCTGGACCATTACTTTTCAAGAACATGTGTAACATGTATATGAACAATGCAAGTACTAAACACTTAGAACAAGAAACAATTAAACATACATCACTGCTGCAATTCTGGCATGGGTGCACACAACACAAAAATTAGAATATGGGTAGTCAACAAGCATCTACCTGTATCTGCCAAAATCAGAGTGGGAAAGGTGAAGTGAGGAATAGATTGAGTGGCAAGGGGAAATAGAGTGAGGTGTGTTGAATAATAGCCTGGATGTCTGCAGCCGAAATGTGGATGTAGGTGGCGCCACCTGTCATAAAATCAAGAAAGTTGTCCAGGATGTATACAAATGCAAAATTTTAGGTGGATAAGTCCAACCAATGCAGAGATATGAGATCTATAAACATGCAAAATTTCAGGGAAATAAGTCAAACCAGTCCTGAAATATAAGCCTGAATGTCTGCAGCATATACATAAATGTAGGTGGCGCCACCTGCAAAAAAATCCAGAAAGCTATCCAAGATGTATAAACATGCAAAATTTCAGGTGGATAAGTCAAACCACTACTGAGATATGAGTGATTTTATCCCAAGGCAGATGAACAGATGAACGCTGTGCAAAAATTGTGGCAGGTGGCACCACCAGTTTTGCATATGATAAAGAGCTATAAGAGATCTATACACATGCAAAATTTTGGCCCAACGAGATATGAGTGATTTTATCCCAAGGCAGATGAACAAAGGACGCTGTGCAATTTTGTGAATGATTAAGAGCTATGTGAGATGCAAAATTTCAGGGGGATATGTCAAACCACTGCCGAGATATGAGTGATTTTATCCCAAGGCAGATGAACAGATGGACGCTGTGCAAAAATGGTGGCAGGTGAGGTGGCACCACCAGTTTTGCATATGATAAAGACCTATGGGAGATCTATACACATGCAAAATTTTGGCCCTACTGGTCAAACGGTTCCCGAGATATGAGCTTGGATGTCTGCAGCTTAAATGTGAATGTAGGTGGCGCCACCTGTCATAAAATCAAGAAAGCTGTCAAGAATGTATAAAACTGCAAATATCAGGTGGATAAGTCAAAATACTGCCGAGATATGAGTGATTTTATCCCAAGGCAGATGAACAGATGGACGCTGTGCAAAAATTGTGGCAGGTGGCACCACCAGTTTTGCATATGATAAAGAGCTATAAGAGATCTATACACATGCAAAATTTTGGCCCAACTGGTCAAACGGTTCCCGAGATATGAGCTTGGATGTCTGCAGCTTAAACATGAATGTAGATGGCGCCACCTGTCATAAAATCAAGAAAGCTGTCCAGAATGTATACACATGCAAAATTTCAGGTGGATAAGTCCAACCAATGCAGAGATATGAGTGTTTCTATCCCAAGGCTGATGAACAGATGGACACTGTGCAAAAATGGTTGCAGGTGGCGCCACCATTTTTAGTGTATGTTATAAAGCTTTCCAAGGGCTACATTTGTGCAAAATCTTTAGCCTTATCGGTCAAACGGTTCCCGAGATATGTGGGTTTATGTGTGGAAACGGACACACAAATGGATGCTGGGCAGAGAGGAAAGGTCAGAGGTCAACCAAAAATGAGGGCGCAGCAGTTCACATGTGACTGATCGTAATTCCGAATTTTGAAAAATTCGGCCCAGTGGTTATGGAGGAGTTCTCCGGAAACCTATGCGGCGATGGCGGCAGCGTCGGCATCCGACTGAAAACATACCAGTATGTCAAACAAACCCTTCCTATGAAATTAGCAGGGACATACACTGTGCAAAAATTACTGTAGGTGGCGCCACCAGTTTTGTGCACTATAAAGCTACCCGATATGTATAAACATGCCCAATTTTAGGCTGATGTATAAAATAGCTCTGTAGAAATAAGCAGGCGCATACACTGAAAAAGTCAATGTAAGTGGCACCACCTGTCTTGTAAATGATAATACCATCAAAGACGCATAGACAGGTAAAAATATCAGTCCAATACATCAAACTTCCCCAGAGTTTGATGCACTGGGCTGACAAGGATTAGGTGAGTAAGGCAGTTGCCCCCGAGTGACCTGTGACAAATTGCTGCCTCAAGCAGCACAAAGTGAACCCTTGACCTGCACCTGGCTAGACTGAGTGAAATATTTGACCTGTACCTGGCTGCACTGAGTGAACTCTTGACCTGTTGCATAATCTGACACAGTTGGCAGTCTGCCAAAGCTATAAATAGATCCAGGCTGCACTTTGGTGCCAAATATGATGCGGTGAGCAGTCTGCCAAAGCTATAAATAGAATGCAGCTACTGCACTGAGTGAACTGTTGACCTATACCTGGCTGCACTTCTTCCAATCCTGGCACTGTGCCAAAACTATTTATAGAGCTGACATCATCTTGGTTAATGGCCAACATCAAGGCACTGGCAATCTGCCAATGGTAAACCAAGTGCTGCCATCTGTACACAAAAGTGGTCCCTACTTGTATTAACTTTGAAATTTATTTTCCCAATACAAAATGCTTTTCAGCTGACTTTTTATATGAAAAAAATCAGGAATATATGTAAAATTATTATGGATACATACTGAATGCAAAATTAAATTACAGATATATCTCAATGATGGCAAATTTTTTAATTAAGTTGAGTAGGGATACCAATAATTTATAATCCACGTACAGTTGTCTTTATATAGCCACAGAGAGCTGAATATCCATGATTGTAACATTCCCTGGTATGATGAATAACTTAAATCATAAATCTTAATTTTTTAAAAGCTTTTAAAAACTTTCTTGTCAATATTAACCGAAGATAACCTGAAATCTAAATGTCTAGTGGCATGATGTAATAGACGCTGATAAACTGGTGTTAGGCTAGTAGTAACAGCATCACACAGCTAACATGTATGGTAAAATGACTCAATTCAAGCTCCATAATTCAGCCAAAAATCATTTATGTGGAACCATTAATGACAATTTTTATAAGAATAATTGTAGGGATTATTCTTGTTAAATATTTAACAAACTGGCTTCAGTGGCATCAGTCGAAAAACTTTTTGCAGGTTTATAACTCATATAGGAAGATACAGCAAAATGGCTAAGTTCAGCTTCCCGTAACTCAGCTTACTCAGCCAAAAAGCACTGAACCAAAACCATTTGAACAAACTTGAATTATCAACATCTGAGGATAATTCATTCGTGAGATTTAAGAATTTGGCCCAGTGGTTTTTGAGAAGAAGATCTTTAAAGCCACTGAGCTAAAATGGGCTGTTATGGCATATGACTAAATTCAGCTTCCCATAACTAAGCCAAAAGTCACTGAAAAGTGACCATTTGAACAATCTTCAGAAAGCACAACCTAGGATCATTACTTTGCGATATTAAACATTTTGGCCATATGGTTTCAGACAAGAAATTTTTTTGTAACCCTCAGTGTGATACAGGCACTGATGACCCTGTACAAAAAAGGCCGATGCAGGTGGCGCCACCAATACCTCAATTTCAGATATGACTAATGTGACCAACATTGGCATAAAATTTGGTGATGATAGCTCCAGCCGTTTCTGAGATTTAAATTTTAATATGCTTTTTTGCACAGTTAACAAAGTTCAACCTCCTGTAAACTTGAGAAAGATTGTTCCAAGGATCATTTCTGTGAAATATTGGACAATTTGGCTGGACAGTTTCGGAGAAGAAGATTTTTAAAGATTTTTTAGCTTTTTCCCTATAAAATCTAAGAAAATGCAATTTACAAAAGAATAAGCAAAATCCGATAGAGTTTTTTAGATGAAAATTTTTTTGTATAAAATTTTGTGATGCTAACTCTTGCCGTTTTCAAGATAGTGTAGGTTAACATACAGACGCTGGAAGCCGGACACCACCACACCATCGCATAAGCTCACAGGTTCGCTAAAAATAGAGAAAAAAAATCGTAAAAAAATCAGATATTCGATTATTCTGGGGGGTACTTTTGAGCCCCATAGCTCGAAAAATATGGGTAACAGAGACCTAATTCCAGGTTTTCAAGGAGAATTTTCATGGACCTCCCTGGATGTCAAGTTAGAAGATTCCACGTCCAGTGGTTACGATTTGTGCCCTGTTAACGGACAGGTGGCCGGATGGCCAGATGGCCGGACGGACAAGGGACAAAGGGTGATCACTATAGCTCTGATGATTTACAATCAGTTGAGCTAAAAATGGACCTATTCAAGGTCAAGGTGACTCTCCCAGCAAAGGTCATGACCACATTTTATATAGGCTTCGTCCTCTTACCTATATCTATGCACATATTAAGTTTGATAAAGAACAGTAAAATATTTTTGGAGTTATCCCACTCAAAAGATTTTTCTGTGGCAGCAGCCGCCATCGTCATCAGTCCATAGTATCCCGACTTTGTCTGGGGATACAATGATGACAGACAGATGGATGAATGAACAGATACTGTTTACATTGGATCCAATGGTTCTTACTTGTTTGTTAGTTATTTTGCTTCCTCTGTTATGGAGAAATGAAGAACCATATCAAAACCACAGTATCCCTGAACTACATCTAACAATTTCATTTAACTGTTTAAAACATTTACCTGTCATGGCTGTGTTAAGAGATGTAACGTTTGTGTAAAATGCTTACCTGTAATGACTGTGTCAAGCGATGTAATGTATGCTGCTGCTGTAACTCTGCATGTTTCTCTGAGTCTGTATTGCACTTTTTCTACAATTAATAAAAGTATCAAAAATAGGAATTGGCTTAATACAGATCTCAACATTTCAACAAGGCCTACAGGCCTAATGCAAACCTGTGCAATGGGATATACATCAGGTATAATGCTACCATGTTAATATGCCTCACCATTGCTTTTCAAGTACGTGTGACAAGGATATATACATATATACTAAACATTTTGAAGCAACAATTACACAAGCATCACTCCTGAAATACTTGCATGGATTTACACAACACAAAAATGATTGTAGGTGGTGCAATCAGTCATGTGTATGAGAAAGCCATGGAATATGTATGGCCAAGCAAAATTTCAGGCAGATATTGCAAACCACTCTTCAGCTATGTGCACAGATGCATGAAACCCAAAAACAATTGTAGTTGGCATAACTAGTTTTGCCAATTTCAGGCTGATATATCAAATCCCTCCTGAGAAATAAGCAGGGACATATAGTACGCAAAAATTATTGTAGGTGGCACCACCAGTCTTGTATATGATGAAACTATCCAAGATGTACAGATATGCACAATTTCAGGCTGATACATCAAATCCCTCCTGAGAAATAAGCAGGGACATACACTGTGCAAAAATCATTCTAGTTGGCAACACCAGTCTTATGTATGAGAAAGCCATCAAAGATGCATGGACAGGCCAAAATTTCAGGCCAAAACATCAAACTTCTCCTAAGTCAGTTTCACTGGGCTGACCAAGCTCAGCTGAAGAAGGCAGTTGCCCCCCAGTCAAGCAAAACTAATTGGCAGGTGTATAGCTACTGTATTGAGTACTCTTGACCAGTTGCCTAATCTGATACAGTTGGCAGTCTGCATAGCTATATATAGATACATATCATAAATCTGTTTATACATACAGAAAGACTTAGGCCACAATGTTTTTTTCAATTTGTCATATTCATAGGATTTTTTTTAATCAAAGGGTTTAGAATAATATATATAAACTTATTTATTTTACATGGATTGTACAAATAGTTATAATAACTAATCGAGGCACTCTCCATGGCTCCGGTGATGGCGTTCGGTAGTTTGCAGAGGTGGAGGAAACCGAAGTACCCAGAGAAAACAACCAGCCTTGGACGGGCAACTACAACCCACTCTCATAGCAATGCTGGGGATCGAACCCGGGTCGCCAGTGGAGAGAGCCAAGCGTTTTACCACTCAGCTGTCCAGGCCCCAGATACCTATTGCAGCCCTCTACAAAAAAATCAATAAACCCAATCTATCCTTACACAATTGATAGAACCCTACTCTAGGATCATTCTTGTGAAATATTAAACAATTTGGCTTGACAGTTTCATCATTAAATTTTTTACAGTAGTGGCTGAAAGAGGCTAAAATTACTGGTTTCCCCCGTAAAATACAGGTCATTCCAAGTGGCACCACAAAACTACACTTTCATATATGCGTCATGAGACCAACATTTGCATTAAATTTGGTGATGCCAGCTCCTGCCATTTCTGAGATTGTAATGTTAGTAGGCTTACTTGGCTAAACGACAAAGTTCAATTTCCTGTAACTCAGCGAAAATTCATTAACTGGAACCATTTGAACAAACTTGAAAGAGATCACCTCTGGGAGTCTTCCATAAAGTTTGGCGCTGCTAGCTCCGATGGTTTTTAGCTCAGCTGACTATAAGTCATCTGAGCTATAGTCATGGTCCTTTGTCCATCGGCTGTCCGTCCAGCCATCAGTTAAACTGGCACGTTTTGAAAATGTTGGACCTACGAATCTGACATTCAGCGTACCATTAGATGTCCCCAAAATCTCCTACCATACCAAAAATAGGGTCAATAGGACTTAGTTCCATCAAGATATTAAGGAAAAACCTCCTCTTTCCATTAAAAACCCATTGTTACACTTCAAGACTGGCTAAAATAACCACTGACCTGATATTGATCATTTTTAATATATGAATTCCTCTATATTTCCTATGTACATACTCGAAATTAGTTATATATTTCATAAATTCTTGAAGTTATGGGCTCGAACATAATGCACTTTGTAAAAATTCAGGAAATATAATTACTCCCTTAACTTGAGAATTGCTGAAGCTAGAGACTTTTTTTCAGGTATGTAACTATATTTAATCAAGATTTGATTGTATACCCAAAATTAGATTTTTTTTTTCAATTTTTTTAAGTTATTAGCATTAATATAAAATCTGTACCTTAAATTTTGCCCTGATTTGAAAATTGCACATTTTTTTCCTTTAACTGCTGTGGATTAATTTTCACAGCATGTTTTAATATGCATTTCATCTGTTAACGTCTGAAATTTGAAACCAGTTGATCAAAAACTGTAGATTTTATTCAAGTTTTCAAGCACTGTGTACAGTATTGTTTAGATCAAGCTAATGACAGCAGTTTGCTGGAGCTCAGCTCCCCAGCTTTCCAGCCAGCTATCAGTTCCTAAAATTTGGCATACAGTTAGATGTCCCCCAAATCCCCTACCATACCAAAAGTTTGGTCACTAGGAGTTCATTCTTTTGAGATATTAAGAAAAAACTTCAATTTTCCATTAAAAACCTATTGTTACACTTCAAGACTGCCTAATATCAAAACCACTGATCTGACTTTGATCATATATATAATATACATGTTCTTCTATACACTTTCTATGCACATGGTCAGAAATGATGTCAGCATTGTGTATCGTATTTATGAGTGTATAAGACGACCCCATGTATAAGACGACCCCCAATGTTCAGCCTCAAATTTTGGTTCAAATTATATTTCAGCATCTTAAGTTGGAGCTCCCAGCTACTGACTATCACTTTGTTAGCATAATGATCACTTTAACACTGATGATTGAAATGGGATTTTATAATTTTTTATTCTTAAAATGTCAGTGGTATATTTTTTTTTATGATGCTACAAGTGAAAACATGAAAGTACTATAGAAAGGTATGGAGCAGACCAAAACGGAATTAATTAAACATATCAAAGAATGAGAATTATGCAACAATTCAAATTAATATCATAAGAGACATCAAAGGGTCAATTTTAGGGCCCAAATTTGGGTAACAAATTATTATCAAGGAGATGGCGCCCACAAAGAATTAACATGTCAAGAGAATGTGCATTACAGGGCATTGACACCTTCCTCTTTGAAAAAGATAATTTTATTTCAAAGAAATGTCAGTCTTTTGCATAATTTGAGGGAGATCACCCAAAACACCAACTGCATATCAGCGTCCACATCCACAAGTGGCTTAAGGTAGACAAGTGACAGCGCACGAAACCAAGGCTTCCATGATACTCTAGTTAACCAAGCTTCCTCATTTATTATTCCGTGTTAATCTTAAACTATTGAAAATTACATTTTCCTGGCCTGTCCACAACCATGTCACAGTCACCTAATTTTCCCACAAAATATATCACGTTTGCGTAAACGACGTCGGTCAGGTTCGAATTTATTCTGTTGTATCAGTGAGGAAGGAAAAACGTAATAAGGTAATGACCCAGTAGGACATTCGTGAACTACGTTATTTTACGACATTTAACTGTGTGCAAGTTCAATGCTACCTTGTAGAAACCAGGGTTTCCATTTGGTTACTATTTAATAGATCATTTCCCAAGCGGATATACGCACCAAATCCGGGGTTTCGTTATAAAATTGTGAGGAAATTGTCATATTTATATCCCGCGGAAACTTGGTCCCTTTCTTGAACTTTGTTGACCCGTTATAATACATTCATTTCTTGATGAAGTCCAATAATACAAGCTTGACAAACATTGAATTTCGCGTCGCCTGAGGAAAGGGCGCGTTATATTTATAAGTATAAAGTGCTCCTGGTTGTCTTGTAATCGAAGTGCCATGTGCGAGCCTCCGTGTATGTCAGTGTGCATGCCAGCTGACAGCGTCCGCATTCACTGGACTCGTGAACATTTTACGTGGTAAATACGGCACTATATGAAAAAATCATCCTTGTATTAATATGCATATTACGTGCTACTGGATGGCATAAGCAAGTTCCCAGCATCCCGTGCGCGAGAGCTGAACTCTCGGATCTTTAGTATATGGGTAAGCCCATCAAGCTGATAGCGGCATCGACAATTATATCACTGCGTACCAGTTTAAAGTGAATGCCAAGATATTTTTGGCAAAATATACTTTAAAACTTATTTATTTTCAGGATTGGGAATTCCGTTTCGGTCTGTCAGTTCCGCGATTCCGTCCACGATCGCGGGAAATCACTGGCCCTACTGTCAGAAGGGCTCTCATATATTGATTCCATTAAAATTCCTGTGTCAATGCGGCAAGGGCAAACCTTTTCTTATCAATTATTTAACTATGTGCGCATGTAAATCTGATGTATAAACGATAAATATAAAAGAAAACAAAGCACTGTAATGTTCTTTATTGAGTGTACATTACCACCATACGGACATGATCACCGGTAATCACGCCGTCCAGTTCAACCAACGTAATGATGCTGATTGCCGTAAATTATCCTCGGCGGCCCTGAGGACGCTGAAAAACTTGTAACCTTGTATAAGACAGCCCCCCCTTCTTTGCCAAATATTTTTAGGATAAAATTTTTCGTCCTGTACACGAACAAATACGGTAATTGTTTTCAATTATGGGCCAGAACATAATGCACTTTGTAAAAAATTAAGAAATATATTTACTCCCTTAAAATAAGAATTGCTAAAGGTAGAGATTTTTTTTGTTAGGGATATAACATTATTTAATCAAGATTCAATTGTATACCCAAAATTAGTTCTGAATTTTTCAAATTTTATAAGTTATTAGCATAAATATGAAATCAGTACCTTAAATTTTGCCCAACTTTGACCATGGCGTGTTTGTTTCCTGTAAGCACTGTTGATATAATTTTCATATCACAACACATAAGGATTTCAGCTTGTTCGTTTTGAAAGTTGAAAGAATTTGGCCATAAACTTTAGCTTTTATTAAAGTTTTTATGAGACCTGTCACACCCAGGCTCTACCCAGCCCCTCTTCAGACACCTGTATGTCACCTTGTGACCTTTCAGGCAAATTATGCACGCTTGAGGTGGCTGGGGCATATACTGTTCAGCCAGGCAGCTTATGGCTGGCACCAGTTGATTCAGGTGTTCAACCCTTCTCATGGATAAGTTGTTTTGACCAACAAAATAACAATAAACAATAAATTAATAAATGTTTATTAGTCTACAATAACAAATTTAAGAAAAATTAAATGAAAAGGAATTTGATAGTTGTTGAGTCAAAGGAAATTACCTTGCAATTACTAATGTTTTATGGATTTTGTATGGATGGATGTATGAAAATGTATTCCAAATAACACCATGGAGTCACCTAAGGTATTTTCATTTCAATTTTAATAATGAAAAAAAAAATAATTAAATTATATTGTTCTTTACTATTAGGGATTATATGAAGGAAATTAATGATAGAAAAAGATGCAGTTGATAAGATTAATCTAATTTCCAGGTCTTTTAAAAGTGTTTCAGCTTGTTAATTTATATTCATTTCAAAATTTAAAAAAATAAAATGTCAAAATTTTTAAATTAAAATATTTTTAAATAATTTTAAATAACTAAAGACATTAAGACTCATGGCTGTATCAGCTGTCACAAGACTTTGTAAATAATCAAAATTTATATCACTGATTCCTTTATTTCAGTTAATATATTCAATTAAACATGCCCATTTCTACTTTTCTCCTTGTATAATTTTCAGGGTGTTCTTATCCTTGGGTTATATTTTACACATATAATTGTTTCATTGCTAAGATGACTTTTAATTTTTTCTGAAAAAAAATATTTGAATATGATAAACAAGGGACCCATGGGTCACATCGCTCAACTGAATATTGGAAAATATTAGTAACTGCAAAATATTTTTATTTTTGGTTTTTCATGTATATTATCATTAGAAAAGCTATGAGAAAATGGCCCTGCTTAAATGAAACTCTGTAAATTATAGAATAATGGCCATGAGCTAAACCATTTAGTGATGCTCCAAGGGAACAAATAGGCCTACAGTAAGTGTTATATAAAAGTAACATTTCATAAACAAATAATGTGTGAAGGTAATTAAGTTTTAAAAAGTTAAATATATGGCCATATGAGTTAAAAATTAATCCCACAAAGTTTGACCAATATTCCTTATTTTAATACTAAGTTAACAGTGTAATTCACATCTCGGCTGCGCCAACTTTAAGAGATATGAATGAAATGCTACAAAGTATTTATATCTTCTTAAATCTTTTCAGTTGGCACTTACATTAGATCCTAATATTTTATCGCATTTGAATATTTGGATTAAATTCCTGAAATTTTTTTACTTAAAAAAATCAAAATTGTCCAAGTTTCATCATTAAGAATTTATTTAACATTAAAATTATAAGATTCATCATGTTTATTAGTCCTATGTATTGAAGGGGTGGGAGGGGGGAGGGGTCTCCGTTGTAACTGCTTGTTGCTGAAAAAAGTGTTAATTTTAAGATTCATTTAGTTCATAGTACAGGTCTGTCAACAGAATGGGGTTGGGGGGGGGGGGGGGGGCAGAGAAAAAGGCTCCCTGTGGTATGGTATTAACTGCAGACAGCCTGATCAAGCTCAACTCAGTGGAGAGAGGGCTTGCCCTTGTGATGGGATTGCATAATATTATGCCAACAGCCTGGGGAGCATAGAGAGCTGCAATGAATGACCTACAGTCACCAAAGTGGACTGCTTGACAATTTAAGGGAATACAACAAGAGCCTCCAAAAAAATTCAGCAACTAGCCTAATTTTGCAGCTTTTATTTTTAAATTTCAGATTTTAACATATTAAATCCTTATGTGTACATGCTGTGAAAATTAAATCCACAGTACTTAGAGGAAAAAAAAACATGCCTTGGCCAAAGTTGGCAAAAAATTAAGGTACCGATTTAATATTTTTGCCAATATTTAAAAATATTTAACAGATTTTGATCTAATTTTTGGTATACAATTAAATTTTGATTAATTAAAGTTGTATTACTGAAAAAGTCTCTACCTTTAACACTTTTGGTCTAAAGTGACCAAATATCTTTCCTGATTTTTTTACAAAGTCCATTATGTTTGGGCCCATAACTTTTTTAAATTAGATAATACTGATTTAATTTCTGGCATGTACATAGGAACTATAAAGAGGAATATTTATGGTAAATATTTAGAAAACCAGATGAGTGGTTTTGATATTAGGCAGTCCTGAAGTGTGAAAATAGATTTCTAATAAAAAATTGAGGTTTTTCCTTAATATCTCATAGAAACAAAGTCCTATTGACCCAATTTTGGGCATGGTAGGAGATTTATGGGACATCTAACTGTATGGCGAATTTCAGATTCGTAGGTCCAATGGTGTCGAAAGTGCCAGTCTTACGGACGGACATCCGGACGGATGGACAGACGGATGGCAAGACAGACGGAAGGACAATTGACCACGACTATAGCTCAGATGACTTTTAGTCAGCTGAGCTAAAAATCATATCTTAGACAAGTTCTCATTATGATTTCTGTAATGTTAATAATTGTCATAAGACTTTTGCTAGGTCTAGTGTGTAGATTGATGTATAAGTAGTCCAAAGTGAATGTAATAGTTTTATTTTTTTAAAATTAATTAAAGCCATAAAACCAGGTACTTATGATCATAATTTAAATTTGTGAAATTTGTATATTCTGGATTCTCAAGAACTTTGTTTAGCTGAAACTGAATAAATACCAGACATGGTGTGAATACTTTGCAAATGTATTTGAATGCGAATATGAATATGTACTCCATAATTTTTTGCATAAGAATATGAATACAGGTAAAAATGAAAGTTTTTGAATACAAATGCAAATACTTTCAAAATGTATTCATGAATGCATTTTAATAATCATTTATTTTAATTATATTATTAAGAAAATCTTTTCAGATGATACTGTTATTACTTTTAATTTAAATGATATTTGACACAATATTTGTTATTAATATTTTATAAATATTTTAACTTATATTATTTGTGCTACTGCTACTCTTGGGTAGGGATAACCTGTTATTATTAAATAACAGTTAACTCATTTGTAAAAAGCATAATTAACATGACTGATAATGGACAGTTTTTATTTTCAAATAATTCTACAGCAATGTAGATATAGGTCTATGTGACAATAGCACACCATTTCCAACTGTAAATAATATAAATGACATCAATCCTCTCCCCTGTCTCCAAGGATCTTATCAAAATCTTACATATTGTGAGTTAAACACCATCAACTCATAATACAGCTTATATTATCACACAAAATCAGCTTTTGCCTACCTTCTCTTCTGAGTCATATTTTGTGATCATATATAACAGCTGAGAGCTGTGACCCATGGGTCCCTTGTTGAGAAAGCACAGGTAAAACGTACTATGACAGCAGAAGAAGGACAAAATAGTTAAATCTGAAGATAACATACCTGGGGTAAATAAACAAGGGACTCATGGGTCATGGCGCCCAGCTTACTTATGAGCCCCATAGCTTAGAGGATATGGTTAACAGAGACCGAATTTCAAGTTTATGGAGATTTTTCATGGACCTCCTGGGATGTCAAGTTACAATATTCTAGGTCCAGTGGTTACGATTTGTGCCCTGTGAACAGACGACCACATCTTTGAAGGTCTTAAAAATAGAGAATATTGTGCAAAAATTCAGAAAAATCAATGTGGTGCCACCAGTCTGCAGGAAATGATGAAACACTCCATGATCAATATGCATGCAAAAAGCAAAAAATCATGCTGATCAATGTATTAGTTGTTCAGATACTGCAGCTTTTGTATCAAATTTTTAATAATTCTAGGGGGTACTTCTGAGCCCAATAGCTTGGTGGATATGGGTAACAGAGACCTAATTTCAAGTTTCAAAGGAGATTTTTCATGATCTCCCTGAATGTCAAGTTAGAATATTCTAGGTCCAGCGGTTATGATTTTTGCCTGTTTAACGGACAGACAGACGGACAGCTAGACAGACAGACAGATGGACGCCAGAAAAAGAGTGATTGCTATAGCTCAGATGACTTTCAGTCAGCTGAGTTAAAAACCAGTAATGATTTTTGAGATACTGTGTTGCATATAAAACATTTTCAGATGGACAGACAGATGGACTGAACTGATCACTTTCCCTCACAGTCTGAGCGACATTTGAGGTATTTACCAGGATTCAAAATAAATTTGTTTTATATTTCTTTTTGCAATGTGCATTAACATTTCAGCTTAATAGACAGTATTACGGGAATGCTGCTATAAATCTAACTATGCAGAAATGTAATGACAAAAATTGAGAACCAAACTAAGTTTTTTATTAGAAAATCTAATTAATAAGGATTACAGGTCTAATGCAAACCTGTGAAATGAGAAAAACATATATAATCCTTCCCTGATAACATACTAGACCATTCTTTAACAAGGCCTACAGGCCTAATGCCAACCTGTGCAAAGTTTGGGATTATAAATGGAGGTTTATTTTTAAAATTTAATATTGATCCTCTTAAGTCCTGCATATCTACCTTAGTCATTATGATTTCAGCAAAATGGACGTTTCAACCTGCAAGTTTCAGACTAGGACATTTTAAAACTAAAATATGGGTAGTCGACAAGCGACTGTGTATCCGCAGAAATCAGAGTGGGACGGGTGAAGTGAGGCATGGTTTAAGTGGCAAGGGGAATAGAGTGAGGAGTGTTGCATATTAGCATGGATGTGATGCCAGCTGTCATAAGTCAAGAAAGCTGTCCAGGATGTATAAACCTGTTCAGGTGGATAAGTCAAACCACTGCTGAGATATGAGTGATTTTATCCCAAGGCAGATGAACAGATGGACGCTGTGCATAAATGGTTGCAGGTGGTGCCACCAGTTTTGCCTATGATGAAGAGCTATGTGAGATCTATACACAAGCAAAATTTAGGCCCAATCAGTCAAACGGTTCCCGAGATATGAGCTTGGATGTCTGCAGAGTAAACGTGAATGTAGGTGGCACCACCTGTCATAAACTCAAAAAAGCTATCCAGGATGTATAAACCTGCAAAATTTCAGGTGTAAAAGTCAAACCACTGCTGAGATATGAGTGATTTTATCCCAAGGCAGATGAAGGGATGGACGCTGTGCAATTATGGTTGCAGGTGGTGCCACCATTTTTAGTGTATGTCATAAAGCTATCAAAGGGCTACATTTGTGCGAAATTTTGAGCCTGATACGTAAAACGGTTTCTGAGATATGTGGGTTTCTGTGTGGAAACAGACGCACAAAGGGACACTGGGCAGAGAGGAAAGGTCACGCTGAAGAGCTATGTGAGATCTACACACATGCAAAAAAATGGCCCTATTGGTCAAAAGGTTCCCAAGATATGAGTTTGGATGTCTGCAGAGTAAACGTGAATGTAGGTGGCGCCACCTGTCATAAAATCGAGAAAGCTATCCAGGATGTATAAACCTGCAAAATTTCAGGTGGAAAAGTCAAACCACTGCTGAGATATGAGTGATTTTATCCCAAGGCAGATGAACAGATGGACACTGTGCAATAATGGTTGCAGGTGGTGCCACCATTTTTAGTGTATGTTATAAAGCTATCAAAGGGCTACATTTGTGCAAAATTTTTAGCCTGATCGATCAAACGGTTCCAGAGATATGTGGGTTTCTGTGTGGAAACAGATGCACAAATGGACGCTGGGAAGAGAGGAAAGGTCAAGAGGTCAACCAAAAATGAAGAGGCAGCAGTTCACATGTGACCTGATGATAAACCCGATTGGCTTAAAATGGAAACCAAGTTTTTTCAAACAGTTGAAAGATATAGTTCCAATAATCTGGGAATTCTGCATCTAGAAATTTTGTCTAGACGCTGTGTCTAGACATCTAGATACATTGTCTAGACACCAGCCAGAGCCAGGTCAGTTGCCATGGGGGTGTCTGGACCCCACCTGTTTGTACAGAATGACCTCCTGACTTGGCTGCTGAAACTCAGCATGTTGTCAAAACTGTTTTCAAACACAGAAAGCCTTTTGTAATTGGCCACAATGCTTTTTTAAAGCTGTATTTACCCAATCTATGCTTAAAAAACTGGCAGAACCCTACCACAGAATATTTCTTGTAAAGTTTAAACCAATCAGCCTAACAGTTTCATCATAAATCAGTGTATAGGCTAGAAGAGTTTAAAATTACAATTTCGCTTGTAAAAAACATATCAATGTACGTGGCGCCACCAATACCTCAATTTCAGATATAACATATGTGACAAACATTGGCATAAAATTTGGAGATAATAGCTCCAGCTTTCTCTGAGATTGAAATTTTTGTATACTTTTTTGGACAGACGTCTAAGAATCACAGAACTGGAACCATTCAAACAAATTTGAGAGAGATTGTTTCTGGGATTATTTCTGTGAAATATTGGACAATTTGGCTAGATGGTTTCCGAGAAGAAGATTTTTAAAGGTTTTTAAATTTTTTCCCTATAAAATCTAAGTAAATGCAGATAGCCAAAATATAATCAACATCCGATAGAGTTTTGTAGATGACTGATTTTTTGCATACAGTTTGGTGATGCAAGCTCCTGCCATTTTTGAGATTTTTAATGGTTAATGTACAGACGACGCTTGATGGACACCACCTCACCATCACATAAGCTCACAGATTCACTATACAAGTGACCCGTGGGTCATGATGCTCAGCCGACTGACATGTTTTTCAATATGTCCTTGCACAGACAACTAATTAAGATAATGCAGGTGGCATCATTGTTCATGCATATTAGCTTAAGTTCATCAAGACCCATAAGCACAACAAATTTGATGACAATCCAACCAGCCTTTTATGAGGAATCTGGCAATTTGTGTGTATTTTGCATTATTTCTGGGGTGCTCAAACTCTGAGAATATAGGTCACTGTGACCCAATTTCAGGTTTCTGGGGAGAACTTTTGAGGAACTCTCATCATGTCATGTTAGATTCTGGGCCCCATGGTTATGATTTGTGCCCTACTTTGGTATCAAATTTTCAGTTATTCTGAAGGGTGCTTATAAGCCCCATAGCACAGAATATATGGGTAACAGAGACTTTAATTCACATTTCCAAGGAGACTTTTCACAGATCTCCCTGGATGTCAAGTTTGAAGATTATAGGACCAATGGTTACAATTTGAGCCCTGTTAAGAGACAACCGCATCTTTGAAGGTCTCATAAATAGAGAAAAAAAAATGTGTTAAAATTTTTTTTAAATTTAGATGGTGCCACAAGTCCGCAAGAACGGATGAAACAGTCCATGATGAAAAGAATCAGGGTGATCAATGTAATAGTTGTTCAAATACTGGAGCTTTTGTATCAAAATTTTTAGTTATTCTGGGAGGTACTTATAAGACCTATAGCTTGAAGGATATGGGTAACAGAGACCTAATTTCATGTTTCCATGGAGTTTTTTATGGACCTTGCAGGATGTCAAGGAAGAAGATTCTAGGTCTAGTCGTTACAATTTGTGCCCTGTAAACAGATGATTGCATCTTTTAAGGTCTCAAAAATAGATAAAAAATAGTAAAAAATCGAAGAAATACAGGTGATGCCACCAGTCTGCAGAAACTGATGAAACACTCAGTGATCAATATCCATGCAAAGAATCATGGAAATCAATGTATAAGTTGTTCAGATACTTGAGCTTTTGTATGAAATTTTCTATTATTCTGGCGGAGGGGGGTAGAAGCCCCAAAGCTCACAGGTTTTGGGTAACAGAGACCTAATTCCAGGTTTCCAAGGAGACTTTTCATGGGTCTCCCTGCATTTCAAGACAGAAGATTTTAGTCCAGTCATTAAGATTTGTGCCCTGTTAACAGATTGGCATCTTTTAAGGTCTCTAAAAAACAGAAAAAAAAATTGTAAAAAATGGAAAAATACAGGTGGTGCCACCAGTCTGCAAAAACTGATGTAACACCCCATGATCAATATCTATGCAAAGAATCATGCTGATCAATGCATTAGTTGTTCAGATATTTGAGATTTTGTATCAAATTTTTCCAGGCCCAGCGGTAACAATTTGTGCCCTGTTAACAGATGACGGCGTCTTTTGTGGTCTCAAAAATAGAGAAAAAAATTGTAAAAAATCGAAAAAATACCAGAGGCGCCACCAGTTTGCAGAAACTGGTGAAACACTCCATGATCAATATCATGCAAAGAATCATTGTGATCAATGCATTAGTTGTTAGGATATTTGAGCTTTTGTATCAAATTTTTCATTATTCTGGGGGGTACTTCCGAGTCCAATAGCTTGAAGAATATGGGTAACAGAGACCTAATTCCAGGTTTCCAAGGAGATTTTTCATGGACCTCTCTGGATGTAAAGTTAGAAGATTCCAGGTCCAGTGGTTACGATTTGTGCCTTGTTAACAGACAGACGGCCGGATGGCCGGACGGCCGATGGACAAAGAGTGATCGCTTTTGCTCAGATGACTTACAGTCAGCTGAGCTAAAAATGGACAGGCAGACTGATACTCAAACAAAGCTATTCACTTTATCTGACATTCTGCTGAGGTAGGATAACAAGTGACCCATGGGTCATGATGCTCAGCTGCCAAGCATGACCTGTGACATCATGGACTGAGATTCACAACTTCCAGTCAAATTTTGAAGAACCAATTTGCCAATTTGTTGAAAATTTTCTATGACAACAGAAATATATATCACCTATGTCTGGTTAAAACACAGTGAATTGATGGTCTGAGGAAAATGCATGATTGTTAAGCTATCAGGAACTATTCCAACAGCTTGCTTGAAACCTGTCAGTCTCAAAGGAACACCACAAAGGGAAAATATAAGATCAAAATATATAGCAAAAATCAAGGAAATACATGCAAGAATTATTGAGAAACAGGTGCTTCTGTATGAATTTTTATTCAATACAAGCCAACTGTACTGCACTTTTATAAATGATGGTAATATTTATTCAGAAATATTTGACCCAATCCTTTACAAGATTACATAAATATACATCCAACTGCATTCACTTTAACTGTTCTTGAGATAATATGATCAAAAGGAATTAAAAGATGGTTGCCTGGTGGCCATATTGGACTTCTGACAAGTCTGAAATCAGACAACAAACATTCTCTAAATCGGACCAAACATTAAAGAAAAATTACTGAAACTGCACTGAAGAAAGAATTTCTAAGGTGGCTAACTAGCAGACATTATGGATTTCTGACAAGTATGACATTTGATATCCCACATTCTCCAATAAGAGACCAAACTTGGGCAAATTATCCAGTAATGCATGCCCAAAATAATTCAAAAGGCATGTCCAGGCCCTCATATCAGATTTATAGATATGCAATTGTAAAAAGTGTAAGTCCAATATTTTTTATTATCACTCTGCTTTTCAATGGGGTCAGCAGGGTAGGTAAACTGCCAAACCTGAAAGAAAAGAAATGCAGAAAGCATGACTAAGAGTCTTGAAATAAAACAAAAAGCCATCCTAAATCAAGGTACACATCCACATATTATGAGAACAAACACTTGCTTTTATATGTGGTGATATATATTAAAATATTCAGATATCTAGGAAACTAAGTTTATTGCTAGGATTCCATAAAATAAACTGCAAAATGTTCCCATCATCTTATAAATCAGTAGCTAAACCTTAATACTATACTCTCATAGTCTTAATGCCTGGCTGAAGCATTCTGACAACAGTGTTTTTGTTATGAAGTAACGAGGTACTTATCACTGAGCCTTATCACTTAATAGGCTGATACAAAGGGGAGTCATATGTCACCAGTGTCACTCACAATTACAGCCACACAGGGAGATGTACCAGCTGGAGTGGGATGGTTATATATACAAGAAAAATAGAGATGGTCTATAAAATAAGTAATTGTGAACATCCCTGACCTATGACCTTTGCCTTTTGCCCATATATCAACTGGATTCTTTCTAAATGATGGGTAACTACTAACCACTTAAATCTGGTGTGATTACTTGGCAACCAATGGGTGAATAACTTTGACCTGCAACCTTTAACCTGCTGACCCCAAAATCAATAAGTTATTTATTCAAGCAAAAAGACCCATAAATATGAAGTTTGAGTCAAACTGAGTGATGCATAGATGTGGCATATGTGAAAGACTGAAGGTTTGGGTTGAACAGTTACACTTGAAATATGCTCACAAGCATTTAGAACAATTAAATATTGTGACCTTGACCTTTGACTTTTTGACCTCAACATCAATAGGCTTCTTCCCTTATTGGTAGGTAAGCCATATATGACAGATGAAAGGTACAGATTGAAAAGTTTGCCTGAAAATGACTCCACGCAAGAAGTGGGTGCTGTGAACTTGACCTTTGACCTCAAAATCAACAGGTCTTTTCCCCTGTTGGCAGAGAAGCGATATCAGTGCTGGAAGGTTTGGAATGAAAAGTCTAGCTTGAAATGTGTCCACAACCTTTTCAAAGAAGTGGATCCTGTGATCCTGACCTTTGACCTTGTGACCTCAAAATCTATAGGATTCTTCTCCAACTTAGTAGGTGAGCTATATGTGAAAAATCAAAGAATTGGGATGAAAGGGTTGGCTTTAAATGCATCCACAGGCTTTTCAAAGAAGAGGCTCCTGTGACCTTGACCTTTGACCTTTTGACCTAAAAAAATTATGGTTCTTCCCCTGTTGGTAGGTAAGCTGTATGTGAGAGATGGAAGGTTTGGGATGAAAATATTGTCTCAAAGAGTTATTTCTGGGGGGTGCAAACACACCCCATAACTTCGAGAATATAGGTTGCAGTGACCTAATTTCAGGTTTGCAAGGAGATCTTTTTATAACCTCTAAGACTGCATAGGGTTCATGGCCCTAGCCCCTACGGTTACGATTTGTGCCCTGCTAACGGCCGGACGGCCGGCCGGACGGACAGACGGAAGGACAACGGACAAAGACCCATCGCTATAGCCCAGCATGACTGAAAGTCAGCTGAGCTAATAATATATGAATTTTTACTAAATCTTAATTTTTTTATTTATCAAATTCATTTTTTTAAAGTTTAATATTTGCTATATTACGCATCTGAATATATAAGTTGCTTTAAAATTTCAGACTTAAACAGCTTAAATACATATTCATCATATGAAGTTATTTAAACAGTGCTTATAGGAAAAATGTTCATAACTTATATTTATTTAATGATAATGGAGAGATGATGGACTGACAGAGCTGATCACTCATGTTCCATTCTCCTGAGGCAAGAATATGTTTAAATTAGACCATACTTTTTTTCTAATACTAATTTTTTCACTTTAATAAATTATACATATTTGCAATAAAACTATTGTCTTGTTGGACAGGTGCAAGGAAACAATGGCAGGGGAGGAGGGGGCGCATGGTGGGAATTACAAGACCTCTGCATAAACATACAGGACAAATAATGACTTATTTCCTATTCTGCTGAGGCTGGAAAATAATGAACAAAGGTTTGCATTAGATCCTCATTTTGTTACATAATTTTACGTGTATGATTTTTATACATTTCCAATGTAACATATATATCTGAACTTATCTGAACATATCTGAACAACATGGCATCTTCTGGATTATTCCTTGAATTATTTTTTCAAGATATTTTTTTGTATATTGGAGTGGAACATCATTACAATAAAGGAAATACAGTGCAAACAATACCAATTACTGCCTAACACTTGTTAGGGAAGGGGGGGGGGGGTTGATATGAGAATAACTGTACACCTGTCACAGCAGGGGATCTCCCCCAGTGGCCCATGACAAATTAGGTAGCATGGCAGAGCTAACATCCAGTGACCAGAAGTGGGCTGGCTGGTTTTTCAACATGCAAGTGAATACAATAAGAGTCTAAAAAAATTCCATTACTAGCCTAATTTTCAAGCTTTTATTTTCAAATTTGATATTTTAACAGCTTAAAGCCTACATGTATATGCTGTGAAAATTAAATCAAAATTACTTACAGAAAAAAATGTGCCATGGCCAAAGTTTGGCAAAATTTAAGGTACTGATTTTATATTTGTGCTAATAAATTAACAAGGCCTACAGGCCTAATGCAAACCTGTGCAAAGTTTGGGAGTATGAATGGAGGTTTATTTTTAAATTTAATGTTGATCCTCTTATGTCCTGCATATCAAGCTTAGCTATTATGATTTAAGTGAAATGGAGGTTTCCAACCTGCAAGTTTGGGACTAGGACATTTTTACATTTTAAAACTAGAATATGGCTAGTCAACAAGCAACTACCTGTATCCGCAGAAACAGAGTGGGACGGGTGAAGTGAGGCATGGATTGAGTGGCAAGGGGAAACAGAGTGAGGTGTGTTGCATAATAGCATGTATGTCTGCAGCTGAAAAGTGTATGTAGGTTGCGCCATCTACCACAACAAGGTACCCATGGGTCATGGCGCTCAGCTGATTGTGACAGTTATAACTGCATAACCATAGATTTTTTGTAGCTGCAATAAAAATACTATCCTCAGTGCTCAGGAACTATGGCTCAATGACTTGGGGGGGGGGGGGGGAGAGTTACAACACTTTTTGATATTAATACAGAATATGGAATTAAATTCAATGCTGCTTACAGGGACTGGTGGGAGTTACAGCACCTCTGCATATACGTAAAGGATAAAATTTAATTTAAATGAAATTATTTTTAAATATTTAAAAACAGGCAGAGTAATGGAAAACAAAGCAAATAACTTAATTTCCATTCTACTGAGACAGGAAAATAATGAACAAATATTTGCATTAGATCATATTTTTCTTTTGTTAAGTCAGTTTATAAATTTTACAATAAATTTACAGTATATAATATATATATGAATATTTGAATTGATTCAAAAATCTAAATTGCATCAACATTTATACTTAATTTAGTCAGGTAACATCACATTATGCACACAGATATATTTCTTTTTTTTAAATATTTTTTAAATTTGCAAAGCAATAAATATATGAAAATAACACTCCAGAATTCACAATTTTAAAATGCACCTTTATGTATTGATGATTTGTTTCATAAATTATCAATTTATGCCTACTGATGAGTTAAATTATATTTTGTTTTTAATTATTTAAAAGGAAATAATTTCTTAAAAAGGCTACATCAGAACAACGTGGCATCTCTTGGATTACTTCTTGAATTAATATTTCAAGACTAGATGTGTTGGAACGACACGAATGCCCCCGCCTGGGGAAAATCAGAAACATTTGTTAAATTTTGTAAAATTTTTTAAGTTCAGGAGGTGTCGTATGGTCAAAAGTAGGTCAACGAGGGCAAAATGCAAACTCTATGTGTAACGGTCATTATCAAGCAACACACTAAAAATCAGGCCAGTATCTGCAGGCATTGTGAAAAAAGTCCATACATGTGCATTTTTCATAAAAATTTCTGTCTTTCATTAAATTTTCTATGTTCAGGATCTGTCATATGGTCAAAAATAGGTCAACTGGGATGAAACGCGAACTCGATCTATAAGTGGTCATTATGCGCCCACAGACCAAACATTAGGCCAGTATCTGTAAGCATTGCATTGTGAAACTAGAATATTAGCAAAAGCTGATAATCAGTTATAAATTTAAATTGGAGAGATATGTACCATGTTTCATAACAATCCACCAAATGGTTCCTGAGATGTAAGCTTCCGAGTGTTTTTGTATAATCAGCTCTAAAACAAAGAAAAATAGGTCAAGGTCGCCCATCTTTGCACTTGATCAATACTTTGTTGATATACATCTTCACTGATGAAATAAAATTCCAACAGTGAATCCTTTTAGAGATATCCCGCTCACAAGGCCAAAATTGAAAAATCTGATAAAAATTGATCAACAAGGCCTACAGGCCTAATGCGAACCTGTGCAATGAGATTACACCAGGTATAATGCTTCAATGCTGGACCATTACTTTTCAAGAACATGTGTAACATGTATATGAACAATGCAAGTACTAAACACTTAGAACAAGAAACAATCAAACAAACATCACTGCTGCAATTCTGGCATGGGTGCACACAACACAAAAACTAGAATATGGGTAGTCAACAATGTGTATCCTCCAAAATCAGAGTGGGAAAGGTGAAGTGAGGCATGGATTGAGTGCCAAGGGGAAATAGAGTGAGGTGTGTTGCATAATAGCCTGGATGTCTGCAGCGGAAATGTGTATGTAGGTTGCGCCACCAACCACAAAATCCAGAAAGCTGTCCAAGATGTATAAACATGCAAAATTTTAGGCAAATAAGTCAAACCACTACAGAGATATGGGTGATTTTAGCCCACGGCAGACAAACAGATGGACACTGTGCAAAAATGGTGGCAGGTTGCGCCACCAATTTTCTGTATGATTAAGAGATATGTGAGATCTACACACATGCAAAATTTCAGGGGGATATGTCAAACCAGTCCTGATATATAAGCCTGAATGTGTGCAGCGTATACATAAATATAGTTGGCGCCACCTGCAAAAAAAAAATCCAGAAAGCTATCCAAGATGTATAAACCTGCAGAATTTTAGGCTGATAAGTCAAACGATACTGAGATATGGGTGATTTTAGCCCACGGCAGACAAACAGACGGACGCTGTGCAAAAATGGTGGCAGGTGGCACCACCAATTTTGTGTATGATTAAGTGTTATGTGAGATCTACAGATATGCAAAATTTCAGGGGGATATGTCAAACCAGTCCTGAGGTATAAGCATGAATGTCTGCAGGGTATACATAAATGTAGGTGGCGCCACCTGCCACAAAATCCAGAAAGCTATCCAAGATGTATAAACCTGCAAAATTTTAGGCAGATATGTCAAACCACTGCCTATTATGAGTGATTATATCCCACAGCAAATAAACAGATGGACGCTGTGCAAAAATGATACCAGGTGGTGCCACCGCTTTTGCGTATGATAAAGAGCTATGTGAGATCTATAAACATGCAAAATTTGTTGGTTCCTGAGATATGAGCTTGGATGTCTGCAGCATAAATTTGAATGTAGGTGGCGCCACCTGTAAAAAAATCAAGAAAGCTGTCCAGGATGAATAAACCTGCAAAATATCAGGTGGATAAGTCAAACCACTGCCAAGATATGAGTGATTTTATCCCAAGGCAAATGAACAGATAGACACTGTGCAAAAATGGTTGCATGTGGCACCACCAGTTTTGCGTATGATAAAGAGCTATGAAAGATCTAAACACATGCAAAATTTTGGCCCAACTGGTCAAACGGTTCCCGAGATATGAGATTGGATGTCTGCAGCTTAAATGTGAATGTAGGTGGCGCCACTTGTCATAAAATCTAGAAAGCTGTCCAGCATGTAAACACATGCAAAATTTCAGATGGATAAGTCCAACCAATGCAGAAATATGAGTGTTTTTATCCCAAGGCAGATGAACAGATGAACGCTGTGCAAAAATGGTTGCAGGTGGCGCCACCATTTTTAGTGTATATTATAAAGCTTTCCAAGGGCTACATTTGTGCAAAATCTTTAGCCTTATTGGTCAAACGGTTCCCGAGATATGTGGGTTTATGTGTGGAAACAGATGCACAAATGGATGCTGGGCAGAGAGGAAAGGTCAGAGGTCAATGAAAAATGAGGGCGCACCAGTTCACATGTGACTAATCATAATTCCTAATTTTAAAAAATTCTGCCCAGTGGTTATAAAGAAGTTCTCAGGAAACCTATGCAGCGATGGCGGCAGCGTCGGCGTCTGACTGAAATCATAGTATCCGCAAAACTCTGTTTTGGCAGATACAATGATTGTAGCTGGCACCACCAGTCTTATATACAACGAAGAGATATATAAATTTGCCCAATGTCAGACTGATATGTCAAACCCCTCCTGTGAAATAATCAGGGACATACACTGTGCAAAAGTTATTGTAGGTGGCGCCACCAGCCTTGTACACTATAAAGCTACCTGACATGTATTAACATGCCAAATTTTAGGCTGATGTATCAAATTCCTCTGTAGAAATAAGCAGATGCATACACAGAAAAAGTCAATGTAGGTGGCATCACCTGTCTTATAAGAATACCAACATGTCTTATGAATATACCATCAAAGACACATAGACAGGTCAAAATATCAGTCCAATATATCAAACTTCCCAAGAGTTTGATGCACTGGGCTGACAAGGCTTAGGTGAGTAAGGCAGTTGCCCCCAAGTGACCTGTGACAAATTGCTGCCTCAAGCTACTGCACTGAGTGAACTCTTGACCTGCACATGGCTAGACTGAGTGAACTTTTGACCTGTACCTGGATGCACTGAGTGAACTCTTGACCTGTTGCATAATCTGACAAAGTTGGCAGTCTGCCAAAGCTATAAATATATTCAGGCTGAACTTTGGTACCAAATATGATGCAGCCACTGCACTAAGTGAACTCTTGACCTATACCTGGCTGCAGTTCTTCCAATCCTGGCACTGTGCCAAAATTATTTATAGAGCTGACATCATCTTGGCTAATGGCCAACATCAAGGCACTGGCAACCTGCCAATGGTAAACCAAGTGCTGCCATCTGTACACAAAAGTGGTCACTACTTGAAATAACTTTGAAATTTATTTTTCCAATACAAAATGCTTTTCAGCTGACTTTTCAGGAATATATGTAAAATTATTACAGATGCATACTGAATGCAAAATTAAAATACAGATATATCTCACTGATGGCAAATTCTTGAATTAAGTTGAGTAGGGATACCAATAATTTATAATCCACGTTCAGTTGTCTTTATATAGCCACAGAGATCTGAATATCCTTGATTGTAACATTGCCTGGTATGATGAATAACTTCAATCATAAATTTAAAATTTTTAAAAGTTTTTAAAAAAACTTTCTTGTCAATATTAACTAAAGATAACCTGAAATCTAAATGTCTAGTGGCATGATGTAATAGATGCTGATAAACTGGTGCCAGGCTAGATGTACCAGCATAACACAGCTAACATATATGGTAAAATGACTCAATTCAATCTCCATAATTCAGCCAAAAATCATTCATGTGGAACCATTAATGACAATTATTATAAGAATTATGGTAGGGATTATTCTTGTAAAATATTTTAAAAACTGGCTTCAGTGGCATCAGTCGAAAAACGTTTCACAGGTTTATAACTCATATAGGAAGATACAGCAAACTGGGTAAGTTCAGCTTCCCGTAACTCAGCCAAAAAGCACTGAACCAAAACCATTTGAACAAACTTGAATTATCAACATCTGAGGATAATTAATGTGGAAGATTTAAAAATTTGGCCCAGTGGTTTTTGAGAAGAAGATCTTTGTAGCCACTGAGCTAAAATGGGCTGTTATGGCATATGATTAAATTCAGCTTCCCATAACTTAGCCAAAAGTCACTGAAAAGAGACCATTTGAACAAACTTCAGAAAGCACTACCCTAGGATCATTTCTGTGCGATATTAAACATTTTGGCCATATGGTTTCAGAGAAGAAGTTTTTTGTAGCCCTCAGTGTGATACAGGCACTGTTGACCCCGTACAAAAAAGGCCCATGCAGGTGGCGCCACCAATACCTCAATTTCAAATATGACCTATGTGACCATCATTGGCATAAAATTTGGTGATGATAGCTCCAGCCGTTTCTGAGATTTAAATTTTAATATGCTTTTTTGCACAGTTAACAAAGTTCAACCTCCTGTAACTCGGCCAAAAATCTCCGAACTGGAACCATTCGAACAAATCTTGAGAAAGATTGTTTCAGGGATCATTTCTGTAAAATATTGGACAATTTGGCTGGACAGTTTCGGAGAAGAAGATTTTTAAAGCTTTTTTAGCTTTTTGCCTATAAAAGTTTTTTGGATAACTGATTATTTGCAAAAAATTTGGTGATGCTAGCTCCTGCCATTTTTGAGATAGCTATGGTTAACGTACAGACGACGTACAACGCACGACGCCGCACCATGGCATAAGCTCACAGGTTCGCTAAAAAATCAGAAATTGCAGGTGGCACCACCAAAATTGTGCAGCACGTACAGACCATCAGTCCCAATGATCATAGTAAGTTTTGTGAAAATCCACACAATGGTTCCTGAGACATAGGCTTCTGAGTGTTTTTCTATAATCAGCTCTAAGATGTAGAAAAATGGGTTAAGGTCACCCACCTTCGATCTTGACTGAGATTTTATCGATATACATCTTCACTGATGAAATAAAATTCCAACGGTGAATCCTTTTAGAGATATCCCGCTCACAAGGTAAAAGTTAACAGACGCCGGACGGACGGACGCCAGACAGACAGACGGACGGACAGACGGACAGCTTGGGTGACGACAATAGCCCATCAGCCTAGGAGCTGAGGGCTAAAAACGGCTTTCCATGAACATGTCATGAAAATTTATATTTTTCATGAAATTTTTTATGTTTAGGAGCCGTAAAACAATCAAAAGTAGGTCAACTGAGACGAAACGCAAACTCGATCTGTAACTGGTCATTATCTGCACACATACCAACAAGTGACCCATGGGTCATGACGCTCAGCTGAATGGGAAGAGATTCGCAAAAAGGAAATTTTATCATCTGAATGGTAGTATATACCCATTCAACTGAAGCATCAAACAGATCAACAAAAAGGCTGAGATTGTGTCTGTATTAATATATCTAAAAAATAGAGAAAAAAATTTAAAAAAAAAAAATACAGGTGGCTCCACCAGTCTGCAGAAACTAATAAAAACACTTAATGGTCAATATCCATGCAAAGAAGCATGGTGGTCTCTGGATTAGTTGTTCAGATACTTCAGCATTTGTATCAAATTGTCCATTATTCTGAGGGATACTTCGGAGTCCTATAGCTTTAAGGATATGGGAAACAGAGACCTAATTTCAGGTTTCCACAGAAACTTTTCATGGGCCTCCTTGCATGACAAGAATGAAGATTCTAGGTCCAGTTGTTACGATTTTTACAGGTCTCAAAAATAGAGAAAAAAATTTGTAGTTTGTATGAAATTTTCCATCATTCGGGGGGGGGGGGGGGGGGCAAAAAAGATATGGGAAACAGAGACCTTATTTCAGGTTTCCATGGAGACTTATAATAGGTCTCTCAATGTGTCAAGAATGAAGATTCTAGGTCCAGTCTATACGATTTGTGAAAACAATTCGTAAAAAAATGAAAAATACAGGTGGCGCCACCAGTCTGAAGAATCTGAGGGAACACCTCTTGATCAATATGTATGTAAAAAATCATGACCATCAGTGTTGTAGTTAATGAGATACTGAAGTTTTTGTATGAAATTTTCCATCATTCAGGGGGGGGGGGGGGCCCAAAAAGGATATGGGAAACAGAGACCTTATTTCAGGTTTCCATGGAGACTTATAATAGGTCTCTCAATGTGTCAAGAATGAAGATTCTAGGTCCAGTCTATACGATTTGTGAAAACAATTCGTAAAAAATTGAAAAATACAGATGACGCCACCAGTCTGCAGAAACTGATGAAACATCTCATGATCAATATGTATGCCAAAAATCATGACCATCAGTGATGCAGTTAATGAGATATTGAAGTTTTAGTATGAAATTTTTATGCTATTCTGGGGGGGGTACTTTGGGGCCCCATAGCTCAAAGGATATGGGTAACAGAGACCTAATTTCTGGTTTCCATGGAGACTTTTTATAGGTCTCTCACTGTGTAAAGAATGAAGATTCTAGGTCCAGCGGTTACGATTTGTGCCTAGTTAACGGACAGACGGACGACGGACAAAGAGTGATCACTATAGCTCAGCATGACTGAAAGTCAGCTGAGCTAAAAACTGATGAAACACTCAATGATCAATATCCATGCAAACAATTATGGTGATCTCTGCATTAGTTGTTCAGATACTTCAGCTTTTGTATCAAATGTTCCATTATTCCGAGCTGTACTTTAGAGTGCCATAGCTCAAATGATATGGGTAACAGAGACCTAATTTCAGGTGTCCATGGAGACTTTTCATGGGTCTCCCTGTGTGACAAGAATAAAGATTCTAGGTCAAGTCATTACAATTTGTACCCTGTTGACAGATAACTACATCCTTAAAGGTCTCATAAATAGGGAAAAAAAAATTGTAAAAATTTGAAAAAATACAGGTGGCACCACCAGTCTGCAGGAAATGATGGAACACCTCTTGATCAATATGTATGCCAAAAATCATGACCATCTGTATTGTAGTTATTGAGATGTTGCTTTTTTTTTTTAATCAAATTTTCCATTATTCTGGGGGGTAATTGGGCGCCCCACAGCTCAAATGATATGGGTAACAGAGACCTTATTTCAGGTTTCCATGGAGACTTTTCATAGGTCTCTCACTGTGTCAAGAATGAAGATTCTAGGTCCAGTCTTAACGATTTGTGCCCTGTTAACAGATGTCAACATTTTTAAAGACCTCAAAAACAGAGAAAACAATTCGTAAAGAATCGAAAAATACAGGTGGCGCCACCAGTCTGCAGAAACTGATGAAACATCCCATGATCAATATGTATGCCAAAAATCATGACCATCAGTGATGTAGTTAATGAGATATTGAAGTTTTTGTATGAAATTTTTCACTATTCTGGGGGGTACTTTGGGGCCCCATAGCTCAAAGGATTTGGGTAACAGAGACCTAATTTCTGGTTTCCATGGAGACTTTTTATAGGTCACTCACTGTGTCAAGAATGAAGATTCTAGGTCTAGTCTTTACGATTTGTGCCGTGTTAACAGTTGTTAACATTTTAAAGGTCTCAAAAATAGAGAAAAAAATTCGTAAAAAATCTAAAAATACAGGTGGCGCCACCAGTCTGCAGGAACTGATGGAACATCTCATGATAAATATGTATGCCAAAAATCATAACCATCAGTGATGTAGTTAATGAGATATTAAAGTTTTTGTATGAAATTTTTTACTATTCTGAGGGGTATTTTGGGGCCAAATAGCTTGAAGGATATGGCTAACAGAGACCTAATTTCTCGTATCCAAGGAGATTTTTCATTGACCTCTCAGAATGTAAAGTTACAAGATTCTAAGTCCAGGGGTTACGATTTGTGCCAGGTTAACGGACAGACGGACGGACAGACGGACGGACAGACGGACGACGGACAAAGAGTGATCGCTATAGCTCAGCATGACTGAAAGTAAGCTGAGCTAAAAATCAGGCCAATATATGCAGGCATTGCTAAAAAAAAGTTCGTACATGTGTATTTGTCATGAAAATTTCTATTTTTCATGAAATTTTCGATGTTCAGGAGCCGTAAAACGGTCAAAAGTAGGTCAATCGGGGCGAAACGTTAACTAGATCTGTAACTGATCATTATCTGCCCACACACCAAAAATCAGTCCAATATCTGCAGGGCGTTGCGAAAAAAAGTCTGTACATGTGTATTTGTCATGAAAATTTCTATTTTTCATGAAATTTTCTAAGTTTAGGAGCCATAAAACGGTCAAAAGTGGGTTAACCGGGACGAAACACAAACTCGATCTGAAACTGGTCATTAATCTGGCTACACACCAAAAATTAAGCCAATATCTGCAGGCATTGTGAAAAAAAGTCCGTACAAATGTTTGATTTTGGAAGGACGGAAGGACGGACATGGGTAAAACTGTATGCCCCGGCCACTTTGTGGCGGGGGCATAAAAAGTTGTGCACATTGGATCAAAAACAGCTTTACATTTAAAGAAATACAGTTGACAATAACAAACCATGTATTGCAATATAAATGGTGATGGTGGTGGTGATGGAGGGGGGGGGGGTGAACTGGGGAGGGATGTTAGGGTAGGGCCCATGAGAATAAGGTTATGTTTTTTTACAGCAGGGGTGTTCTGCCCGTGCTGCATCGCTAAAAAGGTTACCAAGGCAAGGCTGTAGTGAGCAAGAGTGGGGTCTTGGATATACAAAATGCAAATACATTAGAGCATCGGAAAAACTTTAATAATTAGAATAATTTTTAAGCTTTTCCTTTCAAATTTCAGAATTCAACAGATTGAATCCACATGTATCCCGGCTGTGAAAAATAAATAAAATATACTTAAGAGAAAACAAAAATGTGCCATGGTCAAATTTGGGCAAAATTTAAGGTACCAATTTTATATTTTTGCTAATATTTTAACAAATTTAAAAGATTTTGATCTAATTTTTGGTATACAATTAAATTTGGATTAATTAAAGTTATATTACTGAAAAAAAGTCCCTAGCTTTAACATTTTTTTGTGTTAAGTGACCAAATATTTTTCCTGATTTTTTACAAAGTCCGATATGTTTGGGCCCATAACTTTTTAAAATTATATATTACAGAATTAATTTCTGGCATGTACATAGGAACTAAATAGAGGAATATTGAAGGTAAATATGAGGAAAAACAGATGAGTGGTTTTGATATTAGGTAGTCCTAAAGAGTGTGAAAATTTGTTTTTAATAAAAAATTGAGATTTTCCTTAATTTCTCAAATGAAGGAAGCCTCAAAGACCCAGTTTTTGGCTTGGTAGGAGATCTTGGGGACATCTAACATTACGCTGATCTGGATTCCAAGGTCTTACGGTTTCAAAACATGCCACATCTAAGGATAGAATGACAAGCAGACGGAAAGACAATGGACCACGACTATAGCTCAGATGACTTAGAGTCAGCTAAGCTAAAAATCCAAGTTGTATACATATGCAAAATTTTAGGCAGATAAGTCAAACCACATATGAGTAATTTTAGCCCACGGCAGACAAACAGACGGATGCTGTGCAAAAATGGTTGCAGGTGGCGCCTCCAATTTTATGTATGATAAAGAGCTATGTGAGATCTATACACATGCATAATTTCAGAAGGATACAGCAAACCAGTCCTGAGTTATTAGCCTGGATGTCTGCAGTGTAAACATAAATGTAGGTGGCACCACCTGCCACAAAAACCAGAAAGCTGTCCAAGATGTATGACTTGCAAAATTTTAGGCAGATATGTCAAACCACTGCCAAGATATAAGTGATTTTAGCCCACGGCAAACAAACAGGCAGACGCTGTGCAAAAATGGTTGCAGGTGGCCCCTCCAGTTTTGTGTATGATAAAGAGCTATAAGAGATCTATACACATGCAACATTTTGGCCCTACTGGTCAAACAGTTCCTGAGATATGAGCTTGGATGTCTGCAGCGCAAACTAGAATGTAGGTGGCGCCACCTGTCATAAAATCGAGAAAGCTGTCCAGGATGTATAAACCTGCAAATTTTCAGGTGGAAAAGTCAAACCACTGCTGAGATATGAGTAAAAATATCCCAAGGCAGATGAACAGATGGACGCTGTGCAAAAATGGTTGCAGGTGGCGCCACCAGATTTGCCTATGATGAAGAGCTGTGTGAGATCTATACACATGCAAAATTTTGGCCCAATAGGTCAAACGGAACCCAAGATATGAGCTTGGATGTCTGCAGAGTAAATGTGTATGTAGGTGGCGCCACCTGTCATAAGTCAAGAAAGCTGTCCAGGATGTATAAACCTGCAAAATTTCAGGTGGATAAGTCAAACCACTGCTGAGATATAAGTGATTTTATCCCAAGGCAGATGAACAGATGGACGCTGTGCATAAATGGTTGCAGGTGGCCCCACCAGTTTTGCTTATGATGAAGAGCTCTGTGAGATCTATACAGAAGCAAAATTTTGGCCCAATCAGTCAAATGGTTCCCGAAATATGAGCTTGGATGTCTGCAGAGTAAACGTGAATGTAGGTGGCGCCACCTGTCATAAAATCGAGAAAGCTGTCTAGGATGTATAAACCTGCAAAATTTCAGGTGGATAAGTCAAACCACTGCTGAGATATGAGTGATATGAGATATGAGTGATTATCCCAAGGCAGATGAACAGATGGACGCTATCCAAAAATGGTTGCAGGTGGCGCCACCAATTTTAGTGTTTGTTATAAAGCTATCAAAGGGCTACATATGTGCAAAATTTTTAGCCTGATTGGTCAAACGGTTCCCAAGATATGAGGGTTTTTGTGTGGAAACAAACGCACAAATGGATGCTGGGCAGCGAGGAAAGTTCAGAGGTCAACCAAAAATGAGGGCGCAGCAGTTCATATGTGACCTGATGATAAACCCAATTTGCGTAAAATGCAAACAAAGTTTTTTCAAACAGTTGAAAGATATAGTTCCAATAAACTGGAAATTCTGCATCCAAACATTGTGTCTAGATGTCTAAACGCTGCGTCTAGACGTCTAGACACATTGTCTAGACCCCCCCCCCCCCCCCCCCCGCCAAGTCAGTTGCCATGGTGATGTCTGGACCCCACCTGTTTGTACTGAGTGACCTCTTGACTTGGCAGCTGAAACTCATCATGTTGTCAAATCTGTTTTCAAATACAGAAAGCCTTTTTCAATTGGCTACAATGTTTTTATAAAACTGCATTTACCCTATCTATTCTTATACAAGTGACCCATGGGTCATGACGCTCAGCTGACTGGGAAGAGATTCGCAAAAGGAAATTTTTTCATCTGAATGGTAGTATATACCCATTCAACTGAAGCATCAAACATATTAACCAACAGGGCAAAATTGTGTCTGTATTTTTAAAGGTCTCAAAAATAGAGAAAAAAATTTGTAAAAGAATAAAAAAATAAGGTGGCACCACCAGTCTGCAGGAACTGATGGAACATCTCATGATCAATATGTATGCAAAAAATCATGACCATCAGTGATGTAGTTAATGAGATATTGAAGTTTTTGTATGAAATTTTTTACTTTTCTGGGGGGTACTTTGGGGCCCCATAGCTCGAAGGATATGGGTAACAGAGACCTAATTTCTGGTTTCCAAGGAGATTTTTCATGGACCTCTCAGAATGCCAAGTTACAAGGTTCTAGGTCCAGTGGTTAGGATTTGTGCCTGGTTAACGGACGGACAGACGGACGAAGGACAAAGAGTGATCGCTATAGCTCAGATGACTTTCAGTCAGCTGAGCTAAAAATTGAAAAAAATACAGATGGCGCCACCAGACTGCAGAAACTGATGAAACAGCCCATGATCAATATCAATGCTAAGAATCATGGTGATCAATGCATTAGTTGTTCAGATACTTGAGCTTTTGTATCAAATTTTCCATTATTCTGGGGGGTACTTCTGAGCCCAATAGCTCGAAGAATATGGGTAACAGAGACCTAATTTGAGGTTTCAAGGAAACTTTTTTTAATGGGCTCCTCTGCATGTCAAGACAGAAGATTCTAGGTCTAGGCATTACGATTTGTGCCCTGTAAAATTTGTAAAAATCGCAAAAAATACCAGTGGCGCCATCAGACTGCAGAAACTGATGAAACATTCCAAGATCAATATCCGTGCAAAGAATTATGGTGATCATTGCAATAGTTTTTCAGATACTTGAGCTTTTGTATCAAATTTTCCATCATTCTGGGGGGTACTTGGGAGCCCCATAGTTCGAAGAAAATGGGTAACAGAGACCTTTTTCTAAGTTTCTAAGGAGACTTTTAATGGGCCTCCCTGCATGTCAAGAGAGAAGATTCTAGGACCAGGCGTTACGATTTGTGCCCTGTTAACAGATGACCCCATCTTAAGGTCTCATAAATAGAGAAAATAATTCGTAAAAATCGAAAAAATACAGGTGGCGCCACCAGACTGCAGAAACTGATGAAACATCCCATGATCAATATCCATACAAAGAATCATGGTGATCAATACAATAGTTGTTCAGATTAAGCCAATATCTGCAGGCATTGCGAAAAAAAGTCCGTACAACTGTTTGATTTTGGAAGGACGGAAGGACGGACATGGGTAAAACTATATGCCCCGGCCACTTTGTGGCGGGGGCATAAAAAGTTGTGCACATTTGATCAAAAACAGCTTTACATTTAAAGAAATACAGTTGACAATAACAAACCATGTATTGCAATATAAATGGTGATGGTGGTGGTGATGGAGGGGGGGGGGGGGGGGTGAACTGGGGAGGGGTGTTAGGGTAGGGCCCATGAGAATAAGGTTATGTTTTTTTACAGCAGGGGTGTTCTGCCCATGCTGCATCGCTAAAAAGGTTACCAAGGCAAGGCTGTAGTGAGCAAGAGTGGGGTCTTGGATATACAAAATGCAAATACATTAGAGCATCGGAAAAACTTTAATAATTAGAATAATTTTTAAGCTATTACTTTCAAATTTCAGAATTCAACAGATTGAATCCACATGTATCCCTGCTGTGAAAAATAAATAAAATATACTTAAGAGAAAACAAAAATGTGCCATGGTCAAATTTGGGCAAAATTTAAGGTACCAATTTTATATTTTTGCTAATATTTTAACAAATTTAAAAGATTTTGATCTAATTTTTGGTATACAATTAAATTTGGATTAATTAAAGTTATATTACTGAAAAAAAGTCCCTAGCTTTAACATTTTTTGGTGTTAAGTGACCAAATATTTTTCCTGATTTTTTACAAAGTCCGATATGTTTGGGCCCATAACTTTTTAAAATTATATATTACAGAATTAATTTCTGGCATGTACATAGGAACTAAATAGAGAATATTGAAGGTAAATATGAGGAAAAACAGATGAGTGGTTTTGATATTAGGTAGTCCTAAAGAGTGTGAAAATTTGTTTTTAATAAAAAATTGAGGTTTTCCTTAATTTCTCAAATGAAGGAAGCCTCAAAGACCCAGTTTTTGGCTTGGTAGGAGATCTTGGGGACATCTAACATTACGCTGATCTGGATTCCAAGGTCTTACGGTTTCAAAACATGCCACATCTAAAGATAGACTGACAAGCAGATGGAAAGACAATGGACCACGATTATAGCTCAGATGACTTAGAGTCAGCTAAGCTAAAAATCCAAGCGCTGTCTAAGTTGTATACATATGCAAAATTTTAGGCAGATAAGTCAAACCACATATGAGTGATTTTAGCCCACGGCAGACAAACAGACGGATGCTTTGCAAAAATGGTTGCAGGTGGCGCCTCCAATTTTGTGTATGATAAAGAGCTATGTGAGATCTATACACATGCATAATTTCAGAAGTATACAGCAAACCAGTCCTGAGTTATTAGCCTGGATGTCTGCAGTGTAAACATAAATGTAGGTGGCACCACCTGCCACAAAAACCAGAAAGCTGTCCAAGATGTATGACTTGCAAAATTTTAGGCAGATATGTCAAACCACTGCCAAGATATAAGTGATTTTAGCCCACGGCAAACAAACAGGCAGACGCTGTGCAAAAATGGTTGCAGGTGGCCCCTCCAGTTTTGTGTATGATAAAGAGCTATAAGAGATCTATACACATGCAACATTTTGGCCCTACTGGTCAAACTGTTCCTGAGATATGAGCTTGGATGTCTGCAGCGTAAACTAGAATGTAGGTGGCGCCACCTGTCATAAAATCGAGAAAGCTTTCCAGGATGTATAAACCTGCAAATTTTCAGGTGGAAAAGTCAAACCACTGCTGAGATATGAGCAATATTATCCCAAGGCAGATAAACAGACAGACGCTGTGCAAAATTGTTTGCAGTTGGCGCCACCAGTTTTGCCTATGATGAAGAGCTATGTGAGATCTGTAAACATGCAATATTTTGGCCCAATCAGTCAAACACTTCTGTAGATATGAGCTTGGATGTCTGCAGAGTAAACATGAATGTAGGTGGCGTCTCCTGTCATAAAATCGAGAAAACTTTCCAGGATGCATAAACCTGCAAAATTTCAGGTGGAAAAGTCAAACCACTGCTGAGATATGAGTAAAATTATCCCAAGGCAGATGAACAGATGGACGCTGTGCAAAAATGGTTGCAGGTGGCGCCACCAGATTTGCCTATGATGAAGAGCTGTGTGAGATCTATACACATGCAAAATTTTGGCCCAATAGGTCAAACGGAACCCAAGATATGAGCTTGGATGTCTGCAGAGTAAATGTGTATGTAGGTGGCGCCAGCTGTCATAAGTCAAGAAAGCTGTCCAGGATGTATAAACCTGCAAAATTTCAGGTGGATAAGTAAAACCACTGCTGAGATAAAAGTGATTTTATCCCAAGGCAGATGAACAGATGGACGCTGTGCATAAATGGTTGCAGGCGGCCCCACCAGATTGCTTATGATGAAGAGCTCTGTGAGATCTATACAGAAGCAAAATTTTGGCCCAATCAGTCAAATGGTTCTCGAGATATGAGCTTGGATGTCTGCAGAGTAAACGTGAATGAAGGTGGTGCCACCTGTCATAAAATCGAGAAAGCTGTCTAGGATGTATAAACCTGCAAAATTTCAGGTGGATAAGTCAAACCACTGCTGAGATATGAGTGATATTATCCTAAGGCAGATGAACAGATGGACGCTATCCAAAAATGGTTGCAGGTGGCGCCACCAATTTTAGTGTTTGTTATAAAGCTATCAAAGGGCTACATATGTGCAAAATTTTTAGCCTGATTGGTCAAACGGTTCCCAAGATATGAGGCTTTTTGTGTGGAAACAGACGCACAAATTGATGCTGGGCAGCGAGGAAAGTTCAGAGGTCAACCAAAAATTAGGGCGCAGCAGTTCATATGTGACCTGATGATAAACCCAATTTGCGTAAAATGCAAACAAAGTTTTTTCAAACAGATGAAAGATATAGTTCCAATAAACTGGAAATTCTGCATCCAAACATTGTGTCTAGATGTCTAAACGCTGCGTCTAGACGTCTAGACACATTGTCTAGACACCCCCCCCCCCCCCCCCGCCAAGTCAGTTGCCATGGTGATGTCTGGACCCCACCTGTTTGTACTGAGTGACCTCTTGACTTGGCAGCTGAAACTCATCATGTTGTCAAATCTGTTTTCAAATACAGAAAGCCTTTTTCAATTGGCTACAATGTTTTTATAAAACTGCATTTACCCTATCTATTCTTATACAAGTGACCCATGGGTCATGACGCTCAGCTGACTGGGAAGAGATTCGCAAAAGGAAATTTTTTCATCTGAATGGTAGTATATACCCATTCAACTGAAGCATCAAACAGATTAACCAACAGGGCAAAATTGTGTCTGTATTTTTAAAGGTCTCAAAAATAGAGAAAAAAATTTGTAAAAAAATAAAAAAATAAGGTGGCACCACCAGTCTGCAGGAACTGATGGAACATCTCATGATCAATATGTATGCAAAAAATCATGACCATCAGTGATGTAGTTAATGAGATATTGAAGTTTTTGTATGAAATTTTTTACTTTTCTTGGGGGTACTTTGGGGCCCCATAGCTCGAAGGATATGGGTAACAGAGACCTAATTTCTGGTTTCCAAGGAGATTTTTCATGGACCTCTCAGAATGCCAAGTTACAAGGTTCTAGGTCCAGTGGTTAGGATTTGTGCCTGGTTAACGGACGGACAGACGGACGAAGGACAAAGAGTGATCGCTATAGCTCAGATGACTTTCAGTCAGCTGAGCTAAAAATTGAAAAAAATACAGATGGCGCCACCAGACTGCAGAAACTGATGAAACAGCCCATGATCAATATCAATGCTAAGAATCATGGTGATCAATGCATTAGTTGTTCAGATACTTGAGCTTTTGTATCAAATTTTCCATTATTCTGGGGGGTACTTCTGAGCCCAATAGCTCGAAGAATATGGGTAACAGAGACCTAATTTGAGGTTTCCAAGGAAACTTTTTTTATAGGCTCCTCTGCATGTCAAGACAGAAGATTCTAGGTCTAGGCATTACGATTTTTGCCCTGTAAAATTTGTAAAAATCGAAAAAATACCAGTGGCGCCATCAGACTGCAGAAACTGATGAAACATTCCAAGATCAATATCTGTGCAAAGAATTATGGTGATCATTGCAATAGTTTTTCAGATACTTGAGCTTTTGTATCAAATTTTCCATCATTCTGCGGGGTACTTGGGAGCCCCATAGTTCGAAGAAAATGGGTAACAGAGACCTTTTTCTAAGTTTCTAAGGAGACTTTTAATGGGCCTCCCTGCATGTCAAGAGAGAAGATTCTAGGTCCAGGCGTTACGATTTGTGCCCTGTTAACAGATGACCCCATCTTAAGGTCTCATAAATAGAGAAAATAATTCGTAAAAATCGAAAAAATACAGGTGGCGCCACCAGACTGCAGAAACTGATGAAACATCCCATGATCAATATCCATACAAAGAATCATGGTGATCAATACAATAGTTGTTCAGATTAAGCCAATATCTGCAGGCATTGCGAAAAAAAGTCCGTACAACTGTTTGATTTTGGAAGGACGGAAGGACGGACATGGGTAAAACTGTATGCCCCGGCCACTTTGTGGCGGGGGCATAAAAAGTTGTGCACATTGGATCAAAAACAGCTTTACATTTAAAGAAATACAGTTGACAATAACAAACCATGTATTGCAATATAAATGGTGATGGTGGTGGTGATGGAAGGGGGGGGGGGGGAGGGTGAACTGGGGAGGGGTGTTAGGGTAGGGCCCATGAGAATAAGGTTATGTTTTTTTTACAGCAGGGGTGTTCTGCCCGTGCTGCATCGCTAAAAAGGTTACCAAGGCAAGGCTGTAGTGAGCAAGAGTGGGGTCTTGGATATACAAAATGCAAATACATTAGAGCATCGGAAAAACTTTAATAATTAGAATAATTTTTAAGCTTTTCCTTTCAAATTTCAGAATTCAACAGATTGAATCCACATGTATCCCGGCTGTGAAAAATAAATAAAATATACTTAAGAGAAAACAAAAATGTGCCATGGTCAAATTTGGGCAAAATTTAAGGTACCAATTTTATATTTTTGCTAATATTTTAACAAATTTAAAAGATTTTGATCTAATTTTTGGTATACAATTAAATTTGGATTAATTAAAGTTATATTACTGAAAAAAAGTCCCTAGCTTTAACATTTTTTTGTGTTAAGTGACCAAATATTTTTCCTGTTTTTTTACAAAGTCCGATATGTTTGGGCCCATAACTTTTTAAAATTATATATTACAGAATTAATTTCTGGCATGTACATAGGAACTAAATAGAGGAATATTGAAGGTAAATATGAGGAAAAACAGATGAGTGGTTTTGATATTAGGTAGTCCTAAAGAGTGTGAAAATTTGTTTTTAATAAAAAATTGAGGTTTTCCTTAATTTCTCAAATGAAGGAAGCCTCAAAGACCCAGTTTTTGGCTTGGTAGGAGATCTTGGGGACATCTAACATTACGTTGATCTGGATTCCAAGGTCTTACGGTTTCAAAACATGCCACATCTAAAGATAGACTGACAAGCAGATGGAAAGACAATGGACCACGATTATAGCTCAGATGACTTAGAGTCAGCTAAGCTAAAAATCCAAGCGCTGTCTAAGTTGTATACATATGCAAAATTTTAGGCAGACAAGTCAAACCACATATGAGTGATTTTAGCCCACGGCAGACAAACAGACAGATGCTGTGCAAAAATGGTTGCAGGTGGCGCCTCCAATTTTGTGTATGATAAAGAGCTATGTGAGATCTATACACATGCATAATTTCAGAAGTATACAGCAAACCGGTCCTGAGTTATTAGCCTGGATGTCTGCAGTGTAAACATAAATGTAGGTGGCACCACCTGCCACAAAAACCAGAAAGCTGTCCAAGATGTATGACTTGCAAAATTTTAAGCAGATATGTCAAACCACTGCCAAGATATAAGTGATTTTAGCCCACGGCAAACAAACAGGCAGACGCTGTGCAAAAATGGTTGCAGGTGGCCCCTCCATTTTTGTGTATGATAAAGAGCTATAAGAGATCTATACACATGCAACATTTTGGCCCTACTGGTCAAACGGTTCCTGAGATATGAGCTCGGATGTCTGCAGCGTAAACTAGAATGTAGGTGGCGCCACCTGTCATAAAATCCAGAAAGCTTTCCAGGATGTATAAACCATCAAATTTTCAGGTGGAAAAGTCAAACCACTGCTGAGATATGAGCAATATTATCCCAAGATTTGCCTATGATGAAGAGCTGTGTGAGATCTATTCACATGCAAAATTTTGGCCCAATAGGTCAAACGGAACCCAAGATATGAGCTTGGATGTCTGCAGAGTAAATGTGAATGTAGGTGGCGCCACCTGTCATAAGTCAAGAAAGCTGTCCAGGATGTATAAACCTGCAGAATTTCAGGCTGATAAGTCAAACGATACTGAGATATGGGTGATTTTAGCCCACGGCAGACAAACAGATGGACGCTGTGCAAAAATGGTTGCAGGTGGCGCCACCAGATTTGCCTATGATGAAGAGCTGTGTGAGATCTATACACATGCAAAATTTTGGCCCAATAGGTCAAACGGAACCCAAGATATGAGCTTGGATGTCTGCAGAGTAAATGTGTATGTAGGTGGCGCCACCTGTCATAAGTCAAGAAAGCTGTCCAGGATGTATAAACCTGCAAAAATTTCAGGTGGATAAGTCAAACCACTGCTGAGATATAAGTGATTTTATCCCAAGGCAGATGAACAGATGGACGCTGTGCATAAATGGTTGCAGGTGGCCCCACCAGTTTTGCTTATGATGAAGAGCTATGTGAGATCTATACAGAAGCAAAATTTTGGCCCAATCAGTCAAATGGTTCCCGAGATATGAGTGATATTATCCCAAGGCAGATGAACAGATGGACGCTATCCAAAAATGGTTGCAGGTGGCGCCACCAATTTTAGTGTTTGTTATAAAGCTATCAAAGGGCTACATATGTGCAAAATTTTTAGCCTGATTGGTCAAACGGTTCCCAAGATATGAGGGTTTTTGTGTGGAAACAGACCCACAAATGGATGCTGGGCAGCGAGGAAAGTTCAGAGGTCAACCAAAAATTAGGGCGCAGCAGTTCATATGTGACCTGATGATAAACCCAATTCGCGTAAAATGCAAACAAAGTTTTTTCAAACAGTTGAAAGATATAGTTCCAATAAACTGGAAATTCTGCATCCAAACATTGTGTCTAGATGTCTAAACGCTGCGTCTAGACGTCTAGACACATTGTCTAGACCCCCCCCCCCCCGCCAAGTCAGTTGCCATGGTGATGTCTGGACCCCACCTGTTTGTACTGAGTGACCTCTTGACTTGGCAGCTGAAACTCATCATGTTGTCAAATCTGTTTTCAAATACAGAAAGCCTTTTTCAATTGGCTACAATGTTTTTATAAAACTGCATTTACCCTATCTATTCTTATACAAGTGACCCATGGGTCATGACGCTCAGCTGACTGGGAAGAGATTCGCAAAAGGAAATTTTTTCATCTGAATGGTAGTATATACCCATTCAACTGAAGCATCAAACAGATTAACCAACAGGGCAAAATTGTGTCTGTATTTTTAAAGGTCTCAAAAATAGAGAAAAAATTCGTAAAAAAATAAAAAAATAAAGGTGGCACCACCAGTCTGCAGGAACTGATGGAACATCTCATGATCAATATGTATGCAAAAAATCATGACCATCAGTGATGTAGTTAATGAGATATTGAAGTTTTTGTATGAAATTTTTTACTTTTCTGGGGGGTACTTTGGGGCCCCATAGCTCGAAGGATATGGGTAACAGAGACCTAATTTCTGGTTTCCAAGGAGATTTTTCATGGACCTCTCAGAATGCCAAGTTACAAGGCTCTAGGTCCGGTGGTTATGATTTGTGCCTGGTTAACGGACGGACAGACGGACGAAGGACAAAGAGTGATCGCTATAGCTCAGATGACTTTCAGAATCATGGTGATCAATGCATTAGTTGTTCAGATACTTGAGCTTTTGTATCAAATTTTCCATTATTCTGGGGGGTACTTCTGAGCCCAATAGCTCGAAGAATATGGGTAACAGGGACCTAATTTGAGGTTTCCAAGGAAACTTTTTTTATGGGCTTCTCTTCATGTCAAGACAGAAGATTCTAGGTCCAGGCGTTACGATTTGTGCCCTGTTAACAGATGACCCCATCTTAAGGTCTCATAAATAGAGAAAATAATTCGTAAAAATCGAAAAAATACAGGTGGCGCCACCAGACTGCAGAAACTGATGAAACATCCCATGATCAATATCCATACAAAGAATCATGGTGATCAATACAATAGTTGTTCAGATATTTAAGCTTTTGTATCAAATTTTCCATTATTCTGGGGGGTACTTCTGAGCCCCATAGCTCAGAGGTTATGGGTAACAGAGACCTAGTTTCAGGTTTCCAAGGAGACTTTTCATGGGCCTCTCTGCATGTCAAGAGAGACGATTCTAGGTGCAGTCATTAGGATTTGTGCTCTGTTAACCGATGACCGCATCTTTTAATGTCTCAAAAATAGAGAAAAAATTCGTAAAAAATCAAAAAATAAAGGTGGCGCCACCAGTCTGCAGGAACTGATGGAACATCTCATGATCAATATGTATGCAAAAAATCATGACCATTAGTGATGTAGTTAATGAGATATTAATTTTTTGTATGAAATTTTTTACTTTTCTGGGGGGTACTTTGGGGCCCCATAGCTCGAAGGATATGGGTAACAGAGACCTAATTTCTGGTTTCCAAGGAGATTTTTCATGGACCTCTCAGAATGCCAAGTTACAAGGTTCTAGGTCCAGTGGTTACGATTTGTGCCTGGTTAACGGACGGACAGACGGACAGACGGAAGACGGACAAAGAGTGATCGCTATAGCTCAGATGACTTTCAGTCAGCTGAGCTAAAAACTGGCAGAACCCTACCACAGAGTAATTCTTGTAAAAATTAAACCAATCAGCTTAACAGTTTCATCATAAATCAGTGTATAAGCTAGAAGAGTTTAAAATTACATTTTCGCTTGTAAAAAACACATCAATGTAGGTGGCACCACCAATACCTCAAAATCAGATAAGACATATGTGACAAACATTGGTATAAAATTTGGTGATTATAGCTCAAGCCGTTTCTGAGATTTTAATTTTAGTGTGCTTTTTTGGACAGATGACTAAGTTCAACCTCCTGTAACTCAGCCAAAAATCTCCAAACTGGAACCATTCGAACAAACTTGAGAGAGATTGTTCCAGGGATCATTTCTGTGAAATATTGGACAATTTGGCTGGACAGTTTCAGAGAAGAAGATTTTTAAAGGTTTTTAAGCTTTTTCTCTATAAAATCTAAATTAATGCAGATACCCAGTAATAAGCTCCAGGACACCAAGTTTCACATGTGACTAATTCTTACATGTAATTTGGAGCTGCTAGCTCTGACGGTTTCTGACTTACAGCCATGGACAGCGGACAGCCAGCCCTGGACGGCGGACGGCTGACAGCTGACGATGGACGGACGACGCTGCGCCATCGCATAAGCTCACAGGTTCGCTAAAAAATATGATTTGGGAAAGAGGCACATGCTTGTTTTGTGTGGTAATAAATATAAGCTTTATTATGAGTTGTTGGTGTTTAGCTTATGTATAATTTTGATAGTATCTTTGGAGACAGGGAAGAGGATTGATTTCATTTATTTTATTAACAAATGGAGTGCTATTGTCACACAGATTTTGACTTGGCCATATAACTTATAAGCAACACATATTATAAAAGAGTTTGACTATTTATTAAAATTTAATAACAAATATTGTGCCAATATAATTTTTATTTAAAAAAAAAATAAGAAGAAAATCATATGATTTTTTAAAATAAAATATAACTGAAATGATTATTGAAATAATATTATAGAATATATTCATGAATGCATTAATGAATACATTTTGAAAGTATCTGCACTGGTATTCAAATACTTTCATTTTTACCTGAATTCCCATTCTTATGCAATAAAATTTTTTAATGCAGTACATATTCATATTCGTATTCAAATACATTTGCAAAGCATTCGCATCATGTCTAGTATTTATTCAGTTTTAGCCAAACAAAGATGATGAGAATCCAGAATATACAAAATTCACAAATTTAAATAATGATCATAGGTACCTGGTTATTTATATTAAAAAAAAATAAATGTAATATATTCACTTTTGACTACTTTCACATCAATCTACACACTAGACACAGTAGGAATCTAGATTAATATTATCAACTGCATCTTTGTCTATCATTAATTTCCTTCATATGATCCCTAATGATTAGTAATGAATAATATGATTTATTTTTTTATCATTAAAATTTCACTGAAAAATACCATAGGTGACTGCATGGTGTTATTTGGAATAACATTGACATTGACATTCTATCCATCCATACAAGATTCTTACATCATCAGTAACTGCAAGTTAATTTTCTGTTACTCATCAACAAACAAATTCCTTTTCTATTAATTTTTTTTTAATCTGTTATAAAAAACCAATACAAAATTATTAATTTATTGTTTATTGATATGTTGTTTTTCAAAAAAAGTACTAGATGAGTTGGGTTGGACACCTGGATCAACTGTGGCTGGACATTAGCTGCCTGGCTGCCCCAGTGTATGCTTCGCTCAAGCATGTATAATCTGATGAAAGGTCAACAAGGTCAACATACAGGTGACTGAAGAGGGGCTGGATTAAGCCTGGGTCTGACATGGTCTCATATAAACATTAATAATACATTAATAAGCTACAATATTTGGCCAATTTCTTTCAGCTTTCTAAACTACAAAGATGAAATCTTTATGTGTGCATGATATGAAAATTATATCAACAGTGCTCTCAGGAAACAAACGTGCAATGGTCAAAGTTGGGCAAAATTTAAGGTACTAATTTTATATTTATACTAATAACTTATAAAATTTGAAAAATTCAGAACTAATTTATGGTATTCAATTCAATCTTGATTAAATAATGTTACATCCCTGACAAAAAATCTCTAGCTTCAGCAATCCTCTTGTTAAGGGAGTAAATATATTTCTTGATTTTTTAAAAAGTGCATTATGTTTGGGCCCATAACTTAAAACAATTACGCAATAAAGACATTATTTCTGGCATGTGCATAGCGAATGTATAGAAAAATATGTATATTATATATGATCAAAGTCAGATCAGTGGTTTTGATATTAGGCAGTCTTACAGTGTAATAATGGGTTTTTAATGGAAAAATGAAGTTTTTCATTAATATTTCGAAAGAATTACGTCCTAGTGATAAAATTCTGTGGCATGGTAGGTGATTTTGGAGACATTTAACTGTTTGCTAAATTTAAGGAACTTAGAGCTGAAGCTGGGGAGCTGAGCTCTTGCAAACTGCATAACACTAGCTTGATGTAAACTTGATGTGACACGGGGCTTGAAAACTTGAATAAAATCTACAGTTTTTGATCAACTGGTTTCAAATTTTTGGTGTTACCAGACAAAATGCTGACAAAAACAAAGACTGTGTGCTGTGTTGGTTTTGCTGGGAAACTTTTTTAAAAAACAAAACTGAACTGATAATGTGAAAGAATCCGCATTATATTACTCCTGTTTATGTTCCTTTAATTAAACAAAATAACGTACTTGGAAAACAAGTGACCCATGGGTCATGACGCTCAGCTGCCAAGCATGACCTGTGACATCATGGGCTGAGATTCACAACTTCCAGTCAAATTTTGAAGAACCAATTTGCCAATTTGTTGAAATTTTCTACGACAACAGAAATAGATATCACCTATGTCTGGTTAAAACACAGTGAATTGATGGTCTGAGGAAAATGTATGATTGTTAAGGTATCCAGAACTATTCCCATAGCTTACTTGATACCTGTCAGTCTCAAAAGGAACACCACAAAGGGCAAATATAAGATCAAAATATATAGCAAAAAATCAAGGAAATCCATGCAAGAATTATTGAGAAACAGGTGCTTCTGTATGAATTTTTATTCAATACAAGCCAACTGTACTGCACTTTCATATATGATGATAATATTTATTAAGAAATATTTGACCCAATCCTTTGCAAGATTACATTAATATACGTCCGACTTCCTTCACTTTAACAGTTCTTGAGATAATTTGATCAAAAGGAATTTAAAGATGGTTGCCTGGTGGCCATTTTGGACTTCTGACAGGTCTGAAATCAGACAACAACCATTCTCTAAATCGGAACAAAAATTGAAGGTAAATTACTGAAACTGCACTGAAAAAAGGATTTCTATGGTGGCTAACTGGCAGACATAATGGATTTCTGACAAGTCTGACATTTTATATCACACATCCTCCAACAAGAGACCAAACTTGGGGCAAATTCTCCAAATGATGTTACAGTAATCAGTGTCCAAAACAATTCAGAAGGCATGTTCAGGCGCTCATATCAGATTTATAGATATGCAAATGTAAAAGTGTAGGTCCAATATTTTTTATTATCACTCTGCTTTTCAATGGGGTCAGCAGGGTTGGTAAACTGCAAAACCTGAAAGAATAGAAATGCAGAAAGCATGACTAAGAGTCTTGTAGTAAAATAAAGCCATCCTAAATCAAGTACACATCCACATATTATGAGAACAAACACTTGCTTTTATATGTGGTGATTTATATAAAAATATTCAGATATCTAGGAAACGAAGTTTATTGCTATGATTCCATAAAATAAACTGCAAAATGTTCCCATCATCTTATAAATCAGTAGCTAAACCTTAATACTATACTCTCATAGTGTTAATTCCAGGCTGAAGTATTCCAACAACAGTGTTTTGTTATACAGTAACGAGGTACTTATCACTCAGCCTTATCACTTAATAGCCTGATACAAAAGGGAGTCATATGTCACCAGTGTCACTCACAATTACAGCCACATGGTGAGATGTACCAGCTGGAGTGCAAGCTTATATATACAAGAAAAATAGAGATGGTCTACAAAATAAGTTGACCTGACCTATGACCTTGGCCTTTTGCCATATAAACTGGATTCTTTCTAAATGATGGGTAACTTCTAACCAATTACATCTGGCCGGGTGTAATTACTTGGCAACCAATGAGTGAATAACTTAGACCTGCAACCTTTAACCTCCTGACCAGCAGACCTCAAAATCAATTAGTTTTTTCTTCATGCAAAAAGACCCATAAATATGAAGTTTGAATCACATTCAGTGATGCATAGATGTGGCATATGTGAAAGACTGAAGGTTTGGGTTGAACAGTTTCACTTGAAATATATTCACAAGCATTTAGAACAATATTGTGACCTTGACCTTTGACCTTTTGAACTCAACATCAATAGGCTTCTTCCCCTATTGGTAGGTAAGCCATGTATGACAGATGGAAAGTATAGATTGAAAAGTTTGCCTGAAAATGACTCCACGCAAGAAGAGGGTGCTGTGAACTTGACCTTTCCCCTGTTGGCAGAGAAGTGATATCAGTGCTGAAAGGTTTGGAATGATAGGTCTAGCTTGAAATGTGTCCACAACCTTTTCAAAGAAGTGGATCCTGTGACCCTGACCTATGACCTTGTGACCTCAACATCTATAGGATTCTTCTCCCACTTAGTAGGTGAGCTATATGTGAAAGATCAAAGAATTGGGATGAGAGGTTTGGCTTAAAATGCATCCACAGGCTTTTCAAAGAAGTTGGTACTGTGACCTTGACCTTTGACCTTGTGACCTCAAAATAATTATGGTTCTTCCCATGTTGGTAGGTGAGCTGTATGTGAAAGATGGAAGGTTTGGGATGAAAATTTTGGCTAAAAGAATTATTTCTGGGGGGTGCAAACACACCCCATAACTTCGAGAATATAGGTCGCAGTGACCTAAGTTCAGGTTTGCAAGGAGATCTTTTTAGAACCTCTAAGACTGCATAGGGTTCATGGCCCTAGCCCCTACGGTTACGATTTGTGCCCTGCTAACGGCCGGCTGGACGGACAGACGGAAGGACGACGGACAAAGACCCATCGCTATAGCCCAGCATGACTGAAAGTCAGCTGAGCTAAAAATTCTCTAGCTTCAAACATTTTCATGTTAAGTGAGTAAATATTTCTCCTGATTTTTTACAATGTCCATTATGTTTAGGCCAATAACTTAAACAAATTATACTTCAAAGACTTAATTTCTGGCATGTATGTAGTAAATATACAGAATACTTCTGGTAAATGTTGAGAAAAAAATAAGTGGTTTTGATATTAGGCAGTCCTGAAATGTGATAATTTGTTTTAAATGGAAATTTGAGGTTTTCCCTTAATTTCTCAAAGTAACAAAGTTGGAGTTTTGTATGAGATCTTAGGGACATCTAACAGTATTCCTAATTTTGGATTTGTTGATCTAACAGTTTCAAACATGCCAATCTAATGGACAGATTGACGGACGACGGACAATGGACCAAGACTCTAGCTCAGATGATGTATAGTCAGCTGAGCTGAATATGTGGCTGTAGGTGGCGCAACCAAAGCTTCACAGGTTAAAAGTTAATCATGGGACCAATACTTTGCAAGTATAAAATTTGGTGATGCTAACAGTGTAATTTGAGCTACCTGTAGTTGTTGATAATGGAAATTTAGGCTACCTGTAGTTGTTGATAATGGAAAATCTGAGCTACCTGAAGTCACTGATAATGGTAATTTGAGCTACCTGTAGTTGTTGATAATGAAACTTTGAGCTACCTGTAGTTGTTGACACTCCATCTGTAACTGCTGTAAACTGCACTGCCTTGATCCTTGACTTAATGTTTGATTATACAACTTCTCCAGGTAGGGCTGGATTTTGTGTGGAGCAGCAGACCCATCACTTGCTCTTCTTACTGGGGAGTAACGCTCATTTGGCAGGTGTAAAGAGTTCACATCCTTAAATGATTCTCTCTGATCTGCAGACAATGACAAGACAGTGATAAAGTCAGTAAAAGTACATCTGTAACCTCAACAATGCTCAAAACAGATAACAGATTTGCAAATTAGTGCAAGACACTAAAAATATTCACATTAACAGAATACAGTATGGCAATTTATTATCAATTAACTAATCTGGTTAAATTTTATAAAGAAGAAAAACTTTCCATGAGAGTATTATAACAAGGGACCCATGGGTCTTGTTTGCCCAGCTGAAATTTGGAAAATTTTAGCAAATGCAAAATATACTTATTTCTTTTTTAAAAGCTAAGAGGAAATGACCCCGTTAACTGGTGATAATCAAATATTAAATGTATATTTGCTGAACTAATACTGTGCCATTTTTTGGACTATATCTAAGATGCAGGAGCCTCTCATGATCAAATACTTTAGTCCCCGGGACACATCGATTTAACTGCAAAATTTTATCGTTAATCTTAGGTTTATTTTCCATTGTAGTATACTTTTGGACATTAGAAAATGGCAGTCTTAAGTTGCACAGACGTTAGTTCTGCCCTGCAGCTAAATAAAAAGCCAACCCCTACCCCCCCCCCCCCCCATATCGGTGATTTGCCACAATCATGCTATGCAACTTTCGGATCACAATATTTCTGGAATGCCTTGGCATATTTGGATGATTTTTGTATCTAGTTGTATGTTGTCAAGCATGGCCGACATGATAAGCATGATTTCATGGCCATCTGAGGTCAAAATCAAGGCCAAAGGTCAAGGTCACGGTCACTTCAAGGCCTTAAAAACAGATGATAGCCTGTTTTGGCATGAAATCTCTATATATACTTTCATTTTTACACAATACCATAGTTTTAGTTGGAGATTGATTGAATGAGTTTCAGATCAAGTAGTTCTCAAAGTCAAGTAACTTGGTCAAAGGTCATGGTCATCAGGTTTGCAAAACAACTTATAAGGTCAGCTTGATCCGTAGTGTGGTAATATAGACGAGTTTGACTAAACTGATTAATCAAGAGATGATTATCTTATTCCCCTGCGGAATGTACATACACTTTAATGTTTGAAACCAGTTTACAAACATAAAATTAATTCTTTTTAATACCTGTTGTAGGTATAACAACCAACTGATTTAGACAAAGGAACCGTGGTCATGAAAGATTTTGATGAAATCCTGCTATATAACAAAGAGGACTTATGTCAATTTCACTAATTTACATTTGGAAATAGAGTGACTTGGCCTGATGCTACAAGTATACACCATTTTGTCAGTTTTATCATGTAAATTGTATCTCATTAGTATTTATTCAGTTTCAGTCAAACAAAATCGTTGAGAATCTAAGACATACAAATTTCACAAATTTAAAGGGGGGCCCATTCAGCTATAAAGCATGCCGTATTAACATGAAAAATAGCTTCTTCCCTTTAAAATAAATTTATACCTCCCAAAATATTTTCCTGAAATTGTTTGCTTTCTCCTGTAAACAATTATTAATAACAGTTGACCGGGAGCGATCACAAGTGTCAACATAACACATCGCTAGGTACTCAATCACAACACCTGTCAATCATGCAGTGCCCTGACAGACTTGGCCCCGAAAATGTAATACATGTTCCTGCCGGCTGAACCACTGCTTGTTGAGGCTAACAATCGAACCTCCGGTCACAAGACCTTGTTATGGTAAACAGACACACGTCTACTGTTATCATAAACACGCAGAGCCATAAAAAGGTGTCAAACAGCCTTGTGTGAAGTGCTGGGATGGTTTTGGTGGGAAACATTTGTATAAAGCAAAACTGAACTGAGAGTACGCATTATATTGCTCTGATAATGTCCCTTTAAATATGGTTCATACATAACTGGATATACGGCTTTAATTTATGTTTAACATATGTTAATTTATGTTCTACACACTGGATATAGCAAGAAACATTGGACAATTATTAACACTAGCAATTACCTGTGCTACGCACGGTTTTGGCCGAGCATTTACTTCTGATGTCAAATAGTCTGTCATAGTTTTATGTCTTAGGTGTACAATGTTACTGTCTCTTTGAATCCGACATTTGGTATAAGTGTTCTGTCTCTGAGTTAACCTTGTGTCGGGGTCTGAATGACCTGGACGAATACGTTCTTGTCCGAATGGTGGAATGTCTTCGGACAAACCCGGAGCATATTTAAGTCAAAAATCACGGCAAACCGTAGTGTCAGAGGAGACATTTAAATTCACACAAATCGCGTTACGCTATTAATATATAGATCCATTATATGCATGGTGTTATGCATAAAACTCTAATTTTAGTTTGGCCAGAGAATTTTCGAAGAATTTGATATGTTAAATAAAATCATTTTTATATGAAAATATATATTATGCTGAACATCGCCATTTAAAGTTGCCCTCCGCGCCCATGAATCCGCCAGTAAAGGAACCTGTTATCTTGCATGGTAGTACAGTACAGCGCTGAGACGTGATCTCGTTAATTGCATGCATTCTGGTTATAACGCACAAAAACTGAGCACTCACATGGTCGGGCAATCCCGCTGCGCAAAAGTTTGTGGTAGCATTATATTATGTGGTACATTTAATGGCTGTATATATTTTTAAATATCACGCACTCCTTTCTGTTTGAAAGCTGAGCCATTGTTTTCCAGTGAGACAGTCACTGCGTTCAGGCAGTGTGTTAAACCCGGATCCAACTGCGGATCCCGGAACCCAAGAAAAATTTGTAATTCTTAAACTCTCATGTTAATTTGTCGAGATATTTTAGCAAAATCGTATCTAAAGACATATTTTATATTATGTTTGGTTAAAACATAAATAATAGTCTGTTTTGCAACAAAATTTGATAAAAAAAAAAAACACTTACTGACCCTGGGGCACAGACCTCACGGATTACACGGACTCCGTTTTCTCGTTGTTTTACCATTTCTTTAGTACATACATGTATTTGATATCACGTTTAGCCATGACACATTTGTGATTTATTATTGTGTTTGTATCTGTATTTTTACATTTCTGTCTCAGTTTTTATTCATAATTTTATATTTGCTATTTATTTCATTTGTGTAGCGTTTTAAAAAGTATTATAACTTAAAACATTTTCAAAATCATTATTTTGGAACCTGTAGTTGCTTGAAATGCAAGTAATCAACAATTCCTTTCGGTATTTATATTATTGCCAACTAAAAAATTGCATGGTTTTTATGAACGGAGCACGAAACCTGTTGTTATGTGGAAGTGCTCTGATATATCAGTCTCAGGTCCGCTCAACTGTTAGTGCACTACAAATTAAATCTCCCCCACTGTGTCCGCACTATTATAATTTCATTTAAAATAACAAATATTATATTTAGTGTGTGACATGAGTGCTATTTTTGTCCTCTTTTAGTCATAAATAAAAATATGAGCGGTGGTTACTGGGATCCGTCAAAATTGAACAGTCGGCAAATTCGAGTAAATGAGGTCCGTCTTCATCGAAATATTTTTGTAATTATAAATCTTTCAGTGAATCAGTCATTTACAAATGTGCAACATTTAGGGACTTTGCTCTGTCCTAACATCAACAATAGTGGTGTTTTTATCGGTATAAATAATGGAAAATTAGGAAATAGGTTTATGGGGTCAGGGGACCGTAGGGTTCGGGTTTTACACACTACCCTGCATTCACTACTGCTCAGAAAATTTTCATTCTTTGAAAGATCCCCCTTTTGAGCATTTTCCTCATGCGAGATCTCCTTGTGCACAATAGACCTTTTCGCTGCGCGGAGGTTGCCTTTTGAGAAGGGATTACCAATGGGGATTATTTCGGGCCGGTCACTGCAAATTTAATAAAAGCCCAGATAGGGCCCCCGGAGAAAAACTCTGTCCCACCATCAAACACTCTGTGGCCATTGTGTTACCAGGCCCGAAGACACAAAGAAAAGAGGTGCCCGCGGGGGAGCAAATATTAAAATTATTAATTATGCAGGTAATACGCAAATATTGCAAATAAAAGGGGGCAGAATCTCTTCAGACAAACCTAGAGCATATGTATGTCGAAAATCACGGCAATCCGTACGCGGTATCAGAGGAGATATGGAAAATCACAAAAATCGCCTTACGCTATTAATATATAGATTGTAGACATAATGAGAACTTGTCTAAGCTCTGATTTTTTTAATAACATTTGAATAATTTTATTTTTAATACATATATAGAAAAAATGAACAGTTATCTCAGCTGTAAAACTAAAACACATGTAAAACAAGGCCTACAGGCCTAATGCGAACCTGTGCAAAGTTTTGGAGTATGAATGGAGGTTTATTTTTAAAATTTAATATTGATCCTTTTAAGTCCTGCATATCTACCTTAGTCATTATGATTTCAGCAAAATGGACATTTCGGACCTGCAAGTTTCAGACTAGGACATTTTGAAACTAGAATATGGGTAGTAGACAAGCTACTATGTGTTTCCACAGAAATCAGAGTGAGACGGGGGAAGTGAGGCATGGATTTAGTGGCAAGGGGAATAGAGTGAGGCGTGTTGCATATTAGCATGGACATCTGCAGCGTAAACGTGTATGTAGGTGGTGCCACCTGTCATAAAATCAAGAAAATTGTCCAGGATATATAAACCTGCAAAATTTCAGGTGGATAAGTCAAACCAGTGCTGGGATATGAGTGATTTTATCCCAAGGCAGATGAAAACAGATGGACAGTGTTTATAAGTGGTTGCAGGTGGCACCACCAGTTTTGCTTATGATGAAGAGCTATGTGAGATCTATACACAAGCAAAATTTTGGCCCAATCGGTTAAACTGTTCCTGTGATATGAGCTTAGATGTCTGCAGAGTAAACTTGAATGTAGGTGACAACACCTGTCATGAAATCGCGTAAGCTATCCAGGATGTATGAACCTGCAAAATTTCAGGGGGATAAGTCAAAACACTGCTGAGATAGGAGTGATTTTATTCCAAGGCAGATCAACAGATGGATGACATGCATAAATGGTTGCAGGTGGCGCCACCAGTTTTGCTTATGATAAAGAGCTATGTGAGATCTATACACATGCAAAATTTTGGCCCAATCAGTCAAACGGTTCCTAAGATATGAGCTTGGATGTCTGCAGAGTAAACCTGAATGTAGATGGCGCCACTTGTCATAAAATCGAGTAAGCTTTCCAGGATGTATAAACCTGCAAAATTTCAGGTGGATAAGTCAAACCACTGCTGAGATGTGAGTGATTTTACGCCAAGGCAGATGAACAGATGGATGCTGTGCATAAATGGTTGCAGTTGGCGCCACAAGTTTTGCTTATGATGAAGAGCTATGTGAGATCTATAAACATGCAAAATTTTGGCCAAATCGGTCAAACAATGCCCGAGATATGAGCTTGGATGTCTGCAGAGTAAACCTGAATGTAGGTGACACCACCTGTCATAAAATCGAAAATGCTGTCCAAGATGTATAAACCTGCAAAATTTCAGGTGGAAAAGTCAAACCACTTCTGAGATATGAGCGATATTTTCCCAGAGGCAGATGAACAGATGGACGCTGTGCCAAAATGGTTGCAGGTGGCGCCACCAGTTTTGCCTTTGATGAAGAGCTATGTGAGATCTATACACATGCAAAATTTTGGCCCAATCGGTCAAACGGTTCCCGAGATATGAGCTTAGATGCCTGCAGAGTAAATGTGAATGAAGGTGGCACCACCTGTCATAAAATCAAGAAACCTGTCCAGGATGTATAAACCTGCAAAATTTCAGGTGGAAAAGTCAAATCACTTCTGAGATATGAGCGATATTTTCCCAGAGGCAGATGAACAGATGGACGCTGTGCATAAATGGTTGCAGGTGGCGCCACCAGTTTTGCCTATGATGAAGAGCTATGTCAGATCTAAACACATGCAAAATTTTGGCCCAATCGGTCAAACAGTTCCCGAGATATGAGCTCAGATGCCTGCAGAGTAAATGTGAATGAAGGTGGCGCCACCTGTCATAAAATCAAGAAAGCTGTCCAGGATGTATAAACCTGCAAAATTTCAGTTGGATAAGTCAAACCACTGCTAAGACATGAATGATTTTATCCCAAGGCAGATGAACAGATGGATGCTGTGCGTAAGTGGTTGCAGGTGGCGCCACCAGTTTTGCCTATGATGAAGAGCTATGTGAGATCTATACACATGCACAATTTTGGCCCAATTGGTCAAACGGTTCCCTAGATAAGAGCTTGGATGTCTGCAGAGTAAACGTGAATGTAGGTGGCACCAACTTTCATAAAATTGAGAAAGCTGTCCAGGATGTATAAACCTGCAAAATTTTAGGTGGATAAGTCAAACCACTGCTGAGATATTAGTGATATTATTATACTATTAGGTAGATGAACAGATGAATGCTGTGCAAAAATGGTGGCAGGTGGCGCCCAGTTTAGACAAATTTTAGCCTGATTGGTCAAACGGTTCCCGAGATATGCGGGTTTATGTGTGGAAACAGACACACAAATGGATGCTGGGCAGCGAGGAAAGGTCAGAGGTCAACCAAAAATGAGGGCCCAGGAGTTCACATGTGACCTGAAGATAAATCCGATTCACTTAAAATGCAAACCATGTTTTTTCAAACAGTTGAAAGATATAGTTCCAATAATCTGGGAATTCTGCATCTAGGCATTATGTCTAGATGTCTAGACGCTGTGTCTAGACGTCTAGACACATTGTCTAGACATCGGTTAGAGCCAGGTCAGTTGCCTGTTTGTATTGAGTGACCTCTTGACTTGGCTGCTGAAACTCAGCAGTTTGTCAAATCTGTTTTCAAAAACAGAAAGCCTTTTTCAATTGGCTACAATGCTTTTTTAAAGCGGTATTTACCCAATCTATTCTTATAAAACTGGCAGAACCCTACCATAGAATAATTCTTATAAAGTTGAAAACAATCAGCTTAAAAGTTTCATCATAAATCAGTGTATAAGCTAGAAGAGTTTAAAATTACATTTTTGCTTGTAAAAACACATTGATGTTGGTGGCGCCACCAATACCTCAATTTCAGATATGACATATGTGACAAACATTGTTATAAAATTTGGTGATTATAGCTCTAGCCTTTCTGAGATTTTAATTTTAGTGTGCTTTTTTGGACAGATGACTAAGTTCAACTTCCTGTAACTCGGCCAAAAATCTTCGAACTGGAACCATTCAACCACAATTGAGAGAGATTGTTCCAGGGATCATTTCTGTGAAATATTGGACAATTTGGCTGGACAGTTTCGGAGAAGATTTTATAAGCTTTTTTAGCTTTTTCCCTATAAAATCTAAGAAAATGCTGTTAGAAAAAATAGACAAAATCCGATAGAGTTTTTCAGATGAATGATTATTTGCAAAAAATTTGGTGATGCTAGCTTCTGCCATTTTTGAGATAGCTATGGTTAACATACAGTCGACGCACGATGCACGACGGATGATGCCACACCATCTCATAAGCTCACAGGTTCGCTAAAAATTGAGATTTTCCTTAATTTCTCAAAGGAAAAAGGTTGCAGAGACCCAGTTTTTGGCTTGGAAGAAGATCTTATGGACATCTCATATTATGCCAATTTTTGGATTACCAGGCAAAGCTGGTTTCACATATGACTCATGTGACAAACATTGGCATAAAAAATTTGGTGATGACAGCCTCAGCTGTTTCGGAGACTTTAAGTTAAGTATGCTTTTTTGCACAGATGACTAGTTAAACCTCCTGTAACTCAGCCAAAAATCACCGAACTGGAGCCTAGGGCTGAAACGGGTACAAAATTTTGGACTTGAGTACCCATAGGCATTACCTGACTTGGACTCGAGTACTCATTACCATGTCAAAGCTGTACAGATAAAACAGACATCTGTTAACAGATGCAAAATATGCATAAATTTTACTTCGTGAAGGCTTAACTTTATTCCAAAGAAGGAATAGGTACAAGTACTAAAATTTAACAAAGTGGAAAATTCCATTCAAAAGCATGTAAGTCATTGATGCAAGTCCCTTCTAAATAAACTGTACAGTATGAATAACATGTATAACGTTACTTCATTAACGGTACCGACTGTTATAAACCATTTTTTCTTGACCCCACAAGTGCATGGGCTACTATCCCGATCTTGAAGTGGTAACTAGTAAGCCTAGCAGACAGTCAACACACTTTTTCGTTCATAGCGATCCCAGGTCATTACCTCGCTGGTTTCAAATTATCCACTCGCTGCTCATTTTGTTCAGGCAAACAGAAAGGGCACTAGCGTGAATAAGCAAGCATTCATGTACAGGTTATGCCAAGAAAATAAACTGTTTTACGGAGTCTGGGCCGTCAGGGGTAAAAATATAAACAAGGCCTACAGGCCTAATGCGAACCTGTGCATTGGGAAATACACCAGGTATGACCTGCTGCATGATCTGACACAGTTGGCAGTCTGCCAAAGCTATAAAGAGATCCAGGCTGAACTTTGGTGCCAAATCTGATGCAGTGGGCAGTCTGCCATTGCTATAAACAGAATGCAGCTACAGCACTGAGTGAACCCCTGACCTATACCTGGCTGCACTGAGTGAACTCTTGACCTGTTGCCTAATCTGATTATAAGCTATAAATAGATCCAGACTGACCTTTGGCCTGTTGCCAAATCTGAAATAGCAGCCACACCATTGCATACGCTCACAGATTGGCTCCAAATGCAGCCCTGAGGGGCATGAAACACATGAGGTGATCACATGATACTCATGAGGTGAACACATGCTACCTATGAGGTGATCACAAACCTTGTGCTTGGCTGCACTGATTGAACTCCTGACCTATATCTGGCTGCAGTGAATGAACTCTTGATATGGTGCCAAATCTGAAACAGTTGGCTGTTTCTCAACCTATTTAAAGATTCAGACACAATCTTGGCCTGTTGGTAAATCTGTTTACACATACTGAAAGACTTTGGCTAATATGCTTTTTTTCAAGCTGACATATTCATTAACTTTTATCAAAATATCTAGAATAATAAAAGATGCAGTCCTTTCATTGTTAAAGGTCCAATAATTCTGCCAAAAATCATTCAAGTAAACCTGAAACTAGAATATCAGCAAAAGCTGACAAAAGCCCTCAGCCAAAAGAACAGTGTTTAGAGGTGGTAACAGTAACAAGTACTAAATATCTGTTCTCACATGGATGTATATCTGTACGTCTCAGTTATAAATTTAAAATGGAGAGGTATGTACCATGATTCATAACAATCCACCAAATGCTTCCTGAAAAATAAGCTTGTAAGTTTTATTCTATTATAAGCTCTGTGACCTTGTAAAGTAGGTCAAGGTCACCCATCTTTGAACATGAACGAGATTTTTGTCGATATACATCTTCACCAAAGAAATAAAATTCCTATTGTGCATTCTTTTAGAGATATCCCGCTCACAAGGCCAAAGTTGAAAAATCCAAGAAAAATTCAATAAAAAATCAGAAATTGCAGGTGGCGCCCCCAAACTTGTGCAGCAGTTACAGACCATCAGTCCCTATGATCATAGTAAGTATTGTGAAAATCCATCCAATGGTTCCTGAGAAATAAGCTTCTATGGTTTCAGAGAAGAAGTTTTTTGTAGCCCTCAGTGTGATACAGGCACTAATGACCCCCGTACAAAAAAGGCTGATGCAGGTGGCGCCACCAATACCTCAATTTCAGATATGACCTATGTGACCAACATTGGCATAAAATTTGGTGATGATAGCTCCAGCCGTTTCTGAGATTGTAATTTTAATATGCTTTTTTGCACAGTTTACAAAGTTCAACCTCCTGTAACTCAGCCAGATATCTCCAAACTGGAACCATTCGAACAAACTTGAGAAAGATTGTTCCAGGGATCATTTCTGTGAAATATTGGACAATTTGGCTGGACAGTTTTAGAGAAGAAGATTTTTAAAGCTTTTTTAGCTTTTTCCCTATAAAACCTAAGAAAATGCAGTTAGAAAAAAAATAAACAAAATCCGATATAGTTTTTTGGATGACTGACAATTTGCAAAATATTTGGTGATGCTAGCTCCTGCCGTTTTTGAGATAGCTATGGTTAATGTACAGACGACACACAACCCACGACGCACGACACACAATGCCGCACCATCGCATAAGTTCACAGGTTCGCTAAAAATTGAGGTTTTTCCTTAATTTCTCAAAGGAACAAAGTCGCAAAGACCCAGTTTTCAGCTTGGTAGGAGATCTTGGGGACATCTAACATTATGCCAACAACCTTGGGAGCAGAGAGAGCTGTTCTGAATGACCATCGGTGACCAAAGTGGACCGCTTGACAATGTAAGGGAATACAACAAGAGCCTCCAAAAAAATTCAATAACTAGCCTAATTTTGCAGCTTTTATTTTCAAATTTCAGATTTTAACAGATTAAATCCTTATGTGCACATGCTGTGAAAATAAAATCCACAGTACTTACAGGAAAAAAAGTACCATGGCTATTGTTGGGCAAAATTTAAGGCACCAATTTTTTATTTTTGCTAATATTAAAAAAAATAAAAAGATTTTTTATCTAAATTTGGGTATATAATTTAATTTTTATTAATTAAAGTTATATAACTGGAAAAAAAGTCCTTGGCTTTAACATGTTTTGTGTTAAAGCGATCAAATATCTTTCCTGATTTTTTACAAAATGCATTATGTCTGAGCCCATAACTTTTTTAAATTATACAATACAGACCTTATTTCTGGCATGTACATAGGAACTATATAGAGGAATATTTTTGGTAAATATGAAGAAAACCAGATGAGTGGTTTTGATATTAGGCAGTCCTGAAGTGTGAAAATAGATTTCTAATAAAAAATTGAGGTTTTTCCTTAATATCTCAAAGGAACGAAGTCCTATTGACCTAGTTTTTGGCTTGGTAGGAGATTATGGGGACATCTAACTGTATGCCGAAATTCAGATTCGTAGGTCCAACAGTGTCGAAATGTGCCAGTCTTACGGAGGGACATCCAGACGGACAGACAGACAGACAGACGGATGGACGGACGGACGGACGTCCGGACGGACGGACAGACAGACGGACGGACGACGGACAATGGACCATGGTCAAACTTGGGCAAAATTTAAGGTACCAATTTTATATTTTTGCCAATATTTAAAAAAATTTAACAGATTTTGATCTAATTTTTGGTATACAATTCAATTTTGATTATTTAAAGTAGTATTACTGAAAAAAAAATTCCTACCTTTAACACTTTTGGTCTTAAGTGACAAAATATCTATCCTCATTTTTTTACAAAGTCCATTATATTTGGGCCCATAACTTTTCAAAATTAAATAATACTGACTTAATTTCTGGTATGTACATAGGAACCATATAGAGGAATATTTATGGTAAAAATGAAGAAAACCAGATGAGTGGTTTTGATATTAGGCAGTCCTGAAGTGTGAAAATAGATTTCTAATAAAAAATTGAGGTTTTTCCTTAATATCTCGAAGGAACGAAGTCATATTGACCCAATTTTTGGCATGGTAGGAGATTTTGGGGACATCTAACTGTATGCCGAATTTCAGATTCGTAGGTCGAATGGTGTCGAAACGTGCCAGTCTTACGGACGGACATCCAGACTGACAGACAGACGGACAGACGGACGGACGGACAGACAGACAGACGGACGGACGACAGACAATGGACCACGACTATAGCTCAGATGACTGATAGTCAGCTGAGCTAAAAATCAATAACTAGCCTAATTTTGCAGCTTTTATTTTCAAATTTCAGATTTCCACAGATTAAATCCTTATGTGTTCATGCTGTGAAAATTAAATCCACAGTACTTACAGGAAAACAAGGCCTACAGGCCTAATGCGAACCTGTGCATTGGGAAATACACCAGGTATAATGCTTCAATGCTGGACCATTACTTCTCATGTATATGAACTATGCAAGTACTAAACATTTTGAATAAAAACAATTACACAAACATCACTGCTGAAATTCTGGCATGGGTGCACACAACACAAAAATGATTGTAGCTGGCACCACCAGTCTTGTATACAACAAAGCTTTCAGAGATATAAAAATATGCCAAATTTCAGACTGATATATCAAATTCCTCTGAAGAAATAAGCAGGCACATACACTGTGCAAAAGTCATTTTAGGTGACGACACCTGTCTTGTGAACAAGAAAGCCATCAAAGACACATAGACAGGTCAAAATATCAGGCCAATACATCAAACTTACCTTGAGTCTGATGCATGGGGCTGACCAGACTTAGGTGAGAAAGGCAGTTGCCCCGAGAGAACTGTGACAAATTTGCTGCCTCAGGCTACTGCACTGAGTGAACTATTGACCTGCACCTGGCTAGACTGAGTGAACTCTTGACCTGTTGCATAATCTGACACAGTTGGCAGTCTGCCAAAGCTATAAATAGATCCAGGCTGAACTTTGGTGCCAAATCTGATGCAGTGGGCAGTCTACTAACACTATGAATAGAATGCAGCTACTGCACTGAGTGAACTCCTGACCCATACCTGGCTGCACTGAGTGAACTCTTGACCTGTTGCCTAATTTGATACAGTTGGCAGTCTGCCAAAGCTATAAATAGATTGAGACTGACCTCTAGCCTGTTGCCAAGTCTGAAATAGTAGCCACAGGATTGCATAAGCTCATGCAGGGGCCCTGACCTGAGGGGCATAACACCAATGAGGTGATCACATGGTGTCCATGAGGTGTTCACATGTTGCCTATGAGGTGATCACATGTCACCCATGAGCTATCACATGCCTTGTGCTTGGCTGCACTGATTGAACTCTTGCGATAAATCTGGCTGCACTGAATGAACTCTTGATCTGTTGCAAAATCTGAAACAGTTGGCAGTTTCTCAACCTATTTAAAGATACAGACACAATCTTGGAGTGTTGGTGAATCTGTTTACACATACTGAAAGACTTTGGCTATAATGCTTCTATAATGTAGAAGAACAGTTTTGCAGTCCTCAGTTTGAAACAGACATAATAATGGCCATAAGACCAACAAAAGCTTTTCTGATATGATTCACATACTGAAAGACTTTGGCTAAAATGCTTTTTTTTCAAGCTGACATATTCATAAACTTTTTACCAATAATATCTAGAATAATAAAAGATGCAGTCCTTTTTTGTTAAAGGTCCAATAATTCTGCCAAAAATCATTCAAGTAAACTTGAACAAAGGCCACCTAAGAATAATTTTTGTGCAATGTTACAGCAGTTATGATTGATAAAACAATTTTGTATGAGAACACTATTGCAGTCCTCAGTTTGAAATAGACATAATAATGGCAATAAGACAAACTTAAGCTTTTCAAGACTCAACCATAAATCAACAAACTCAATCTATTCTTATATGATTGAAAGAACGATGTCCTAGGATAATTCTTTTGAAAAATTGAACAATTCAACTTGACAGTTTCATCATAAACATTTTAAGCTGAAAGAGGCTAAAATTATGAGGTTTTTGCCGATAAAAAAACGGTCAAAGTAGGTGGCACCATAAAATCTGCAACTTCAAATATGAGTCATGTGACCAACATTTGCACAATACTTGGTAATGCTAGCTTCTGTCATTTCTGAAATAACTATGTCAGTATGCTTACTTGGCCAAATGACTGTTCAAATTCATGTAACTCCACTAAAATTCATCAAACCATTTGAACAAACTTGAGAGGGCTTGCCTCTGGGATCAATTCTGCAAAATATGGAACAATTTGGCTGGACCGTTTACAAGAAGAAGACTTTTAAAGGTTATCCAGCTTTTTCCCTATAAAATCTAAGTAAACGCAGATAGCAAAAAATAAGCTGAATCCCACAACATTTGATATGTGACAGATTATTGCATAAAATCTTGGCATGGAAGCTCCTGCCATTCCTGAGAAATTATGGGTCAATGTAGAGATGACCAATGAGCTCCGCACAGAAAAAGGTCAATGCAGGTGGCGCCACCAATACCTGAATTTCATATATGACTCATGTGACCAACACTGGCATAAAATTTGGTGATTTGGCCATTTCTGAGACTGTCATTTTAGTATGCTTTTTTGACAAATAACTATGTTCAACTTCCTGTTACTCGGCCAAAATTCACCGAACTTAAACCATTCAAACAAACGAGAGAGAGATTGTATATAAGATTATTTGTGTAAAATATTGAACAATTTGCTTTTACCGTTTCAGAGGAGAAGATTTTTAAAGGTTTTTTACCTTTTTCTCTATAAAATCTAAGAAAATGCAGTTTTTCAGATGGCTAATTTTTTGCATTAAATTTCATGATGCTAGCTCCAGTCGTTTTTGAAATAGTATTGGTAACATACAGATGATGGACGCCGTCACACCATCGCATTAGCTCACAAGTTCGCTAAAAATTACTACAGATGCATATTGAATGCAAAATTATAATACAGATACATCTCACTGAAGGCAAAATCTTGAATTAAGTTGAGTATGGATACCAATTATTTATGATCCATGTACAGCCATCTTTATATACCCACAGACAGCTGTATACCTGTGATTGTAAACATTCCCTGGCATGAGGAATATCTAAAATCATAAATTTACATAATTTTAAAAGATTTCATAAAACATTCTTGTCAATATTAACCATAGATAACCTGAAATCTAAATGTCTAGAGTCATGATGTAACGGATGCTGATAAACGGGTGCCAGGCTAGATGTATCTGCTTCACACAGTTTACATATATGGTAAAATGACTCAATTCAATCTTTATAATTCAGCCACAATTCATTCTTTGGAACCATAAAAGATAATTATTATAAGAATTATTCAGGGGATTATTCTTGTAAAATTTTAAACAAATTTGCCTCAGTGGCCTCAGTCAAAAAACGTTTTACAGGTTTATAACTCATTTGGGAAAATACAAACCTCAATTTCAGATATGACCTATGTGACCAACATTGGCATAAAATTTGGTGATGATAGCTACAGCCGTTTCTGAGATTTAAATTTTAATATGCTTTTTTGCACAGTTAACAAATTTCAACCTCCTGTATCTCGGCGAAAAATCTACGAACTGGAACCATTCGAACTAACTTGAGAAAGATTATTCCAGGGATCATTTCTTTGAAAAATTGGACAATTTGGCTGGTCAGTTTCAGAGAAGAAGATTTTTAAAGCTTTTTTAGCTTTTTCCCTATGAAATCTAAGAAAATGCTGTTAGGAAAAAAATAAACAAAATCCGATATAGTTTTTTGGATGACTGATTATTTGAAAAAAATTTTGTGATGCTAGCTCCTGCTGTTTTTGAGATAGGTATGGTTAATGTACAGACGACGCACAACGCACGACAGATGACGCACGACAGACGATGCACGACGCCGTCACAGGTTCGCTAAAAAATTGTAGCTGGCACCACCAGTCTTGTATACAATGAAGCTATCAGAGATATATACATATGCCCAATTTCAGACTGATATATCAAGTCCCTCCTGAGAAAAACGCAGGGACACACACTGTGCAAAAGTCATGGTAGGTGGCAACACCTGTCTTGTGAGCGAGAGAGCCATCAAAGACACATAGACAGGTCAAAATATTAGGCCAATACATCAAACTTACCTTGAGTCTGATGCATGGGGCTGACCAGGTTTAGGTGAGAAAGGCTGTTGCCCCGAGTGAACTGTGACAAATTGCTTGCTCAGGCTACTGCACTGAGTGAACTCATGATCTTCACCTGGCTAGACTGAGTGAACTTTTGACCTGTACCTGGCTGCACTGAGTGAACTCTTGACCTGTTGCATAATCTGACACAGTTGGCAGTCTGCCAAAGCTATAAATAGAATGCATCTCTGCACTGAGTAAACTCCTGACCCATACCTGGCTGCACTGAGTAAACTCTTGACCTGTTGCTTAATCTGATACAGTTGGCAGTCTGCCAAAGCTATAAATAGATCCAGACTGACCTCTAGCCTGTTGCCAAATCTGAAATAGTGCAAAACCACTGCATAAGCTCATGCAGGGGCCCTGCCCTGAGGGGCTTGACACCCATGAAGTGATCACATGGTGCCAATGAGGTGTTCACATGTCACCCATGAGGTGATCACATGCCATGTGCTTGGCTGCACTGATTGAACTCTTGACCTATATCTGGCTGCACTGAATGAACTCTTGATCTGTTCCCAAATCTGAAACAGTTGGCAGTTTCTCAACCTATTTAAACATACAGATTCAATCTTGGATTGTTGGCATATCTGTTTACACATACTGAAAGACTTTGGCTAAAATTTTTTTTTCAAGCCGACATATTCATAAACTTTTTATCAAAATATCTAGAATAATAAAAGATGCAGTACTTTCATTGTTTAAGGTCCAATAGTTCTGCCAAAAATCATTCTAGTAAACTTGAACAAAGGCCACCTAAGAATAATTGTTGTGCAATGTTACAGAAGATATAATTGAAATAATAATTTTGTAGAAGAACACTACTGCAGTCCTCAGTTTCAAAAAGACATAATAATGGCTATAAGACCAACTTAAGCTTTTCACAACACAACCAAAACTCAACAAACTCAGTATATTCTGATATGATTGAAAGAACCATGTCGTAGGATAATTCTTTTGAAAAATTGAACAATTCAACTTGACAGTTTCATCATTAAGCTGAAAGAGGCTAATATTAGGTTTTTTGCCCATAAAAAAACAGGTCAATGTAGGTGGCACCACAAAATCTGCAATTTCAAATATGAGTCATGTGACCAACATTTGCACAATACCTGGTAATTCTAGCTTCTGTCATTTCTGAGAGTACTATGTCAGTATGCTTACTTGGCCAAATGACTGTTCAAATTTGTGTAACTCCACTAAAATTCATCAAATGCAAACCATTTGAACAAACTTGAGAGGGCTTGCCTCTGGGATCATTTATGTAAAATATTGAACAATTTGGCTGTACCGTCTACAAGAAGCTTTATCCCTATAAAATCTAAGTAAATGCAGATAGCAAAAAAATAAGCTGAATCCCACAAAATTTGATATGTGACAGATTATTGCATAAAATCTGGGAATGGTAGCTCCTGCTATTCCTGAGAAATTATGGATTAATGTACAGATGACCAATGACCCCCATACAAAAAAAGGTCATTTCAGGTGGCGCCACCAATACCTGAATTTCATATATGGCTCATGTGACCAACACTGGCATAAAATTTGGTGATGATAGCTCTGGCTGTTTCTGAGACTGTCATTTTAGTATGCTTTTTTGGACAGATGACTAAGTTCAATTCCTGTAACTCAGCCAAAATTCACCAAACTTGAACAATTGGAACAAAATTGAGGGAGATGGTATAAAAGATTATTTCTGTGAAATATTGAACAATTTGGCTTGAGTGTTTTGGAGGAGAAGATTTTTAAAGGTTTTTTTAGCTTTTTCTCTATAAAATTAAGAAAATTTTCAGATGGCTAATTTTTTGCATTAAATTTCATGGTGCTAGCTCCAATCATTTTCAAAATAGTATGGGTTAATGTACAGAAGACAAACGCTGTCACACCATCACATTAGCTCACAGGTTAACTAAAAATTAATACAGATGCATACTGAATGCAAAATTGTAATACAGATACATCTCACTGATGACAAAATCTTGAATTAATTTGACTATGGATACCAATTATTTATAATCCATGTACAGCCGTCTTTATATACCCACAGAGAGCTGTATAGCTGTGATTGTAAACATTGCCTGGCATGAGGAATATCTAAAAATCATATATCTACATTTTTTAAAAGCTTTTAAAAAAAATTCTTGTCAATATTAACCATAGATAACCTGAAATCTAAATGTCTAGAGGCATGATGTAATAAATGCTGATAAACTGGTGCCAGTCTAGATGTATCTGCTTCACACAGCTAACATATATGGTAAAATGACTCAATTCAATCTTTATAATTCAGCCAAAATTCATTCTTTGGAACCATAAAAGACAATTATTATAATAATTATTCAGGGGATTATTCTTGTAAAATATTAAACAAATTGGCCTCAGTAGGGTCAGTCAAAAAAATTTTTTCAGGTTTATAACTCATAAAAAATACAGCAAAATGGCTAAGTTAAGTTTCCCATAACTTAGCCAAAAATCACTGAACCAAAACCATTTGAACAAACTTGAATTATCAACATCTGAGGATAATTAATGTGTGAGATTTAAGAATTTGGCCCAGTGGTTTTTGAGGAGAAGATCTTTGTAGCCACTGATCTAAAATGGGCTGTTACAGCATATGACTAAATTCAGCTTCCCATAACTCAGCCAAAAGTCACTGTGAGACCATTTGAACTAACTTCAGAAAGCACTACCCTAGGATCATTTCTGTGCGATATTAAACTATTTGGCCATATGGTTTCAGAGAAGAAGTTTTTTGTAGCTGTCAGTGTGATACCGGCACTGATGACCCCCGTACAAAAAAGGCCCATGCAGGTGGCGCCACCAATACCTCAATTTCAGATATGTCTCATGTGAACAACATTGGCATTAAATTTGGTGATGATAGCTCCAGCCGTTTCTGAGATTGTAATTTTAGTATGCTTTTATAGACAGATGACTAAGTTCAACTTCCTCTAACTCGGCCAAAAATCACCGAACTTAAACCATTCGTACACACTTGAGAAAGATTATTCCAGGAATCATTTCTGTGAAATATTGGACAATTTGGCTGAACAGTTTCGGAGAAGAAGATTTTTAAAGCTTTTTTAGCTTTTTCCCTATAAAATCTAAGAAAATGCAGTTAGCCAAAAAATAAGCAAAATCCGATAAAAGTTTTTTAGATGACTAATTTTTTGCATAAAATTTCGTGATGCTATCTCTTGCCGTTGTCAAGGTAGTATGGGTTAACGTGCAGACGACGGACAACGGCCAACGGACACCGGACGACGCCACACCATCGCATAAGCTCACAGGTTCACTAAAAACGAACATTCGGAACTGCGGACAAGGGTCAAGCGGCAAGTTAGTAAGACATTTAATGATTAACTTAATGCCATTTTTCCCAAGGAACACGGTGTTTCTTTTCAATATTCGTTATTGACGACAGGGACATATAAAAGATATTTGATTATTGCTGAGGAAATTGGAAAAGATCAGTCTAACCTGCTTTAAGGATACGTGCGTGCTCTTTTTTTCATCAAATTCACTGGAGGGAAATGTCAAATGACATCGCCAAGGAAAACGGTGTTTCTTTTTGATCTATGTAATTGAAGACCGGGACATATAAAGTTGCTCGAGCACAAGCGTTTAATGAATCATAGCTCACCAATGCTGATGCGAGTAAACTGCCCATTTATTTGGCCTGACATCCTGTCCCAAGCAGACGAACTATGCTTGCTCGAGTACAAACGAGATGTGGTTGATAACACACAATTGCTCTTTGATAAACTGCTCTGTCGCTTGCTTAGGGGTACAGGGGGCCGATCGTTGCGGGGCTAGCTGTAGTTTCCACACCTTTGCCCCGGTGAGTACATGGGCCCAGAACTATAAATTAGGATCACCACTGGGCTTAACACATGACTGCAGGCCTTATGAATCATAATTACAAATATTCATGTTAGATAGATGTATTTACATACTTGAAATTTATACCGGAAATACAAATAAATTTTTGGTTCCCCATTTTGAATTTCGCAAAAACAAATTTTCGGAAATTCGGCATTCGGAAATATGGCGCTCCACTGTATTAACTAAAATACACATGTTTATCTCAAATTCCCCTTTTAGAAATGTTCTTAATACATATTTTCTTTGGATTAGGCCTCAAGTTAAACAAGTGACCCATGGGTCATGACGCTAAGCTGACTGGGAAGAGATTCGCAAAAGAAAATTTTATCATCAGAATGGTAGTATATACCCATTCAACTGAAGCATCAAACAGATTAACCAACAGGCCAAGATTTAGTCTATATTTATATATCTCAAAAAAAAGAGAAAAAATGTGTAAACTTTAAAAACTAGAATACGGGTAACTGACAAGTGACTACGTGTATCTGCCAAAATCAGAGTGGAATGGGTGAAGTGAGGCATGGATTGAGTGGCAAGGGTAAATAGAGTGAGGTATGTTGCATATTAGCATGGATGTCTGCAGCCTAAATGTGTATGTAGGTTGTGCCACCTACCACAAATCCAGAAAGCTGTCCAAGTTGTATGCATATGCAAAATTTTAGGCAGCAAAGTCAAACCACTACATGTATATGAGTGATTTTAGCCCACGGCAGACAAACAGACAGACACTATGCAAAAATTGTTGCAGGTGACCCCTCCAGTTTTGTGTATGATAAAGACCTATGTAAGATCTAAACACATGCACAATTTTGACCCAATCAGTCAAATGGTTCCTTAGATATGAGCTTGGATGTGTGCAGCGTTAACTAATTTGTAGGTGGCGCCACCTGTCATAAAATCAAGAATGCTGTCCAGGATGTATAAACCTGCAAAATTTTAGGCAGTTATGTCTAACTACTACAGAGAAATGAGTGTTTTAGGCCACGGCTGACTAACAGACAGATGCTGTGCAAAAATGGTTGCAGGTGGCATCACCAGTTTTGCTATAATAAACAGCTAGGCAGCAAAGTCAAACCACTACATGTATATGAGTGATTTTAGCCCACGGCAGACAAACAGACAGACACTATGCAAAAATGGTTGCAGGTGGCCCCTCCAGTTTTGTGTATGATAAAGACCTATGTGAGATCTATACACATGCAAAATTTTGGCCCCCAAGATATGAGCTTGGATGTCTGCAGCATAAACAAGTATGTAGGTGGCGCCACCTGTCATAAAATCAAGAAAGCTATCCAGGATGTATAAAACTGCAAAATTTTAGCCAGATATGTCAAACCACTGCCGAGATATGAGTGACATTATCCCACGGCAGACAGACGGACAGATGCTGTGCAAAAATGGTTGCAGGTGGCATCACCAGTTTTGCTATGATAAACAGCTACATGAGATCTATACACATGCAAAATTTTGGCCCAATCGGTCAAACGGTTCCCGAGATATAAGATATGAGCTTGGATGTCATCAGCGTGAAAATGAATGTAGGTGGCGCCACCTGTCATAAAATCAAGAAAACTAATCCAGGATGTATACGCATGACAAATTTCAGGTGAATTAGTCAATTCACTGCAGAGATATGAGTGATTTTGACACAAGGCAAATGAACAGATGGACACTGTGCAAACATGGTTACAGGTGTCGCCACCATTTTTTGTGTATGTTATCAAGCAATCCAAGGGCTACATTTGTATAAATTTTATTTCCTGATCGGTCAAACAGTTCCTGAGATATGAGGGTTTTATATGATACACAAATACAGGTGGCTCCACCAGTCTGCAGAAACTAATAAAAACACTTAATGGTCAATATCCATGCAACGAATCATGGTGATCTCTGCATTAGTACTTCAGCTTTTGTAACAAATTTTCCATTATTCTGAGGGATACTTCGGAGTCCTATAGCTTGAAGGATATGGGTAACAGAGACCTAATTTCAAGTTTCCACAGGCAATTTTCATGGGCCTCCTTGCATGACAAGAATGAAGATTCTAGGTCCAGTTGTTGCAATTTGTACCCTGTTGACAGATAACCACATCTTTAAAGGTCTCAAAAAAAAAGAGTAAAATTTCGTAAAAATTTGAAAAAAAATAGAGGTGGTGCCACCAGTCTGCAGAAACTGATGAAACACTCCATGATCAATATCCATGAAAACAATTATGGTTTTCTCTGCATTAGTTGTTCAGATACTTCAGCTTTTGTATCAAATTTTCAATTATTCTGAGTTGTACTTTGGAGTGCCATAGCTCAAAGGATATGGGTAACAGAGACCTAATTTCAGGTTTTCATGGAGACTTATCATGGGTCTCCCTGTGTGTCAAGAATGAAGATTCTAGGTCCAGTCGTTACGATTTGTACCGTGTTGACCGGTAACTACATCCTTAAAGGTCTCAAAAATAGAGAAAACAATTCGTAAAAATTGAAAAATACAGGTGGCGCCACCAGTCTACAGAAACTGATGAAACATCTCATGATCAATATGTATGCCAAAAATCATGACCATCAGTGATGTAGTTAATGAGATATTGAAGTTTTTGTATGAAATTTTTTACTTTTCTGGGGGGTACTTTGTGGCCCCATAGCTCGAAGGATATGGGTAACAGAGACCTAATTTCTGGTTTCCAAGGAGATTTTTTATGGACCTCTCAGAATCCCAAGTTACAAGTTTCTAGGTCCAGCAGTTACGATTTGTGCCTGGTTAACGGACGGACAGACCGACAGACGGACGGACGACGGACAAAGAGTGATCGCTATAGCTCAGATGACTTTCAGTCAGCTGAGCTAAAAATGTTTAGACCAGAACACAGTTAATTTGGACTCAGACCTTAAGGACTTGGACTCACACTTGCACTCGGACTCAGATGGTGTGAGTATCACCGTGACATTATGATATGGAAAATGTAACCCCTGACAACAAAAAGGCTCACTGTGTACAATATGGTGTCATGGTGTCACTGTGTAATATATAGCTGAAGATTGTCTGTTACAATCCTTTTATTTTTAACTAAAACAAAACCTACGGATCCCTCGGTCCCTGCAAGCTTTGATTGGGTTCTGTGCCAGTCTCTGCTGAAGTTCTTCTGGGATTTCATACATTGGGTTTGCAATGGCCAAAGTGTGCCGTTTTACTCCACCTCTAGCCTGTAGGTACCTGAAAAGCAGTGTTGAAATGGTAAAATATAATTGCCACAGAAAATCATGCAAAGTTGAATGGGATGCATGGAGAGGTGATCATTATAGGCAGACAGGTGATGGTACAGGTGAAGAGGTGATCATTACAGGCAGACAGGTGATCATTACAGGTAGACAGGTGATCATTACAGGTTGAGAGGTGATCATAACATGCAGACAGGTGATCATTACATGTAGAAAGGGGATCATTACAAGTGGAGAGGTGATCATTACAGGTAGAAAGGTGATCAATACCGGTAGAGAGGTGATCATTACAAGAGGTGATCATAACAGGTAGACAGGTGAACATTACAGATGGAGAGGTGATCATTAAATGTAGTGACATGATCATTACTGCATTAAAGTTGCACAATCTTAATAACCATACAGTAATCCACACGTAGCATATATCCATGATTACACATAATGAGAGTATGGTCAGTCAACAAGCATACACATGTATCAGGCCTAACATGGTCAGTCACCAAGCGTATACACGTATCAGGCCAAACATGATTACACATAATGAGAGTATGATCAGTCAACAAGCATACACAAATCAGGCCAAACATGATTACACATAATGAGAGTATGATCAGTCAACAAGCATACACACGTATCAGGCCAAACATGATTACACATAATGAGAATTTGGTCAGTCAACAAGAGTAAACATGTATCAGGCCAAACATGATTACACATAATGAGAATATGGTCAGTCAACAAGCATACACACGTATCAGGCCAAACATGATTACACATAATGAGAATATGGTCAGTCAACAAGCACACGTATCAGGCCAAACATGATTACACATAATGAGAATATGGGCAGTCAACAAGTGTACTCACGTATCAGGCCAAACATGATTACACATAATGAGAATATGGTCAGTCAACAAGAGTAAACATGTATTAGGTCAAACATGATTACACATAATGAGAATATGGTCATTCAACAAGTGTACACACATATCAGGCCAAACATGATTACACATAATGAGAGTATGATCAGTCAACAAGCATACACGTATCAGGCCAAACATGATTACACATAATGAGAGTATGATCAGTCAACAAGCATACACACGTATCAGGCCAAACATGATTACACATAATGAGAATTTGGTCAGTCAACAAGAGTAAACATGTATCAGGCCAAACATGATTACACATAATGAGAATATGGTCAGTCAACAAGCGTACACATGTATCAGGCCAAACATGATTACACATAATGAGAATATGGTCAGTCAACAAGCGTACACATGTATCAGGCCAAACATGGGGGCATGGACCATGATAATGTCTCCTGATTACACATAATGAAGATATGGTAAGTCAACAAGCATACACATGTATCAGGCAAAACATGACTACACAGGCCTAATGTGAACCTGTGCCTTGGGATATACACCATGTATAATGTTTCAATGCTGGACCATTACTTTTCATGTATATAAACAATGCAAGTACTAAACATTTTGAATAAGAAACAATTACACAAACATCACTGCTGAAATTCTGGCATGGGTGCACACAACACAAAAATGATCGTAACTGGCACCACCAGTCTTGTATACAACTAAGCTATCAGAGATATAAAAATATGCCAAATTTCAGACTGATATATCAAACCCCTCCTGAGAAATAAGCAGGGACACACACTGTGCAAAAAAAATTGTAGGTGGCACCACCAGTCTTGTATACAACAAAGCCATTTGATAAGTATAAATATGCCAATTTCAGGCTGATATATCAAATTCCTCTGTAGAAATAAGCAGGCGCATACACTGTGCAGAAGTCACTGTAGGTGGCGACACCTGTCTTGTGAACGAGAAAGCCATGAAAGACACATAGACAGGTCAAACTATCAGGCAATTACATCAAACCTACCTTGAGTCTGATGCACGGGGCTAGGTGAGAAAGGCAGTTGCCCTGAGTGAACTGTGACAAATTGATAGCTCAGGCTACTGCACTAAGTGAACTCTTGACCTGCACCTGGCTACACTGATTGAACTTTTGACCTGTAAACAAAATGCAGCTACTGCACTGAGTGAACTCCTGACCTATACCTGGCTGCACTGAGTGAACTCTTGACCTGTTGCTTAATCTGATACAGTTGGCAGTCTGCCAAAGCTTTTACTAGATCCAGACTGATTTTTGGCCTGTTGCCAAACTAAAATAGTAGCCACATCATTGCATTAGCTCACAGACTGGCTCCACATGCAGCCCTGAGGGGCATGACACCTATGAGGTGATCACATGCTACCCACGAGGCGATCACATGCTGCCAATGAGGGGTTCACATGACACCCATGAGGTGATCACATGCCTTGTGCTTGGCTGCACTGACTGAACTCTTGACCTATATCTGGCTGCACTGAATGAACTCTTGATCTGTTGCAAAATCTGAAACAGTTGGCAGATTTTCAACCTATTTACTGATAGAGACACAATCTTGGCCTGTTGGTAAATCTGTTTACACATACTGAAAGACTTTGGCTAAAATGCTTTTTTTTTCAAGCTGACATATTCATAAACTTTTTACCAATAATATCTAGAATAATAAAAGATGCAGTCCTTTTTTGTTAAAGGTCCAATAATTCTGCCAAAAATCATTCAAGTAAACTTGAACAAAGGCCACCTAAGAATAATTTTTGTGCAATGTTACAGCAGTTATGATTGATAAAACAATTTTGTATGAGAACACTATTGCAGTCCTCAGTTTGAAATAGACATAATAATGGCAATAAGACAAACTTAAGCTTTTCAAGACTCAACCATAAATCAACAAACTCAATCTATTCTTATATGATTGAAAGAACCATGTCCTTGGATAATTCATTTTAAAATTGAACGATTCAACTTGACAGTTTCATCATAAACATTATAAGCTGAAAGAGGCTAAATCATGAGGTTCTTGCCTATAAAAAACAAGTCAATGTAGGTGGCACCATGAAATCTGCAACTTCAAATACTTTCATTGTTTAAGGTCCAATAGTTCTGCCAAAAATCATTCTAGTAAACTTGAACAAAGGCCACTTAAGAATAATTGTTGTGCAATGTTACAGAAGATATAATTGAAATAATAATTTTGTAGAAGAACACCACTGCAGTCCTCAGTTTCAAAAAGACATAATAATGGCTATAAGACCAACTTAAGCTTTTCACAACACAACCAAAACTCAACAAACTCAGTATATTCTGATATGATTGAAAGAACCATGTCCTAGGATAATTCTTTTGAAAAATTGAACAATTCAACTTGACAGTTTCGTCATTAAGCTGAAAGAGGCTAATATTAGGAGGTTTTTTGCCCATAAAAAAACAGGTCAATGTAGGTGGCACCACAAAATCTGCAATTTCAAATATGAGTCATGTGACCAACATTTGCATAATACTTGGTTATGCTAGCTTCTGTCATTTCTGAGATTACTATGTCAGTATGCTTACTTGGCCAAATTACTAAGTTCAAATTTGTGTAACTCCGCTAAAATTCATCAAACCATTTGAACAAACTTGAGAGGGCTTGCCTCTGGGATCATTTCTGTAAAATATTGAACAATTTTGCTGGACAGTTTACAAGAAGAAGACTTTTAAAGATTTTTCAGCCTTTTCCCTATAAAATCTAAGTAGATGCGGATAACAAAATAATAAGCTGAATCCCACAACATTTGATATGTGACAGATAATTGCATAAAATCAGGGGATGGTAGCTTCTGCTATTCGTGAGAAATTATGGGTAAAAGTACAGAAGACCAATGACCCCTGTACAAAAAAGGTCAATGCAGGTGGTGCCACCAATACATAAATTTCATATATGACTCAATGTGACCAACACTGGCATAAAATTTGGTGATGATAGCTCCGGCTGTTTCTGAGACTGTCATTTTAGTATGCTTTTTTTGACAGATGACAATGTTCAACTTCCTGTAACTCGGCCAAAATTGACCCAAATTTAACCATTTGTACAAACTTGAGAGAGATGGTATAAGAGATTATTTCTGTGAAATATTGAACAATGTGGGTTGACCATTTCAGAGAAGAAGATTTTTAAAGATTTTTTAGCATTTTCTCTATAAAATCTAAGAAAATGCTGAGTTTTTCAGATGGCTAACTTTTTGCATTAATTTTCATGATGCTAGCTCCAGTCGTTTTTGAGATAGTATGGTTTATTGCACAGACGATGGACGCTGGACGCCCCCACACCATCGCATGAGCTAACAGATTCGCTAAAAATAACTACAGATGCATACTGAATGCAAAATTATAATACAGATACATCTCACTGATTGTAAATTCTTGAATTACGTTGAGTATGGATACTAATTATTTATAATCCATGTACAGCCGTCTTTATATACCCACAGAGAGCTGCATACCTGTAATTGTAAACATTGCCTGGCATAAGGAATATCTAAAATCATAAATCTACGTTTTTTAAAAGCTTTTAAAAAACATTCTTGTCAATATTAACCATAGATAACCTGAAATCTAAATGTCTAGAGGCATGATGTAACAGATGCTGATAAACTGGTGCTAGGCTAGATGTATCTGCTTTGGTAGCACTGACTGCGCCAAAATGTGTGCTCAGGAGAACAGTCCAGGCCCAGTGTGGTGCCATGTGGTGGTCTGATATCAGTGTCAGATTGCAGGGGGTCCTAGTGGTATGTCTGGTTCAAGGTAATTGCTATTTAATGGTGATTGGCCCCTATAACGATCCAAGTTACTTTTGGAGCTGTCCAGTGGCAATATAGAATGAATTGTATATGACTATACCTATAAGGCACCTATTATTAATAACCCATGAATACTGAATCATCGTTATCCTCTATATATATATATATATATATATATATATATATATTTTATATATATATGTATGTGTGTTTGTTTTAGTTAAATTTGTAACAAATCCGTAATAATTAATATTAGTTATTATTATATTATATTATATATATTTATTTACATAAGTTCACAATAGATGATATTTATGTGTGTTTGTTTTAGTTAAATTTGTAACAAATCCGTAATAATTAATATTAGTTATTATTATATTATATTATATTATATTATATATTATATTATATATATTTATTTATATAAGTTCACAATAGATGATATTTCATTATACAACTGATCAATAACCAGACTCGGGGAATCTAGTGTGTAATAAAGAAGAAATGCCTGTGTGGGACTTGTTGGCTGCCGAGACACAAATATCGTCAGCATTATTTCCTGAGCTGTCAATTGGCTGTGTAGAATAATTTGTTAATAACCCCACGAATACTGAATTATCTTTATCCCCCATATATATAATAAATATATATGTTGGTGTGTGTGTTTTAGCTAGTTAAATTTGTAGCAAATACGTAATAAAGACAGTTTTTCTGTACTTCTAGTTTTCCGCGGCGTTGATCTATACAGGCGTTCTGCAAATCGATGCATTACAGGCCTTGTTTATGATCCTTGTATTTGTATTATACTCAATGGATTACTGTTTACATGATGTTCACAATAGATGATTACCATTATATACAACTTATCAATATCCACACTCAGGGAATCTAGTGTGTAATAAAGATGAAAAGCCTGCATAGGACTTGTTGGATTTTGATATACAAATATCGTCTACCTGATGGCAGTGTTGTCCATTCACTAAAATTTCTGATACACTGCATGGTCAGCGCGGTTGAACTGGTGCTGGTAACTCGTGGTATCAGTACAAAAGGTTTATTCGATTATTCGGAAACATGTGGCTACCAATAAACAGCTTAATTAATTTTAATCAAACATGCATGTGCTTTTAGATATTTTTTATTTTTTTTTAGAAATTTCCTTTAACAAAAGCAGAGTAAATACATATATCTAACAAAATATTAAATTATTTTTTGCACAGAACCTCAAATTCATATTTTACAAATTAATATAAATAAGATCTTTGAATTTATATTGAAACTCAACACTGTCACCTTTTACTCATACCAATTATACACTGGTTTCATTTTTATATGCTTTGATATATTTAAATTATACATATATGATAAATAAAGATACTGTAGTAAAGCTAATGCCCTGGAAGATGTCAGGTGTCCATAGCTCAGTGCCTGAGTCCTGTGTATACTAGGTATTAGCATGGCATTTGTGAGTTTCTGGTAAATGTTTAGTAGTTAATATCTTTGCACTCAGAGATCAGAAAACATTCATATAAACATAATTCTAAAGTTTATCATCTCTTTTATTTTCCTCTAAATATCAGAAATTTACAATCAGGTTAATTATCAGAATTTGGGGTCAACAAATGATTTTAAGATTAATTGGGACAGAGATTCTGTTACATTACTAAGAATTTGTTATTAAGTTCTATACAAGATGAATTCATTTCTATACCATAAGGTGTCTCTAAATGTGTTCATTGTTAAGTCATAAATTTGAGTGGGATATCCTAATTAATTAATGAGTTATTAACAAGGCCTACAGGCCTAATGCGAACCTGTGCAATGAGATTACACCAGGTATAATGCTTCAATGCTGGACCATTACTTTTCAAGAACATGTGTAACATGTATATGAACAATGCAAGTACTAAACACTTAGAACAAGAAACAATTAAACATACATCACTGCTGCAATTCTGGCATGGGTGCACACAACACAAAAACTAGAATATGGGTAGTCAACAAGCATCTACCTGTATCTGCCAAAATCAAAGTGGGAAAGGTGAAGTGAGGAATAGATTGAGTGGCAAGGGTACATAGAGTGAGGTGTGTTGCATAATAGCCTGGATGTCTGCAGCCGAAATGTGTATGTAGGTGGCGCCACCTGTCATAATATCAAGAAAGCTGTCCAGGATGTATACACATGCAAAATTTCAGGTGGATAAGTCCAACCAATGCAGAGATATGAGATCTATACACATGCAAAATTTCAGTGGAATAAGTCAAACCAGTCCTGAAATATAAGCCTGAATGTCAGCAGCATATACATAAATGTAGGTGGCGCCACCTGCCAAAAAATCCAGAAAGCTATCCAAGATGTATAAACATGCAAAATTTCAGGTGGATACATCAAACCACTACTGAGATATGAGTGATTTTAGCCCACAGCAGACAAACAGACGGACGCTGTGCAAAAATGGTGGCAGATGGCACCACCAATTTTGTGTATGATTAAGAGCTACATGAGATCTATACACATGCAAAATTTCAGGGAGGTATGTCAAACCACTGCCGAGATATGAGTGATTTTATCCCAAGGCAGATGAACAGATGGACGCTGTGCAAAAATCATGGCAGGTGGCACCACCAGTTTTGCATTTCATAAAGAGCTATGGGAGATCTATACACATGCAAAATTTTGGTCCAACTGGTCAAACGGTTCCCGAGATATGAGCTTGGATGTCTGCAGCTTAAATGTGAATGTAGGTGGCGCCACCTGTCATAAAATCAAGAAAGCTGTCAAGGATGTATAAACCTGCAAAATATCAGGTGGATAAGTCAAACCACTGCCCAGATATGAGTGATTTTATCCCAAGGCAGATGAACAGATGGACGCTGTGCAAAAATTGTGGCATGTGGCACCACCAGTTTTGCATATGATAAAGAGCTATGGGAGATCTATACACATGCAAATTTTTGGCCCAACTGGTCAAATGGTTCCCGAGATGAGCTTGGATGTCTGCAGCTTAAATGTGAATGTAGGTGGCGCCACCTGTCATAAAATCAAGAAAGCTGTCCAGAAAGGAAATGTGTCTGTAGGTCGAACGATGAAATATGAAAATTTGTAAAATAAACGATATCTACAAAAGTAGATTACGCCGAAACCGCGGTTGAGGATGTGTTGTTTGCAAACTGCAAATATTGCAGGGATACATGGTACTCGGTCGAAAACTTAAACTGTGCATGCACTTCATGTGCTGAGTTATATTCTGTCAATAATTAAACAGAACCATTCAACTGTATGAAGTTCTGCTTTTGCAATTATTCTCTAATCCATGATAAATAATATATGTACAAGTATTTACCGATAATCAATCTATAACGGTGGGGGAGGGGTATTTTGATTATTTGCTAATATATATAATTGTATATTTTTCAAGCTCTCATATAAAAATATTTAGAGAGAGATTTATATAAGGCCTATATATACAATTATATTTTCTTTTTATTCTCTCTGTATATAAAATTATATATACAAGGCCTACAGGCCTAATGCGAACCTGTGCAAAGTTTAGGAGTATGAATGGAGGTTTATTTTTAAAATTTAATATTGATCCTCCTAAGTCCTGCATATCTACCTGCAAGTTTCCGACTAGAAAATTTTAAAACCAGAATATGGGTAGTTGACAAGCCACCATGTGTATCCGCATAAATCAGAGTGGGACGGGTGAAGTGAGGCATGGATTAAGTGGCAAGGGGAATAGAGCGTGGTGTGTTGCATATTAGCATGGATGTCTGCAGCTTAAACGTGAATGTAAGTGGTGCCACCTGTCATAAAATTGAGAAAATTGTCCAGGATGTATAAACCTGCAAAATTTCATGTGGATAAGTCAAACCACTGCCGAGATATGAGTGATTTTATCCCAAGGCAGATCAACAGATGGATGCTGTGCATAAGTGGTTGCAGGTGGCACGACCAGTTTTGCCTATAATGAAGAGCTATGTGAGATCTATACACATGCAAAATTTTGCCTAATCGGTAAAACAGTTCCCAAGATATGAGCTTGGATGTCGCAGAGTAAATGTGAAAGTAGGTGTCGACACTTGTCATAAAATCGAGAAAGCTGTCCAGGATGTATAAACCTGCAAAATTTCAGGTGGATAAGTCAAACCACTGCTGAGATAGGAGTAATATTATCCCAAGGCAGATGAACAGATGGACGCTGTGCAAAAATGGTTGCAGGTGGCGCCACATTTTTTAGTGTATGTTATAAAACTATCAAAGGGCTACATTTGTGCAAAATTTTTAGCCTGATCGGTCAAACGGTTCCCGAGATATGTGGGTTTATCTGTGGAAACAGATGCACAAATGGACACTGGGCAGCAAGGAAAGGTCAGAGGTCAACCAAAAATGAAGGCACAGCAGTTCACATGTGACCTGATGATAAACCTGATTCGCTTAAAATACAAACCAAGTTTTTTCAAACAGTTGAAAGATATTGTTCCAATAATCTGGGAATTCTGCATCTAAACATTGTGTCCAGACGTCTAGACGCTGTGTCTAGACGTCTAGACACATTGTCTAGACACCCCCCCAGAGCCAGGTCAGTTGCCATGATGATGTCTGGACCCCACCTGTTTGTACTGAGTGACCTCTTGACTTGGCTGCATGAAGTCAAATCTGTTTTCAAATACAGAAAGCCTTTTTCAATTGGCTACAATGCTTTTTTAAAACTGTATTTACCCAATCTATTCTTATAAAACTGGCAGAACCCTACCATAGAATAATTCTGGTAAAGTTTAAACCAATCAGCTTAACAGTTTCATCATAAATCAGTGTATAAGCTAGAAGAGTTTAAAATTACATTTTCGCTTGTAAAAAGCAAATCAATGTTGGTGGCACCATCAATACCTCAAAATCAGATACATATCAGTTTTATAAAATCTCAGAACTGGAACCATTCGAACAAACTTGAGAGAGATTGTTCCAGGGATCATTTCTGTGAAATATTGGACAATTTGGCTGGACAGTTTCAGGTTTTAAAGGTTTTTAAGCTTTTTCTCTATAAAATCTAAATTAATGCAGATACCCAATAATAAGCTCCAGGGCACCAAGTTTCACATGTGACTAATTCTTACATGTAATTTGGAGCTGCTAGCTCCAACGGTATTTGACTTACAGCCATTGACGGTGGAAAGTCAGCCCTGGACGGCAGACGCCTGACATCGGATGGACAACGCTACGCCATTGCATAAGCTCACAGGTTCGCTTAAAATTCTGCCCAGTGGTTATGGAGGAGTTCTCCGGAAACCTATGTGGCGATGGTGGCAGCGTCTGCGTCCGACTGAAAACATAGTATCCGCAAATCTCTGTTTTGGCAGATACAATGATTGTAGCTGGCACCACCAGTCTAATATACAACGAAGAGATATATACATATGCCCAATGTCAGACTGATATGTCAAACCCCTCCTGTGAAATAAGCATGTGAAATACACTGTGCGAAAATTATTGTAGGTGGCACCACCAGTCTTGTACACTATAAAGCTACCCTATATGTATATACATGCCCAATTTTAGGCTGATGTATCAAATTCCTCTGTAGAAATAAGCAGGCGCATACACTGCAAAAGTCAATGCAGGTGGCACCACCTGTCTTGTAAATGAGAATACCATTTAAGACGCATAGACAGGTCAAAATATCAGTCCAATACATCAAACTTCCCAAGAGTTTGATGCACTGGGCTGACAAGGCTTAGGTGAGTAAGGCAGTTGCCCCCGAGTGACCTGTTACAAATTGCTGCCTCAAGCTACTGCACTGAGTGAACTCTTGACCTGCATCTGGCTAGACTGAGTGAACTTTTGACCTGTACCTGGCTGCACTGAGTGAACTCTTGACCTATTGCATAATCTGACACAGTTGGCAGTCTGCCAAAGCTATAAATAGATTCAGGCTGAACTTTGTGCCAAATATGATGCAGTGAGCAGTCTGCCAAAGCTATAAATAGAATGCAGCTACTGCACTAAGTGAACTCTTGGCCTATACTTGGCTGCACTTCTTCCAATCCTGGCACTGTGCCAAAACTATTTATAGAGCTGACATCATCTTGGCTAATGGCAAACATCAAGGCACTGGCAAACTGCCAATGGTAAACCAAGTGCTGCCATCTGTACAAAAAAGTGGTCCCTACTTGAAATAACTTTGAAATTTATTTTCCAAATACAAAATGCTTTTCAGCTGACTTTTTTTTATAAAAAAAGAAATCAGGAATATATGTAAAATTATTACAGATGCATACTGAATGCAAAATTGAAATACAGATATATCTCATTGATGGCAAATTCTTGAATTAAGTTGAGTAGAGATACCAATAATTTATAATCACGTACAGTTGTCTTTATATAGCCACAGTGAGATAATTATCCATGATTGTAATGATGAATATGGTTGGTATGATGAATAACTTAAATCATAAATCTAAATTTTTTAAAAGCTTTTAAAAAAACTTTCTTGTCAATATTAACCAAAGATAACCTGAAATCTAAATGTCTAGTGGCATGTTGTAAGAGATGCTGATAAACTGGTGCCAGGCTAGATGTAACAGCATCACACAGCATCACATGTATGGTAAAATGACTCAACTCAATCTCCATAATTCAACCAAAAATCATTCATGTGGAACCATTAATGACAATTATTACAAGAATTACTGTAGGGATTAATCTTGTAAAATATTTAACAAACTTGCTTCAGTGGCATCAGTTGAAAAACGTTTCGCAGGTTTATAACTCATACAGGAAGATACAGCAAACTGGCTAAGTTCAGCTTCATAACTCAGCAAAAAATCACTGAACCAAAACCATTTGAACAAACTTGAATTGTCAACATCTGAGGATAATTAATGTGTGAGATTTAAGAATTTGGCCCAGTGGTTTTTGAGAAGAAGATCTTTGTAGCCACTGTGCTAAAATGGGCTGTTACAGCATATGACTAAATTCAGCTTCCAATAACTCAGCCAAAAGTCACTAAACTGAGACCATTTGAACAAACTTCAGAAAGCACTACTCTAGGATCATTTCTGTGCAATATTAAACATTTTAGCCATATGGTTTCAGAGAAGAAGTTTTTTGTAGCCCTCAGTGTGATACAGGCACTGATGACCCTGTACAAAAAGGCCTATGCAGGTGGCGCCACCAATACTTCAATTTCAGATAGACCTATGTGACCAACATTGGCATAAAATTTGGTGATGATAGCTACAGCCGTTTCTGAGATTTAAATTTTAATATGCTTTTTTGCACAGTTAACAAAGTTCAACCTCCTGTAACTCGGCCAAAAATCTCCAAACTGGAACCATTGGAACAAATTCGAGAAAGATTATTCCAGGGATTATTTCTGTGAAATATTGGACAATCTGGCTGGACATTTTCAGAGAAGAAGATTTTTAAAGCTTTTTTAGCATTTCCCTATAAAATCTAAGAAAATGGAGTTAGAAAAAAAATAAACAAAATCCGATATATATTTTAGGATGACTGATTATCTGCAAAAAAGATGGTGATGCTAGCTCCTGCTGTTTTTGAGATAGCTATGGTTAATGTACAGACTGTGCACGACAGACGATGCACGACGGACGCCGCCACACCATCGCATAAGCTCACAGGTTCGCTTCAGCCTGCTGAGCTGTAAAGGACATCAATATTCAATCTTTACCATGTGTCCCTGTGATGCATCAATGGTGTGAGTAAGGTAATTGTATGGCAATTTGTTTCCAACACCACTGAGGTAGGCCTTATAGACAGATGGTTGGACACTAACCATTTCTCTGACCTATGCTGTCCCCCCCTTCAGTAAAAGCAGGGAGACAAGAATATGTGCTTGTCACATTAACTCTCCATTAGCTTGTCACATTACCTCACTACGAGTTAGTCATATTTCCTCACTATGTGTTTGTCACAAATCCTCACTACGAGTCTGTCACATTTCTTCACTATGAGTTTGTCCCCTTTCTTAACTATGTTTGTTACATTTCCTCACTATGAGTCTGTCATATTTCCTCACAATAAGTCTGTCACATAAGCTCACTATGAGTCTGTCACATTACCTCACCTTGCGTTTGTCACATTTCCTCACTATGTATTTGTCACATTTCTTCACTATGAGTGTCACATTTCCTCACCCTTAGTTTGTCACATTACCTCACTACGTGTTTGTCCCATTTCCTCACTATGACTCTGTCAAATTTCCTCACTTTGAGTTTGTCACATAACCTCTTTTTGTTTTTGTCATATTTCCTCACTATCAGTCTGGTTCATTTCGTCACTATGAGTTTGTCACTTTACCTCATGGTGTTTGTTTCAATCCCTCACTATTAGCTTGTCACATTTCCTTATAATCAGCTTTCCACATTACCTCATATTGAGTGTCACAATTCCTCACTATGAGTTTGTAATGTTTCCTCACTAAGAGTTTGTCACATTAACTCACTGAGAGTTTGTCACATTTCTTTACTAGCAGTTAGTCACATTTGCTCACTATGAATTTGTTAACTACGAAAACCTTGCTATTGCTTCAGCATCCAGCTCATTGTCAGACCCATCCTCCTTCTCCTCCATTGTAACTGTCTGATGGATATCTACTGCTCCAGCTGAGGAAGACACCTGTAAATATATTATACAACAGCATCAATGATTACTGAATATTTTTTTTTGTGACACTCATTCAAAAACTGAAGTGTCATGTGATTTACTGAAAAGTGAATACAGCATAAATAAACTATCCTCATAACATTGCAGTGCATGAAGTTATATTAGATATTGAGTGCATGTAAAATACTTCATTACATTTCAATACCCCAGAAACACAAGTCTTCCAATGTTCTGTATACATCATTTAATACCTTGTGCAGAGCTCTTTCAAATGCTATATGTATTTATGAAATTAACATTCATGTTCATGTGATATTTTATTTTTTTTTTAAATGGACTAATATCAAACTACATGACACTATCTCAAAACTGTTTTTTTTTAGAGTTTACTTTATTTATAATTTGTTAGCAAGATGTTTATAGTTTTAAGACATAGTTGTATATATTTCGGGATTGAAATTTTTCTATTGTGACCTCTGTATATATAGTTATGTTTTACAGTTAGATTTCTTAATTACAGTAATATAATTTGAGAGATTAATAATTTTTATTTGGTAGTGCCTTTTAATTAAACTTTAGACGATTTGCTTCAAATACGTCACGACAATTGAAACCTGGTTTGCTATCCTTTCATATACATTTGTGAACGAAGTTACAGGACAAAGTAATGTTCTTTATGATTCAATGCAAATATGTGTGTTGTTATTCGAGATTTTTACTGACACATGTTTCTTATATATATGACTAATTTTATTTTGAATAAATCTATTTTTATTTTACCATCATATTTCTGGTTGAATAAGCTAGTTCTAATTATGATGAAACCGTGTTTGTAGTAATGAGGTAGCCCGGCAGCCGTAATGGTTCCCTGCCCCGCCGCCCTAGTCGAGGGCGAAATGGTTGACTGACTAGAGTCGGGGTCCAGCAGTAGCATCGTCGGGGTTGCGGCCGATATCGTCGGCAGCCGAAATCGACCATATTTGTTACAGGAAGTTGAACTTAAACCATTCGAACAAACTTGAGAGAGATTCTTCCAGGGATTATTTCTGTGAAATATTGGACTATTTGGCTGAACAGTTTCAGAGAAGAAGATTTTTAAAGCTTTTTTAGCTTTTTCCTTAAAAAATCTAAGACCAGGCCTATAGGCCTAATGCGAACCTGTGCATTGGGAAATACACCAGGTATAATTCTTCAATACTGGACCATTACTTTTCATGTATATGAACAATGCAAGTACTAAACATTTTGAATAAGAAACAATTACACAAACATCACTGCTGAAATTCTCGTATGGGTGCACACAACACAAAAATGATTGTAGCTGGCACCACCAGTTTTGTATACAACAAAGCTATCAGAGATATATACATGTGCCAAATTTCAGACCGATATATCAAACCCCTCCTGAGAAATAAGCAGGGAAACACTGTGCAAAAATTATTGTAGGTGGCACCACCAGTCTTGTATATGACAAAGCTATTCGATATGTATAAATATGCCCAATTTCAGGCTGATTATATCAAATTCCTCTGTAGATATAAGGAGGCACATACATTGTGCAAAAGTCATTGTAGGTGGCACCACCTGTCTTGTGAACAAGAAAGCCATCACTGACAGGCAAATATATCAGGCCAATACATCAAACTTACCTTAAGTCTGATGCATGGGGCTGACCAGGCTTAGGTGAGAAAGGCAGTTGCCCCAAGTGAACTGTGACAAATTGCTAGCTCAGGCTACTGCACTAAGTGAACTCACGACCTGCACCTGGCTAGACTGGGTGAACTTTTGACCTGTACCTGGCTGCACTGAGTGAACTCTTGACCTGTTGCATAATCTGACACAGTGGGCAGTCTGCCAATGCTATAAATAGAATGCAGTTACTGCACTGAGTGAACTAGCTAGACTGAGTGAACTTTTGACCTGTACCTAGCTGCACTGAGTGAACTCTTGACCTGTTACCTAATCTGATACAGTTGGCAGTCTGCCGAAGCTATAAATAGATCCAGACTGACCTTCTGCCTGTTGCCAAATCTGAAATAGTAGCCACATCATTGCATAAGCTTACAGATTGGCTCCACATGCAGCCCTGATGGGCATAACACCCATGAGGTGATCACATGATACTCATGAGGTGATCACATGCTACCCATGAGGTGATCACATGCTGGCCATGACACCCATGTAGTGATCACATGCCTTGTGCTTGGCTGCACTGACTGAACTCTTGACCTATATCTGGCTGCACTTAATGAACTCTTGATTTGTTGCAAAATCTGAAACAGTTGGCAGTTTTTCAACCTATTTAATGATACAGACACAATCTCTGCCTGTTTGTAAATCTGTTTACACATACTGAAAGACTTTGGCTAAAATGCTTTTTTTCAAGCTGACATATTCATAAACTTTTTACCAAAAATATCTAGAATAATAAAAGTTGCAGTCCTTTCATTGCTAAAGGTCCAATAATTCTGCCAAAAATCATTCAAGTAAACTTGAACAAAGGCCACCTAGGAACAATTTTTGTGCATTGTTACAGAAGTTAAAATTGAATCAATAATTTTGTAGAAGAAAACTTTTGCAGTCCTCAGTTTGAAACAGATATAATGATGGCCATAAGACCAACTTAAGCTTTTCATGACTCAACCAAAAATCAACAAACTCAATCTATTCTTATATGATTGAAAGAACCATGTCCTAGGATAATTCTTTTGAAAAACTGAACGATTCAACTTGACAGTTTCATCATAAACATTATCAGCTGAAAGAGGCTAAAATTATGAGGTTTTTGCAAATAAAAACCAGGTCAATGTAGGTGGCAACACGAAATCTGCAACTTCAAATATGAGTCATGTGACAAACATTTGCACAATACGTTGTAATGCTACCTTCTGTCATTTCTGAGATTACTATGTCAGTATGCTTACTTGGCCAAATAACTAAGTTCAAATTTGTATAATTCCGCTAAAATTCATCAAATGCAAACCATTTGAACAAACTTGAGAAGGCTTGCCTCTGGGATCATTTCTGTAAAATATTGAACAATTTGGCTGGACTGTTTACAAGAAGAAGACTTTTAAAGGTTTTTCAGCCTTTTCCCTATAAAATTTAAGTAAATGCAGATAACAAAAAAATAAGCTGAATCCCACAACATTTGATATGTGAGAGATTATTGCATAAAATCTGGGGAAGGTAGCTCCTGCTATTCCTGAGAAATTATGGGTTCATATACAGATGACCAATGACCCCAGTTCAAAAAAAGGTCAAGGCAGGTGGCGCCACCAATACCTGAATTTCATATATGACTCATGTGACCAACACTGGCATAAAATTTGGTGATGAAAGCTCCGGCCGTTTCTGAGATTGTCATTTTTGTATGCTTTTTTAGACAGATGACTAAGTTCAACTTCCTGTAACTCGGCCAAAATTCACCCAAATTTAACCATTTGGATTAACTTGAGAGAAATGGTCTAAGAGATTATTTCTGTGAAATACTGAACAATTTGGCTTGACAGCTTTGGAGGAGAAGATTTTAAACAATTTTTTAGCTTTTTCTCAAAAAAATCTAAGAAAATGCAGAGTTTTTCAGATGGCTAATTTTTACATTAAATTTCATGATGCCAGCTCAAGTCATTGTAAAATATTAAACAAATTAGCCTCAGTTGTGTCCTTCAAAAATGTTTTGCAGGTTTATAACTCCAATAGGAAAATACAGCAAAATGGCAAAGTTAAGCTTCTCATTAATCGGCCAAAAATCACTGACTCAAAACTATTTGAACAAACTTGAATTATCAACATCTAAGGATAATAAATGTGTGAGATTTAAGAATTTGGCCTAGTGGTTTTTGAGAAGAAGATCTTTTTAGCCACTGAGCTAAAATGGGCTGTTATGGCATATGGCTAAATTCAGCTTCCCATAACTCAGCCAAAAGTCACTGAACTGAGACCATTTGAACAAAATTCAGAAAGCAGTACCCTAAGATCATTTCTGTGCGATATTAAACAATTTGGCCATATGGTTTCAGAGATGAAGTTTTTTGTAGCCCTCAGTATGATAAGGGCACTGATGACCCCCGTACAAAAAAGGCTGATGCAGGTGGTCCCACCAATACCTCAATTTCAGATATGGCTCATGTGACCAACACTGGCAGAAAATTTTGTGATGATAGCTCCGGCTGTTTCTGAGATTGTCATTTTAGTATGCTTTTTGGGACAGATGACTAAGTTCAACTTCCTGTAATTCGGCAAAAATTCACTGAACTTGAACCATTTGAACAAACTTGAGAGAGATGATATAAAAGATTATTTCTGTGAAATATTGAACAAATTGGCTTGACCGTTTCGGAGGAGAAGATTTTTTAAAGTTTTTTAGCTTTTTCTCTATAAAATCTAGCTGAGAAAATGCAGATTTTTTCAGATGGCTAATGTTTTGCATTCAATTTCATGATGCTAGCTCCAGTCAATCCAATAGTATGATTTAACGTATACCTGTGCTTGTAAACATTGCCTGGCATGAGGAATATCTAAAATCATAAATCTACATTTTTTAAAAGTTTTTAAAAAACATTCTTGTCAATATTAACCAAAGATTAATCATAAAAGACAATAATTATAAGAATTATTCAGGGGATTATTCTTGTAAAATATTAAACAAATTGGCCTCAGTGGCATCAGTCAAAAAACATTGTGCAGGTTTATAACTCATATGGAAAAATAAAGCAAAATGGCTAAGTTAAGCTTCCCATAACTCAGCCAAAAATCACTGAACCAAAACCATTTGAACAAACTTGAATTATCAACATCTAAGGATAATTAATGTGTGAGATTTAAGAACTTGGCCGAGTGGTTTTTGAGAAGAAGATCTTTGTAGCCACTGAGCTAAAATGGGCTGTTATGGCATATGACTAAATTCAGCTTCCCATAACTCAGCCAAAAGTCACTGAACTGAGACCATTTGAACAAACTTCAGAAAGCACAACCCTAGGATCATTTCTGTGCCATATTAAACAATTTGGCCATATGGTTTCAGAGAAGAAGTTTTTTGTAGCTGTCAGTTTGATATGGGCACTGATGACCCCAGTACAAAAAAGGCCGATGCAGGTGGCGCCACCAATACCTCAATTTCAGATATGACTCATGTGACCAACATTAGCATAAAATTAGGTGATGATAGCTCCAGCCGTTTCTAAGATTGTAATTTTAGTATGCTTTTTTGGACAGATGACTAAGTTCAACTAGCTGTAACTCTGCCAAAAATCACCGAACTTAAACCATTCGAACAAACTTGGGAGAGATTGTTCCAGGGATCATTTCTGTGAAATATTGGACAATTTGGCTGAACAGTTTCGGAGAAGAAGATTTTTAAAGCTTTTTTAGCTTTTTCCCTATAAAATCTAAGAAAATGCAATTAGAAAAAAAATAAACAAAATCCGATATAGTTTTTTGAATAACTGATTATTTGCAAAAAATTTGGTGATGCTAGCTCCTGCCGTTTTCGAGATAGCTATGGTTAAACTTCCGCACCATCGCATAAGCTCACAGGTTCCCTAAAAACCACACGGGCCCTGAAGGGGTTTTGTTAATTGATGTCCAATTCGTCGCAAGGAAAGTAGGTCACCATTGCCACCTGCACATTCAAGAGATGTTCGATGGCACAGTCGTTTTAGTCTTAACGTAGGACTCCAGGTGCCACTTCCACTACACCAGGCGGTGGATTAACTGAGGTAAAGACCAGCAACCGGCCACATTTGAGCAGTCGGTGGTTGCGTACCACAAACGGTCACTCAACATAGAGGCATTAAAGAGTGATTAAGCTCCGTGCGTTCATTTTTTGGTCGTAAGTCACAGATGGTTGCTGGCGGCAGTGGTCGCTTGGTTCAGGTCCACAGTATATGGAAGGAATGAAGTCCTAGTGATCCAAATTTAATGTACGGCAGGAGATTTCGAGGACATCTAACTGTATGGAAAATTTTGGATTTGTAGGTCTATTGGTTTCAAAACGTGCCCTTTTAATGGCGGGCCAGATGACTAGATGAATGGAAGATGGACAAAGGATAACAACTAAGCTTATAACACTTACCCCCTGAAGGCCATCATCATATACCCCTGGTTATTATATGACACTAACCCCCTGAAGACCGTCATAACCTCCTTGTTATTAAATTACACTAACCCCCTGAAGGCCCAGCCATTATAGTCTCCTGGTTATTAAATTACACTATAGATATAATAACCCCCTAAAGGCTGTCATAACATCTGATTTTATTCAATGAATAACCCTATGAAGGCAATGATATCTCTTGGTTATTAAATGACTAACCCCCTGAAGGCCTTGTAGTCTGAACTAAGACTTATAGTCTGAAGGCCGTCATAGTCTCCTAGTTATTAAATGACACTAACCCCCAGAGGGCTGTCATAACCTCCAGTTTTAAAAAATAAATAACCCCATGAAGGCAACTAGATATTTCTTGGAACCGCAGGTGCCATAGTATCTCTAGACAATTAACCCCCCCCCTCCCAGCCTTGAAGAATAGGATCCCATCTTGAATTCAGATGCAGAGACTGACACTTGGCAAGCCATTATGGTTTTTTATAAGTATGGACATATTTAAGGTAAAGGTCACTCTCATAGGAGAGGTCATGATCCAAATTGAAATATATCTCATTCCATAACCCAATTAAAATTAAAATTTTTTTTTCTAACTTAAACATATATAAATATATGATATGAAAGAAATTTGTCAAATAGTTTTCAACTTATCATGCTCACAGTGCTGTGAAGTGGCAATGGTGGGGTATTACAAGGTGCGAAAGCAAGAAAACGACACAAGGTGGCGCCATCTGTATTCTGCAGAAGAAAAAAAAATCTGAGATTAAAAAAAAAATTTAATTAAAATTAAAAATTTTTTTTTAACTTAAAAATATACATGTGGGGTATTAACAGGTGCAAAAGCAAGAAAACGACACCAGGTGGTACCACCTGTATTCTGCAGAAGACAAAAAAAATTCCAAGATTAAAAAAAAAAAATTTTTAATTAAAATAAAAAAAAATTGTTTTCTAACTTTATAATATATATTTGCATGATATGAAAGAAATCTGTCCTTTAGTTTTCAATTTATCATGGTAACAGTGCTGTCAAATGGCAATGGTGGGGTATTAACAGGTGCAAAAGCAAGAAAACGACACTAGGTGGTGCCACCTGTACTCTGCAGAAGAGAAAAAAAATTCCAAGATTTAAAAAAAAAAAAAATTTAAATTAAAATAAAAAAAAAATTTGTTTTCAAATTTTAAAATATATATTTGCATGATATGAAAGAAATCTGTCCTTTAGTTTTCAATTTATCATGGTAACAGTGCTGTCAAATGGCAATGGTGGGGTATTAACAGGTGCAAAAGCAAGAAAACGACACTAGGTGGTGCCACCTGTACTCTGCAGAAGAGAAAAAAAATTCCAAGATTTAAAAAAAAAAAATTTAAATTATAATGAAAAAAAAATTTGTTTTCTAACTTTATTATATATATTTGCATGATATGAAAGAAATCTGTCCTTTAGTTTTTAATTTATCATGGTAACAGTGCTGTCAAGTGGCAATGGTGGGGTATTAACAGGTGCAAAAGCAAGAAAACGACACCAGGTGGTGCCACCTGTATTCTGCAGAAGACCAAAAAAATTTCAAGATATAAAATAAAAAAAAATCTAAATTAAAATAAAAAAAAAAATTTGTTTTCTAACTTTATAATATATATTTGCATGATATGAAAGAAATCTGTCCTTTAGTTTTCAATTTATCATGGTAACAGTGCTGTCAAGTGGCAATGGTGGGGTATTAACAGGTGCAAAAGCAAAAAAATGACACAAGGTGGCACCACCTGTATTCTGCAAAAGAGAAAAAAAAACCAAGATTAAAAAAAAAATTTAATTAAAATTAAATTTAAAAAAAAAAATTAACAAGGCCTACAGGCCTAATGCGAACCTGTGCAACAAGATTACACCAGGTATAATACTGTTATGAAGTGGTAAATTTAAATATTGATAATCAAACTAAAACTTAAAATTCACAGAGTGACAAACACTAAGATCAGTGTCAGGGATTGATGAGGACTGATATTCAGACAGAGCCAAAGGAAATTAATGGTCATCAGACGACCAAGTATCTAATGGTAATTCAGCATGTTTGTAGAGCCTAAATGTACTCTCAAAAATTAGCTCTAAATTGGTTTCTATGATGAGGCAGGCAGATTATGTTTATGGCTTTAAACTCCAATAACGCCCGCCAGGGCGCGCGTTTGTCACGGGCCTGTAGTTCAAAGGCGCCCGCCCGGGCGCGCTAAAGCCCATTTTACATACCCGTAATTGGGGCAAGTTTTGGGGGTGAAATGTCTATTGTCATCCATCATATTTGTACTTAAATGAAAGAGAAAAACGTCAAGTGTTGTTCTAACATGTGACCAAGATCCAAACTGGCGGGAACGCAGACTTGTTGGAAAAATATAAAAATGATTGACTTTCAATCACGTGGCCTTGTTACGTGGGCCCTGGTAACATGTCGGCTGCGAGAGTAAAATCAGACTCCTACGCTAAATTCATCAGAAATCGGTAAATTACCAAATGTTGGCAATCAATCCTGGTGACAAAATCAGGTGCAGTGTGTTTACAGATTTAACTTCCGTTAAACATTTCCAAGATCATATATTATCCCCTTTTTTATTGGTTTAACTTGTGACCAATGATCGCCGTCCGACTGACTGACGCGTCTGACAGACACCACGCACGTGATCTGCGTGACCTCCTTACTGTGTCATGTACTGGCACTGGAAAACCATTTTTAACCGATATCATATAATAAAATGAGTATTTATTTTAAATATTAACATATTTTCTTAACTAAAAATCGAAGATACTGTCATATACAATGTCGTATATATATGTGATGTCTGATTGTTTACTAGTGATCATTTCTGTGCCAAACATTTTATGTACAATCGTAATCGGGCACAAGAACTGTCAATCATTCTAAGAGGCTTTTTGGATTGAAAATAAAATTAATACCGTCTTAAATTAGAAACAGCCAGATATTATAGAGATATAGTTAATTTTCCAGTGTAAAATATAAAGATAACTTTATTCTCCATGAAATATTGAAGTAATTATTTTACGACGTACGTGGAACTGTACGCCTATACACCCAGATCCTTGAATATGTAAAACAAAGACAGTAAGTGACTTATACGCTTGAACAAATATGTATTAATACGGTTTTAACACATACTGAACAGATTTTACAAATTTTTATATGTGTAGTACTTCCTTTATATGTATAGGCTACATGTGTACGTGCACGTGTGCGCGCTTTTGTGTGTGTGTGTGTGTGTATATATATAGGCCTATGTGCGTATTATAATTTTCATTAGTGATTGATAAAAGCACCAGTAGTTGTCACTGCCAGTGAAACAGATTTTGGGCGGAGCTGCAAAACATCTTTAAATATATATGGCACATAGCAAACTAAATTTTAAAAATATAACCTATTATTTTATGAATTGAAGTAAATATTTTTTTTTTGTAATACGTTTGCATATAACAGGCTATTCATTGTTGTAAGGAATAGTACTGCGTTATAAATGTTTGTACCTTTTAAACATAAAATCTGATCACTAATACCAGAACTTATAACTCCTTTTTATATTTCATCCATGAAAGTTTCTCAAATCGGGTTCATTCGCCGCCTATATTCATAAAAAATACATAACGTATACCGCAGACTGCATATATATCGCATATACCGTATACGTGCACCCGGTATAAACGCCGCTTTATATTGATATCGCTCTCAAAACCCAGTCAACGCTTGCATGCATGGCCCAGGGATTAAATATGGAAAATGTGTCGTGGTCATGATAATCCTTTAAAGTCATACGGCGGAGTCAGTCTCAGTCATGATACATGCAAGAAAATGAATAAAATGCATTCGCCAATCTTAAATTAGAAGCTATAGCGTATATATATAGTGACGGTGACACAGTGAAAGTAAAATATTAAGACCAAAGATGTGGACTTTCGATATGCATGCGCATGGTGTATTCAAAATGACGATCGAGAAACCATGCAGGTGGACAAATTAGACTGAAATCTAATTGAACCTTTCCATTGCTGTAAAATAAGATTTAAAAGACGCAGGTATACAAATATATCTATATTGCAAAATGTTTGATGGCTTTGTCTCAAACTTGCCCCTTTCGAAGACCTAAAATACCACAGGGTGTCGGCTTCTATTTTTACCCACCAACCTTGTCATTTTCACGTTTGATTGACAGTTTTATTAGCACAAGGAAATTTTCCTATCACACAGAAGATTTTAGCGGAAAGACGGCACACAACATGTGGCCAACCAGACGGGGATTCGGAGTGAAAATTACTAATTTAAATTGGCATCAATTACATTAATCATCAAAGGATAATGACATCATTTCCAATGTTCGGGAACCGAACGACATGTATAATTGCCAGGTGTAGGTCATGGTCCGCGTCTCTACAGCTGACGGGACTGGTGAATACAAAATAAATAAATAAACAAACACCCAAGAGATCATAACTTATTAGAAGTTTTTGGAACATTCCAGGTGCTTCTTAAGAATTATTGAATTGTTGCTGCATATTGTTTTATAATTAACTGGAACTCTGCCTCTCCGTGAAATCACCATGCACCTTGCAGCCTGGGGAGACCGCATGCTTTCCAGCTAAAGCTGAAGTTTTATCAGCAGCGCATGATTTCTGACTATATGAGGGCCTAAATGTACAAAGTTGCATACGGAGGTTACCAGATTGGCTATATGATTTGAAGTTAGGTCTCGTGTATACATCTAGTTAACCAAGGAATTGTGCATCTCAAAATTATAAAATAAATTTCCTACTTTTCTTCAAGTGAAGTTGAATTAAATAAATGTAATAATATATATTATATTTCCATTTTATATTAATTTCATATGACGTAATTATGCTTCATTTAAATGTCACTGAAATAAAGTGCAAATTGAAGACCTGGATAAGTAAGTGCATGAAGATATGTAAGCCTACGTGCAATTTTCCTCTAAGATACCAGAATGTACTGCTATGAAATCATAGTAACTAGGCATGATTTTGATAAGCATTGTTGGACTTACGTAGGCCTATATATTTGAATAACTTAACATACATTAAAATGTACTGTGAAAACATGTTTCTTTGGTGTTACTTCACAGTTTAGTATCGTTTTCTCACGTTTATAAACTTTGGTATTATGTGCATTATCCCCAATAGCACATTTTAAAAACACCTTTTCAACAATAAAAAATATTGATTTTCCGTTATTTTATATTCTTGTTAATAACGATTTGTTTACATTAATGTGCATAGGCCTATTTATTATATATATGTAATAAATTATTGTTCCACAAGTAATACCAGTGTTTTCATTGTTTCTGATCCCTGCGGGAAAGAATCGATTCTAATGCATACATATTGCATGACGTGAGAGGATGTTTCCAGGTAACTCCCCCCCCCCCCCCCCCCCCCACCACCCCCACAAAAAAAAAGAATAATCAGACCGCCAGTCGGCACAGCATCTCATGATGCTTCTTATAATAAACACGCCAGACTCAGTCACGTGAACCATGTCCATTTAAAAGACTTTACAAAATAAACACGCCAGACCCAGTCACGTGAACCTTGCTGATGTAAAAGTAGATACGATTGGGTGAGAAAAGTTTGCAGCGTCAGTGCGTCACCGCTGGCTGAGGGATGACGCGGTAAAATTGGACCGTTCAGGAAAAAAACCCAAACAGACGTGTCGTCTTGCATCTTAATTGTCCAGTAAATGTTTTATTTATTTTTATTTTTCCGTTATATTGACTAGATAGGATAATTCTGTGACTAAAGTCTGCAAAACCGCCTCGTTAATGTACCTTGTGTGCTACATATTGCTAAATTCACTCATTATCGCTCAATCACCGTCAGCCGCGGAGGGGCGGTTACTTCAAAAGAAATTGCATGGATACCCTCAATTAAGAAAATAAGAGTTTTCACAAGTGCAAGACATATTTGTTTTGATTTTTTATTTCAAATTTTAGTACGTTCGCACTGTTTCGAATGGGAAAGATTTGGATATATCAACGTTTATTTAGGCTAATCGTTGATCGAACCAAGTGCACACCTGTTTACCTGTCGCACCTGGATTTTTACAAGTGCAGATAAACGCGACAGACCAACTAAACAGCAATTTTATTATTGCATGAAATGTTAACAAACAGGGTAGACACATTTTTTCCAGATTTTATTTTAAAATCAGTCGGCGATTTGTTTTTGCCTGCACATGTAAAAATATATTAATTTGACATAAAAAGGTATATTACAGGTAACCAGATAATTAGTGCATTTCACACCCATAAATTATATATTTTGCACATTGGACAAAAGTAAATAGTTTTTATTGCAATGTCCCTTATAACAAGTATAATATATAATTTAAATTAAAAAAATGAGAATTTACCTTTATTTACCTGATCTTACCTGTGCAGGTGAGTAAACTTTTACAGGTAGAAATTGGCAAAATTGAAATCCACAAGTCTCGTGGCTGTGCAGTTAATTAAAAGATAGTTTCTGCATATTGTTTTAACTCCTTCAAAAATTTCCTCTCCACTTTTAAAATAAAAAGTTGTCTTTATATTCTGTACTTACAAAGGTATTTAAATCTGTTTAAGATCAAAGGTATCATTTCAGGTAACCCAATAAATAGTGCAGTTAGTACCTATAATTCATAAATTTTACACATGGCACTCAAAATTAAGTTGTATGTTTTTTTTCTCCCTTATTACATGTATAAAATATATACTTCATTAAAAAAATAATTTACCTGTATTTACCTGAACTCACCTGTACAGGTGAGTATGTTTTTATGTGTAACCGTAACCAAAATTATCAATTTATGTTTTACATGTCTGAAAAATCAAAATATAATGGTTTTACACAGTTGACACTTGTTTATCCATATTCTTCTCAGCCACTTTTCAGCATGATTTTGTCACTGCCACAGGTAATTAGATCAGTTGAAGAACAAAGGTACTATTCACATAGGTAACTTAATTACTGTATTAAAAGCACCTGTTCTTATATCAAAATGAATTATACAGTCCATAAATAGAGAAGGTATTAATTTATAGTAACTATATTGATGAACAAGGTGTTTGCTAACATATTCAGAAAAAAAAATAATTTACCTTTACTTACCTGTACAGGTAAACATATGTGTTTTATGTTAATAATCATAGAATGTGCTCTTTGGGTCAGCAAGCTTTTCAGGTGAAAAATATTTGATTTCCACAGAAAAATCCAATTTACTTGCACATTCTGGTTCGTCGGTGGTTCCCTTTCCAGTATTAAACCAAATCATTTACCTTTTTCTTACCTTTAATTAATAATAACCTTAGAGTGAAAAAAAATCCTTACATTTACCTTTTTTTATCAAAGGGTTAATGGGTTACCTGAACAGGATGAAAGGGGTCATTTTGGTGATATACCAGTGAGTGGAAATACAGTTAGTACAGATTTACCTGTTTTACCTGTATATACCTTAGTTACATACAAATCAAACCAGGTATATAGAAAATAAATAAAATAACATGATGGACATATACCTGACAGTAAAAGCTGAAAATTTCACAAAGATACCTTTAACGGTTACTGAGTTAATGTCTCATATAGATTCATGTCAAAATGTGGAAAAAATGCAAAATAAATCTGAACAGTAGGAGTGTGACAATCCACAGGCTAATCTGAACAGTAAAGGGTATGGAAATAGCACTGCAGGTCATTCTATAACTGGATGTATGTCAGGTCAGACTTGGGATTTTCCATAGAACTTTTGTCCAATCAGATCTCACGAAAGTTAGGAAGAACACTTACAACTCTGATGTAATTGTGACCTACTTTGAGTCATCCATAAGGTTTAGCTTTTATGATGAAATGCAGAAATATGGATATGTACGTCTCATATGTCACGTGAAAGCTCTGTAACAAAACTATCTGTAGTGCGCACAGAGAGTCAGAGAGAGTGGGCGGCTCTCTCAGAGAGAGAGACTGTCCCAGACCTCTTGCTATTGAATAAAGACTTCTGTCATCAAACTGGTCTTGGAACATTGTCAGCCACCAACATCAGCAACTGCTTGTGATACAGGTGGGGACATCCCCAACCCATCACTGTATCAATACTTCAATGCTGGACCATTACTTTTCAAGAACATGCGTAACATGTATATGAACAATGCAAATACTAAACACTAAACGGACGCTGTGCAAAAATGGTGGCAGATGGCACCACCAATTTTGTGTATGATTAAGAGCTATGTGCGATCTATACACATGCAAAATTTCAGGGGGATATTTCAAACCAATCCTGAGATATGAGTGTTTTTATCCCAAGGCAGATGAACAGATGGACACTGTGCAAAAATGGTTGCAGGTGGCGCCACCATTTTTAGTGTATGTTATAAAGCCTCCAAGAGCTACATTTGTGCAAAATCTTTAGCCTTATCGGTCAAACGGTTCCCGAGATATGTGGGTTTATGTGTGGAAACAGACGCACAAATTGATGCTGGGCAGAGAGGAAAGGTCAGAGGTCAACCAAAAATGAGGGCGCAGCAGTTCACATGTGACCGATCATAATTAAGAATTTTTAAAATTCTGCCAAGTGGTTATGGAGGAGTTCTCCGGAAACCTATGCGGGGATTGCGGCAGCGTTGGCATCCGACTGAAAAAATCCGACTTGCGGATACAATGATTGTAGCTGGCACCACCAGTCTTATATACAACGAAGAGATATATAAATATGCCCATTGTCAGACTGATATGTCAAACCCCTCCTGTGAAATAAACAGGGACATACACTGTGCAAAAATTATTGTAGGTGGCGCCACCAGTCTTGTACACTGTAAAGCTACCCGATATGTATAAACATGCCCAATTTTAGGCTGATGTATCAAATTCCTCTGTAGAAATAAGCAGGCGCATACACTGCAAAAGTCAATGTAGGTGGCACTACCTGTCTTGTAAATAAGAATACCATCAAAGACGCATAGACAGGTCAAAATATCAGTCCAATACATCAAACTTCCCCAGAGTTTGATGCACTGGGCTGACAAGGCTTAGGTGAGTAAGGCAGTTGCCCCCGAGTGACCTGTGACAAACTGCTGCCTCAAGCTACTGCACTGAGTGAACTCTTGACCTGCACCTGGCTAGACTGAACTTTTGACCTGTACCTGGCTGCACTGAGTGAACTCTTGACCTATTGCATAATCTGACACTGTTGGCAGTCTGCCAAAGCTATAAATAGATTCAGGCTGAACTTTGGTGCCAAATATGATGCAGTGAGCAGTCTTCCAAAGCTATAAATAGAATGCAGCTACTGCACTGAGTGAACTCTTGACCTCTACCTGGCTGCACTTCTTCCAATCCTTGCACTGTGCCAAAACTATTTATAGAGCTGACATCATCTTGGCTAATGGCCAACATCAAGGCACCAGCAATCTGCCAATGGTAAACCAAGTGCTGCCATCTGTACACAAAAGTGGTCCCTACTTGAAATAACTTTGAAATTTATTTTCCCAATACAAAATGCTTTTCAGCTGACTTTTTTATAAAAAATAAATCAGGAATACATGTAAAATTATTACGGATGCATACTGAATGCAAAATTGAAATACAGATATATCTCATTGATGGCAAATTCTTGAATTAAATTGAGTAGGGATACCAATAATTTATATTCCACGTACAGTTGTCTTTATATAGCCACAGAGAGCTGAATATCCATGATTGTAACACTGCCTGGTATGATGAATAATTTATATCATAAATCTAAATTTGTTAAAAGCTTTTAAAAAAACTTTCTTGTCAATATTAACCAAAGAAAACCTGAAATCTAAATGTCTAGTGGCATGATGTAATAGATGCTGATAAACAGGTGCCAGGCTAGATGTAACAGCATAACAAAGCTAACATATATGAAAAATGACTCAATTCAATCTCCATAATTCAGCCAAAAATCATTCATGTGGAATCATTAATGACAATTATTATAAGAATTATTGTAGGGATTATTCTTGTAAAATATTTAACAAACTGGCTTCAGTGGCATTAGTCGAAAAACGTTTCACAGGTTTATAACTCATATAGGAAGATACAGCAAACTGGCTAAATTCAGCTTCCCGTAACTCAGCCAAAAAGCACTGAACCAAAACCATTTGAACAAACTTGAATAATCAACATCTGAGGATAATTAATGCATGAGATTTAAGAATTTGGCCCAGTGGTTTTTGAGAAGAAGATCTTTGTAGCCACTGAGCTAAAATGGGCTGTTATGGCATATGACTAAATTCAGCTTCCAATAACTTAGCCAAAAGATACTGAAAAGAGACCATTTGAACAAACTTCCGAAAGCACTACCCTAGGATCATTTCTGTGTAATATTAAACATTTTGGCCATATGGTTTCAGAGAAGAAGTTTTTTATAGCCCTCAGTGTGATACAGGCACTGATGACCCTGTAAATAAGGGGCCGATGCAGGTGGCGCCACCAATACCTCAATTTCAGATATGACCTATGTGACCAACATTGGCATAACATTTGGTGATGATAGCTCCAGCCGTTTCTAAGATTTAAATTTTAATATGCTTTTTTTGCACAATTAACAAAGTTCAACCTCCTGTAACTTGGCCAAAAATCTCCAAATTGGAACCATTCGAACAAACTTGAGAAAGATTGTTCCAGGGATCGTTTCTGTGAAATATTGGACAATTTGGCTGGACAGTTTCAGAGGAGAAGATTTTTAAAGCTTTTTTTAGATTTTTCCCTATAAAATCTAAGAAAATGCAGTTAGCAAAAAAATAAGCAAAATCCGATATAGTTTTTTGGATGACTGATTATTTGCAAAAAATTTGGTGATGCTAGCTCCTGCTGTTTTTGAGATAGCTATGGTTAACGTACAGACGACGCACGACACACAACGCATGACTGACGACGGACGATGCCGCACCATCGCATAAGCTCACAGGTTCGCTAAAAATATATATAAGCATGATATGAAAGAAATTTGTCCTTTAGTTTTCAATTTATCATGGTAACAGTGCTGTCAAGTGGCAATGGTGGGGAATTAACAAGTGCAAAAGCAAGAAAACGACACAAGGCGGCACCACCTGTTTTCTGCAGAAGAGAAAAAAAAACAAGATTAAAAAAAAAAAAAATTTAATTAAAATTAAAAAAAATTTTTTTTTTAATTTAACAAGGCCTTCAGGCCTAATTCAAACCTGTGCATTGGGAAATACACCAGGTATAATGCTTCAATGCTGGACCATTACTTCTCATGTGTATGAACAATGCAGGTACTAAACATTTTGAATAAGAAACAATTACACAAACATCACTGCTGAAATTCTGGCATGGGTGCACACAACACAACTAGGGACCCATGGGTTTCAACACTCAGCTGAATTTGTCTATAAAGATATTTTGAAAGAAATTTTTCAGAATGACAGTCCTGTGACCTTAACCAATGACCTTGTGACCAAAAAATCTTAGAACTTAATATCCTTGAACTTGCAGCATTAGGATTATTGTAACAATCTTTTAAAAAGTGACCTTGACCTCTGACCAGATAAACTCAAATTCTACAGGTTTCCTCACTTTAGGCAAGTAATCTATGTGTGAATGTTGGAAAGTTCAGGATGAAAAGTTTGATTTACAGTGCATCAACAATCTTTTTAAAGATGTGGCTCCTGTGACCTTCAATTTAGATCGCTGGACCCTGGTAATCAAAATGAATTTACTTATGTGGTTGGTCATTATTAAATCAAGTTTGAAGCAAGTTTATTTTTAGTAAATAAATAGAAAAATATTTGTTAAAATAGAAAAAATACCGGTGGCGTCACCACGTTTCAGGAACTGACAAAACTAGTCATGGTCAATATTCAAGGCAAGATTCATGACAAACCATGCATTAATTATCAAGATATTGGAGGTTTTGTATCAAATTTCTTACTATTCTGGGGGGTACTTTCAAGCCCCATAGCTCAAAGGATATAGGTCGCAGTGACCTAATTTCAGGTTTCCAAGGAGATTTTTTATTGACCTCCCTGGATTATCACTAAGAAGTTTCTAGGACCAGCTGTTACAATTTGTGCCCTGCTAACAGACGGCTGGATATCTGCATGGACGACGGACAAAGCGCCATTCCTACACCTCAGGTGACTTACAGTCAGCTGAGCTAAAAATTATTGTAGCTGGCACCACCAGTCTTGTATACAACAAAGCTATCAGAGATATATACATATGCCCAAGTTCAGACTAATATATCAAACCCCTCCTTAGAAATAAGCAGGGACACACACTGTGCAAAAATTATTATAGGTGGCACCATCAGTCTTGTATAAGACAAAGCTATTCGATAGGTATAAATATGCCCAATTTCAGGATGATATATCAAATTCCTCTATAGAAATAAGCAGGCACAAAAGTCACACACTGTGCAAAAGTCATTGTAGGTGGTGACACCTGTCTTGTGAACGAGAAACCCATCAAAGACACATAGACAGGTCAAATTATCAGGCCAATACATCAAACTTACCTTAAGTCTGATGCATGGGGCTGACCACGCTTAGGTGAGAAAGGCAGTTGCCCGAGTGAACTGTGACAAATTTGCTTGCTCAGGCTACTGCACTGAGTGAACTCATGACCTGCACCTGGCTAGACTGGGTGAACTTTTGACCTGTATCTGGCTGCACTGAGTGAATTCTTGACCTGTTGCCTAATCTGATACAGTAAGCTATAAATAGATTGGCTCCATATGCAGCCCTGAGAGGCATGACACCCATGAGGTGATCACATGGTGCCCATGAGGTGTTCACATGTCACCCATGAGGGGATCACATGCCTTGTGCTTGGCTGCACTGACTGAACTCTTGACCTATATCTGGCTGCACTGAATGAACTCTTGATCTGTTGCAAAAACTGAAACAGTTGGCAGTTTCTCAACCTGTTTAAATATACAGACACAATCTTAGCCTGTTGGCAAATCTGTTTACACATTCTGAAAGACTTTGGCTAAAATGCATTTTTTCAAGCTGACATATTCATAAACTTTTTATCAAAATATCTAGAATAATAAACGATGATGTTTTTTTCATAAATAAGCTGAATCCCACAACAGATTATTGCATAAAATCTGGGGATGGTAGTTTCTGCTATTCTGAGAAATAAGGGGTTAATGTACAGATGACCAATGACCCCCATACAAAAAAAGGTCAATGCAGGTGACCACTACGCTCCCTAGGCAGCGGAAATCTTGCGCTTCTAAAGAAGCAACTGATTTTCACGCTGTCAGCTTTGACCGTTTATGATATTTAGACACCAGATTGCGGTTTGTTGTCCACTGAAATAAACGTGCGTACGATGTGACAAGCAGCCAATCAGATGCCAATAAACAAACACTCGACAGGCATCCTGGCTCCGCCCATTGCCGCGCTTCAAGCGCCGTTTGATGAGTTTCCGGTCGAATTTAAATTGCTCCCTCTGCATTCTCGCATCATCGACTGATTCGATTATGACATTATGACTGTGTTAGCGTAGCCATGTATCTGTGGTCTGCAGAACTGAAACCAGCCAGCGAGGTGTGCACGCAGCCTTTGTTGTTACGTTTCGTTTGAATTACAGCTCACCGGCCGAGCATCCTATGTGCCCAAGGCCCTAAGCAAACCACGTGAGGGGCAATTCTCTCTGAGCCTGTGGCCTGTTTAGACGGTTACGCTGGGGGATGAGCTGTCACTCAAAAAGAAATGATTATGATTGGCTCCGTGTATTCCTCGCTTGGCTTTGTCTTCCAGCACAAAGTTTCATCTGATTGGACAAAAATACAGTGCTCCCCGTTGGTGTTGCAAAGCAGGATATGAGGTTATAACAAACAGCGCCTTACGATATAGGAAGTAGCCCTATAGGTAAAGCGCTGTGTAAAGAGCGTAGTGACCACCAATACCTGAATTTCATATATGGCTCATGTGACCAACACTGGCAGAAAATTTGGTGATCATAGCTCCGGCCGTTTCTGAGATTGTCATTTTAGTATGCTTTTTCGGACAGATGACTAGGTTCAACTTCCTGTAATTCGGCAAAAATTCACTGAACTTGAACCATTTGAACAAACTTGAGAGAGATGATATAAAAGATTATTTCTGTGAAATATTGAACAAACTGGCTTGACCGTTTCGGAGGAGAAGATTTTTTAAGGTTTTTTAGCTTTTTCTCTATAAAATCTGAGAAAATGCAGATTTTTTCAGATGGCTAATTTTTTTCATTAAATTTCATGATGCTAGTTCCAGTCAATCCAATAGTTTAGTATACCTGTGATTGTAAACATTGCCTGGCATGAGGAATATCTAAAATCATAAATCTACATTTTTTAAAAGTTTTTAAAAAACATTCTTGTCAATATTAACCAAAGATAACCTGAAATCTAAATGTCTGGAGGCATGATGTAACGGATGCTGAAAAACTGGTTCCAGGCTAGATGTATCTGCTTCACACAGCTAACATATATGGTAAAATGACTCAATTCAATCTTTATTATTCAGCCAAAAATCATTCTTTGGAACCATAAAAGACAATAATTATAAGAATTATTCAGGGGATTATTCTTGCAAAATATTAAACAAATTGGCCTCAGTGGCATCAGTCAGAAAACGTTTTGCAGGTTTATAACTCATAATAATAAAGCAAAATGGCTAAGTTAAGCTTCCCATAACTCAGCCAAAAATTACTGAACCAAAACCATTTGAACAAACTTGAATTATCAACATCTAAGGATAATTAATGTGTGAGATTTATGAATTTGGCCCAGTGGTTTTTGAGAAGAAGATCTTTGTAGCCACTGAGCTAAAATGGGCTGTTATGGCATATGACTAAATTCAGCTTCCCATAACTCAGCCAAAAGTCACTGAACTGAGACCATTTGAACAAACTTCAGAAAGCACTACCCTAGGATCATTTCTGTGTAATATTAAACAATTTGGCCATATGGTTTCAGAGAAGAAGTTTTTTGTAGCTGTCAGTATTATATGGGCACTGATGACCCCCGTACAAAAAAAGGCTGATGCAGGTGGCGCCACCAATACCTCAATTTCAGATATGACTCATGTGACCAACATTAGCATAAAATTTGATGATGATAGCTCCAGCTGTTTCTAAGATTGTAACTTTAGTATGCTTTTTTGGACAGATGACTAAGTTCAACTATCTGTAACTCGGCCAAAAATCATCGAACTTAAACCATTCGAACAAACTTGAGAGAGATTGTTCTAGGGATCGTTTCTATGAAATATATGACAATTTGGCTGAACAGTTTCTGGGAAGAAGATTTTTAAAGCTTTTTTAGCTTTTTCCCTATAATATCTAAGAAAATGCAGTTGGCCAAAAATTAAGCAAAATCCGATAGAGTTTTTTAGATGACTAATTTTTTGCAGAAAATTTCGTGATGCTAACTCTTGCCGTTTTTAAGATAGTATAGGTTAACGTACAGACGACGGATGACGCCACACCATCGCATAAGCTCACAGGTTCGCTAAAAATATATATATGCATGATATGAAAGAAATCTGTCCTTTAGTTTTCAATTTATCAGGGGCAAAAGCAAGAAAACAACACAAGGTGGCGCCACCTGTATTAGCATAATTGCAGCTGTGACCTTGAAAAAATGCATCAAGGTCATCCATGTTCGAACTTGAGCTAGCCGTTGATAAGGTGCATCAAACCTGTGGGTTTTGTGACTGTCCCTCAAATTCTTAACAAGGCCTACAGGCCTAATGCGAACCTGTGCAATGAGATTACACCAGGTATAATGCTTCAATGCTGGACCATTACTTTTCAAGAACATGTGTAACATGTATATGAACAATGCAAGTACTAAACACTTACAACAAAAAACAATTAAACAAACATCACTGCTGCAATTCTGGCATGGGTGAACACAACACAAAAACTAGAATATGGGTAGTCAAAAGCGACTATGTGTATCCGCCAAAATCAGAGTGGGAAAGGTGAAGTGAGGCATGGATTGAGTTGCAAGGGGAAATAGTGTGAGGTGTGTTGCATAATAGTCTGGATGTCTGCAGCTTTAATGTGTAGGTAGGTTGCGCCACCTACCACAAAATCCAGAAAGCTGTCCAAGATGTATAAACATGCAAAATTTTAGGCAGATAAGTCAAACCACTACTGAGATATGCCCATGGCAGAAAAAAAGACGGACGCTGTGCATAAATGGTTGCAGGTGGCGCCACCAGTTTTGCCTATGATGAAGAGCTATGTGTGATCTATACACATGCAAAATTTTGGCTCAATCAGTCAAACCTTTCCCGAGATATGAGCTTGGATGTCTGCAGAGTAAACGTGAATGTAGGTGGCGCCACCTGTCAAAAAATTGAGAAAGCTGTCCAGGATGTATAAACCTGCAAAATTTCAGGTGGAAAAGTCAAACCACTGCTGAAATATGAGTGATTTTATCCCAAAGCAGATGAACAGATGGACGCTGTGCAAAAAATGGTTGCAGGTGGTGCCACCAGTTTTGCCTTTGATGAAGAGCTGTGTGAGATCTATACACATGCAAAATTTTGGCTCAATCGGTCAAATGGTTCCCAAGATATGAGCTTGGATGTCTGCACAGTAAACGTGAATCTAGGTGGAGCCACCTGTCATAAAATCGAGAAAGCTGTCCAGGATGTATAAACCTGCAAAATTTCAGGTGGAAAAGTCAAACCACTTCTGAGATTTGAGTGATTTTATCCCAATGCAGATGAACAGATGGATGCTGTGCATAATTGGTTGCAGGTGGTGCCACCAGTTTTGCCTACGATGAAGAGCTGTGTGAGATCTATACACATGCAAAATTTTGGCTCAATCGGTCAAACGGTTCTCAAGATATGAGCTTGGATGTCTGCACAGGAAAAGTGAATCTAGGTGGAGCCACCTGTCATAAAATCGAGAAAGCTGTCCAGGATGTATAAACCTGCAAAATTTCAGGTGGAAAAGTCAAACCACTTCTGAGATTTGAGTGATTTTATCCCAATGCAGATGAACAGATGGACCCTGTGCAAAAATGGTTGCAGGTGGCGCCAACATTTTTAGTGTATGTTATAAAGCTTTCCAAGGGCTACTTTTGTGCAAAATTTTAAACCTGATCGGTCAAACGTTTCCCGAGATATGTGGGTTTATGTGTGGAAACAGACGCACAAATGGACGCTGGGCAGAGAGGAAAGGTGAGAGGTCAACCAAAAATGAGGGCGCAGCAGTTCACATGTTACCAATCATAATTCCGAATTTTAAAAAATTCTGCCCAGTGGTTATGGGGAGTTCTCCGGAACCTTTGCAGCAATGGCAGCAGCGTCGGCGTCCGACTGAAAACATAGTATCCGCAAAACTCTGTTTTGGCGGATACAATGATTGTAGCTGGCACCACCAGTCTTATATACAACGAAGAGATATATAAATATGCCCAATGTCAGACTGATATGTCAAACCCCTCCTGTGAAATAAGCAGGGACATAGACTGTGCAAAATTTATTGTAGGTGACGCCACCAGTCTTGTACACTATAAAGCTACCCGATATGTATAAACATGCCCAACTTAAGGCTGATGTACCAAATTCCTCTGTAGAAATAAGCAGGCGCATACACTGCAAAAGTCAATGTAGGTGGCACCACCTGTCTTGTAAAAAAGAATACCATCAAAGTTGCATAGACAGGTCATAGACAACTTCCCCAGAGTTTGATGCACTGGGCTGACAAGGCTTAGGTGAGTAAGGCAGTTGCCCCTGAGTGACCTGTGACAAATTGCTGCCTCAAGCTACTGCATTGAGTGAACTTTTGACCTGTACCTGGCTAGACTGAGTGAACTTATGACCTGTTGCATAATCTGACACAGTTGGCAGTCAGCCAAAGCTATAAATAGATTCAGGTTGAACTTTGGTGCCAAATATGATGCAGTGAGCAGTCTGCCAAAGCTATAAATAGAATGCAGCTTCTGCATTGAGTGAACTCTTGATCTATACCTGGCTGCACTTCTTCCAATCCTGGCACTCGGCCAAAACTATTTATAGAGCTGACATCATCTTGGCTAATGGCCAACATCAAGGCACTGGCAATCTGCCAATGGTAAACCAAGTGCTGCCATCTGTACAAAAAAGTGGTCCCTACTTGAAATAACTTTGAAATTTATTTTCCCAATACAAAATGCTTTTCAGCTGACTTTTTATAAAAAAAGAAATCAGGAATATATGTAAAATTATTACAGATGTATACTGAATGCAAAATTAAAAAACAGTTATATATCAATGATAGAAAATTCTTGAATTAAGTTGAGTAGGGATACCAATAATTTATAATCCACATACAGTTGTCTTAATATAGCCACAGAGAGCTGAATATCCATGATTGTAACAAAATCATGCTTTTAAAAAACCTTTCTTGTCAATATTAATCAAATATAACCTGAAATCTAAATGTCTAGTGGCATGATGTAATAGATGCTGATAAACTTGTACCAGGCTAGATGTAACAGCATCACACAGCTAACATATATGGTAAAATGACTCAATTCAATCTCCATAATTCAGCCAAAAATCATTCATGTGGAACCATTAATGACAATTATTATAAGAATTATTGTAGGGATTATTCTTGTAAAATATTTAGCAAAGTGGCTTCAGTGGCATCAGTCGAAAAACGTTTTGCAAGTTTATAACTCATATAGGAAGATACAGCAAACTGGCTAAGTTCAGCTTCCCGTAACTCAGCCAAAAAGCACTGAACCAAAACCATTTGAACAAACTTGAATTATCAACATCTGAGGATAATTAATGTGTGAGATTTAAGAATTTGGCCCAGTGGTTTTTGAGAAGAAGATCTTTGTAGCCACTGAGCTAAAATGGGCTGTTATGGCATATGACTAAATTCAGCTTCACATAACTTAGCCAAAAGTCACTGAAAAGAGACCATTTGAACAAACTTCAGAAAGCACTACCCTAGGATCATTTCTGTGCGATATCAAAATTTTGGCCATATGGTTTCAGAGAAGAAGTTTTTTGTAGCCCTCAGTGTGATACAGGCACTAATGACCCCATACAAAAAAGGCCGATGTAGGTGGCGCCACCAATACCTCAATTTCAGATATGACACATGTGACCAACATTGGCATAAAATTTGGTGATGATAGCTCCAGCCATTTCTGAGATTTAAATTTTAATATGTTTTTTGCAAAGTTAACAAAGTTCACCCTCCTGAAACTCAGCCAAAAATCTCCAAACTGGAACCATTCGAACAAACTTGAGAAAGATTGTTCCAAGGATCATTTCTGTGAAATATTGGACAATTTGGCTGGACAGTTTCAGAGAAAAAGATTTTTAAAGCTTTTTTAGCTTTTTGCCTATAAAATCTAAGAAAATGCAGTTAGAAAAAAAATTAAACAAAATCCGATATAGTTTTTTGGATGACTGATGATTTGCAAAAAATTTGGTGATGCTAGCTCCAGCCGTTTTTGAGATAGCTATGGTAAACATACAGACGACGAACGACACACGAAGCATGACGTCGCACCATCGCATAAGCTCACAGGTTCGCTAAAAAGTTATTGCGTTTACGTCATTTTAACAAGAAAATGACACAAGGTGGCGCCACCTGTCTTCTGCAAAAGACAAAGCTATCCGAGATCTTCGGTCAATTTGATTTTTGGATCGTTCCATGTATCCCTTACTGAGATATTAAAGATTTTGTGTGAATTTCACCAAATATGGGAATATTCAAGGTCAAGGCCACTCTCATAGGAAAGGTCATGACCCCAATTTAAATAAACATCATCCCATAACCCATATCTATGTATATGCATAATATAAAAGAAATCTTTCCATTAGTTTTTTACTTATAATGCTAACAGTACTGTCAAGTGGCAATTTAGGGGGTATTAAAAGGCATGAAAACAAGTAAAGAATAACAGGTGGTGCCACCAGTTTCTGGAACATGACAGCCCTATCCATGATCTTTGCTGAACTTGATTTTAGGATCAATCCATGCAAGATTTCTTGAGATATTTAAGAATTTGTGTGATTTTCCCCAAATCTGGATCTATTCAAGGTCAAGGACACTCTCTTAGTAAAGGTCATGACCTCCTTTTAAAAAGGCCTCGTCCTCTCACCCATATCTATACATATACCAAGTTTGATAAAGATCCATGAAATATTTTTTGAGTTATCGCGCCAACAAGATTTATATGCGGCGGGACCGGTATGAAAACATAGTATCCCCCCGACTTGTCTGGGGATACAATGATACCTCTTGGTTATTAAACAACTAACCCCCTGAAGGCCATCATAGTCTCCTGGTTATTAAATGACTAACCCCCTGAAGGCCATCATAGTCTCCTGGTTATTAAATGACACTAACCCCCTGAAGGGTGTCATAACCTCCAGTTTTATTAAATGAATAACCCCCTGAAGGCCATCATAGTCTCCTGGTTATTAAACAACTAACCCCCTGAAGGCCATGATACCTCTTGGTTATTAAATGACTAACCCCCTGAAAGCCGACATAGCCTCAGGTTTTAAAATTACACAAACCCCTGAAGGCCGTCATAGCCTCCTGGTTATTAAAAAACAATAATCCCCTTAAGGCCCGGCCATCATAATCTCCTGGTTATTAAATGACACTAACCCCCTGAAGGCTGTCATAATCTCCAGTTTTATTAAATTAATAACCCCATGAAGGCAATGATACCTCTTGCTTATTAAATGACTAACCCCCTGAAGGCTGTCATAGCATCCTGGTTATTAATTGACACTAACCCCCTGAAAGCCTTCATTGCCTCCTCGTTATTAAATGGCACTTACCCCCTGCAGGCCTTCATAGCTTCCAGGTTGACTGTAGACTTGTCTTTGGAACATTGACAGATGTGTCATTGCTTCCCCATCTGACGCTCGTCGTCCCAAACCCTGTAGACCCACTGAAAAAAAGCATCATCAGATTAAACTAAATCATATCATGACATCCTGCCAAAATCCTTGTAGACTTATATAAAGTTATATTATATCAAGGCATCCAATATATAAAACTGCTTGTAGAAAAGGTTGCATCATTTTGTTCAAATAATCAAAAAGATTTTTAAATATACAGCTGTTTGAGAATGGTATCTGATCTTTCTACTTTTTAATTTCTGTGTGATAATATGATCCTCTTTTGAGCTGTTTTTCTTCATAGGTACGTCCAACTTCACACCAGACCAAGTCTCAGCCAAATTAAAAAGTAAACCCCCAGGTGCTAATCTTCTTGGAAAAGCCCTTTTAAAACCAAAAGACACTGTTAATTCCTGAGAAACACTGACTGATCCAGGTGTTCCTAAACCCCAATTTTTTTTTTATGGAATGATATTTCCCAAAGCTTTGTTTTTCCTCAAATCCTTCCTCCCAGCTGGGAGGAACCAACACGAGGAACATTCTTTCATAATAAAAGATAACACACCATGTATGCCACTATATTCACCTAAATAACACAGCATGTACGCCACTATATTCACCTAAATAACACAGCATGTACGCCACTATATTCACCTAAATAACACAGCATGTACGCCACTATATTCAACTAAATAACACAGCATGTACGCCACTATATTCACCTAAATAACACAGCATGTACGCCATTATATTCACCTAAATAACACAGCATGTACGCCATTATATTCACCTAAATAACACAGCATGTACACCACTATATTCACCTAAATAACACAGCATGTACGCCACTATATTCACCTAAATAACACAGCATGTACGCCACTATATTCACCTAAATAACACAGCATGTACGCCACTATATTCACCTAAATAACACAGCATGTACGCCACTATATTCACCTAAATAACACAGCATGTACGCCACTATATTCACCTTAATAACACAGCATGTACGCCATTATATTCACCTAAATAACACAGCATGTATGCCACTATATTCACCTAAATAACACAGCATGTACGCCATTATATTCACCTAAATAACACAGCATGTACGCCATTATATTCACCTAAATAACACAGCATGTATGCCACTATATTCACCTAAATAACACAGCATGTACGCCACTATATTCACCTAAATAACACAGCATGTACGCCACTAAATTCACCTAAATAACACAGCATGTACGCCATTATATTCACCTAAATAACACAGCATGTACGCCACTATATTCACCTTAATAACACAGCATGAATGCCACTATATTCACCTTTATAACACAGCATGTACGCCACTATATTCACCTAAATAACACAGCATGTACGCCACTATATTCACCTTAATAACACAGCATGAATGCCACTATATTCACCTTAATAACACAGCATGTACGCCACTATATTCACCTAAATAACACAGCATGTATGCCACTATATTCACCTAAATAACACAGCATGAGCGCCATTATATTCACCTTAATAACACAGCATGTACGCCACTATATTCACCTTAATAACACAGCATGTACGCCACTATATTAACCTAAATAACACAGCATGTACACCACTATATTCACCTAAATAACACAGCATGTATGCCACTATATTCACCTAAATAACACAGCATGTATGACACTATATTCACCTAAATAACACAGCATGTACACCACTATATTCACCTAAATAACACAGCATGTACACCACTATATTCACCTAAATAACACAGCATGTATGCCACTATATTCACCTAAATAACACAGCATGTATGCCACTATATTCACCTAAATAACACAGCATGTATGCCACTATATTCACCTAAATAACACAGCATGTACGCCACTATATTCACCTAAATAACACAGCATGTACGCCACTATATTCACCTAAATAACACAGCATGTACGCCATTATATTCACCTAAATAACACAGCATGTACGCCATTATATTCACCTAAATAACACAGCATGTACGCCACTATATTCACCTAAATAACACAGCATGTACGTCACTATATTCACCTAAATAACACAGCATGTACGCCACTATATTTACCGAAATAATACAGCATGTACACAAATATATTCACCTAAATAACACAGCATGTACACAACTATATTCACCTGAACTAGATGTGTTGGAACGACACGAATGCCCCCGCCTGGGGCAAATTAGACACATTTGTTCAATTTTGTAAAAGTTTTTTAAGTTCAGGAGGTGTCATATGGTCAAAAGTAGGTCAACAAGGGCAAAATGCAAACTCAATCTGTAACGGGTCATTATCAAGCAACACACCAAAAATCAGGCCAGTATCTGCAGGCATTGTGAAAAAAGTCCATACGTGCATTTTCATAAAAATTTCTGTCTTTCATGAAATTTTCTATGTTCAGGATCTGTCATATGGTCAAAAATAAGTCAACTGGGACGAAACCTGAACTTGATCTGTAAGTGGTCATTATGCGCCAACAGACCAAACATTAGACTAGTATCTGTTAGCATTGCATTGCAAAACTAGAAAATTAGCAAAAGCTGATAATCAGTTATAAATTTAAATTGGACAGGTATGTACCATGCTTCATAACAATCCACCAAATGCTTCCTGAGAAATAAGATCCTAAGTTTTTTTCTATACTAAGCTCTGTGACCTTGAAAAGTAGGTCAAGATCACCCATCTTTGAACTTGACCAACATTTTGTAAATATCATGCATTAGCACTGAAGAAATTAAGTTCCTGTGTTGAATACCTTTGGCGATATCCTGCACAAAAGGCCAAAATTGAAAAATCTGATAAAAATTCATTAAAAAATCAGAAATTGTAGGTGGTGCCACCAAAATTGTGCAGCACGCACAGACCATCATTCCAAATGATCATAGTAAGTTTTGTGAAAATCCACACGTTGGTTACTGAGATATAAGCTTCTGAGTGTTTTTGTATAATCATCTCTAAAACAAAGAAAAATAGGTCAAGGTCACCCATCTTTGCACTCGATCAAGATTTTGTTGATATACATCTTCACTGATGAAATAAAATTCCAACGGTGAATCCTTTTAGAGATATCCCGCTCACAGGGCCAAAATTGAAAAATCCGATAAAAATTGATTAAAAAGTCAGAAGTTGCAGGTGGCGCCACCAAAATTGTGCAGCACGTACAGACCATCAGTCCCAATGATCATAGTAAGTTTTGTGAAAATCCACACAATGGTTCCTGAGATATAAGCTTCTGAGTATTTTTTTATAATCAGCTCTAAAATGTAGAAAAATGGGTCAAGGTCACCCATCTTTGAACTTGACTGAGATTTTATCGATATACATCTTCACTGATGAAATAAAATTCCAACCGTGAATCCTTTTAGAGAAATCCTGCTCACAAGGTAAAAGTTAACAGACGCGGACAGACAGACGTCAAACGGACAGACAGACAGACGGACAGACGGATGGCAAGACGGACGGACAGACGTATAGCTTGGGTGACGACAATAGCCCATCAGCCTATGAGCTGAGGGCTAAAAACAGCTGTACATGTACATTTGTCATGAAAATTTATATTTTTCATGCAATTTTCTAAGGTTTAGGAGCCGTAAAACAGTTAAAAGTAGGTCAACTGGGACGAAACGCGAACTCGATCTGTAACTGGTCATTATCTGCCCACACACCAAAAATCAGGCCAAAATCTGCAGGCAATGGGAAAAAAATCTGTACATGTGTATTTGTCATGAAAATTTCTATTTTTCATGAAATTTTCAAAGTTTAGGAGCCGTAAAATGGTCAAGAGTAGGTCAACCGGGACAAAACGCAAACTCGACCTGTAACTGGTCATTATCTGCCCACACACCAAAAATCAGGCCAAAATCTGCAGGCATTGCAAAAAAAATCCCGTACATGTGGATTTGTCATGAAAATTTATATTTTTCATGAATTTTTCTAAGTTTAGGAGCCGTAAAACAGTCAAAAGTAGGTCAACCGGGACGAATCGTGAACTCGGTCTGTAACTGGTCATTACCTGTCCACACACCAAAAATCAGGCCAATATCTGCAGGCATTGCGAAAAAAAGTCTGTACAACTGTTTGATTTCGGAATGACGGACATGGGTAAAACTATATGCCCTGGCCACTTTGTGGCGGGGGCATAAAAACACACAGCATGTACACAACTATATTCACCTAAATAACACAGCATGTATGCCACTATATACACCTAAATAACACAGCATGTACGCCACTATATTCACCTAAATAACACAGCATGTGCGACATTATATTCACCTAAATAACACAGCATGTGCGCCACTATATTCACTTAAATAATACAGAATGTACGTCACTATATTCACCTGAATAACACAAAATGTACTTCACTATATTCACCTAAATAACACAGCATGTACGCCACTATATTCACCTAAATAACACCGAATGTATGACACTATATTCACCTAAATAACACAGAATGTATGACACTATATTCACCTTAATAACACAGAATGTACGACACTATATTCACCTAAATTACACAGCATGTGCGCCACTTTATTCACCTAAATAACACAGCATGAGCACCACTATATTCACTTAAATAACAAGAATGTATGTCACTATATTCACCAGAATAACACAGAATGTACGTCACTATATTCACCTAAATAACACAGAATGTACGTCACTATATTCACCTAAATAACACAGCATGTAAGCTACTATACACCTTAATATCACCGGATGTATGCCACTATACACCTAAATGATGAGCAGCTTCTGGGTTTATTTTAACATTTGTTTTCACAAAGTTTTTGTTAGTCAAAATGATTACAGAAACCCACTATTGATGATGTCAAGCTGAACCAGTTAAAAGATTGGAGGGAAGTGTTACAAAAATGAATTACGCTGTGCTGTTATAAGTACCAACCCCCCCCATATTTCCATGGAATCAAAGTTACCTGTTGAGTGTGGTGCACAGTTAATAGAAGAGCCATCCCAACTTCACAGGGAAACAATGTTATCAATTGCTGGCGATGTTAAATAGATGGAACAGCCACATGAAACACCGGGGAACCTAGTTTTGAGACTCCCGCGCAGACAAATTCTTGTGGACAACTGCAAAATCTCTCGCTTTAATTCCCTGTAAATTCTTCTTATGGTGTGTAATTGTGGAGATTGCTCATTTCCCATATCCCTATGGCATCTAAGGATATTTTGTAACGGCAATGTTTTCGATTGTGTCCTGAAGTAGTGATCAGTGGGTTTATTATTTTCATGTGTTCACAATTTTTTAATAAAGGTCTGCCTTAAATGGAAGCCGGCCTTGTTAAGATGCCAAGTCTTAAAATAATCACGAACGTCTGATCAAGGAAATACAGTAGACAAAGTTATAGTTATTTCTTCCATTCACATGCTTCCACAAATGAAAAAGTCTTCTGCCCAACTGTCATGAGCTGGGACTTCCTCATGGTCCTGTGGGCCAAACAATTTTCTTCCTCCATCTCAAAAATCCAGAAACTCTTATGTACGGGTCCAGCTATATCCTTTCCTGACAACATACTTTACCCTTTTTTGAAAAGTACTTGATTATTTATCAAGCACATGTGTGACAAGTACAAGTACAAAGCAAGTACTTAAAATTTGAACCTGAGTATAATTACCATGTACACAAATAAGTTCTTGATCCAAGTCTGAAAACATGTACTTGATCCAAGCCTGATGTATAGTGTTATCAGACAACTATAACATTCTCATTTAACTGAGAGGTCCCACACCTCTTCTCTATACACAGAAGTGTTGACACACAAGGTACAGCAGGTGCAATCAGCAGATACACCACCATATTTTTTTACAGAAAGGTTCAGAGAAATATCAGGTCTTTAATCATGAAATTTGCAACTTCAACAATGTTTAATCATTCCTGATTTACATTTTACATTTGCATTGTCCAATTTGCATTGACTGGTTTAAAACTAGAATATGGGTAGTCGACCAATGATATTGTGTATCAACAAAAATCAAAAAGGAATGGACAGAGTGAATTATGAGTTGTGGGTGTTTAGCTTATGTATGATTTTGATAGTATCATTGGAGACAGCGAAGAGGATTGATTTCATTTATTTTATTAACAAATGGAGTGCTATTGTCACACAGATTTTGACTTGGCCATATTATTTATAAGCATAACATACAATATAAGAGTTTAACTATTTATTAAAAATAATTACAAATTGTCCCAAATATAATTTTTTATTAAAAATAATATGAGAATTGTATGATTTTTAAAAATAAAATACAACTGATATGATTATTAAAAATAATATCAAAGAATATATTCATGAATGCATTCATGAATACATTTTGAAAGTATTTGCACTGGTATTCATATACTTTCATTTTTACCTGAATTCACATTCTTATACAAGAAATTTTATAATGGAGTACATATTCATATTTGTATTCAAAAACATTTGCAAAGTATTCGCACCATGTCTGGTATTTATTCAGTTTTCACCAAACATTGATGTTGAGAATCCAGAATATACAAAATTAACACATTTAAATAATGATCATAAGTACCTGGTTTTATGGCTTTTCATTCATATTTAAAAAAAATTAATGTTATATATTCATTTTGGACTAATTTCACATCAATGTTCACACTAGACACAGCAGGAATCTAGATTAATATTATCAACTGCATCCTTGTCTATCATTAATTTCCTTCATATGATCCCTAATGATTAATAATGAATAATATGATCTATTTTTTTATCATTAAAATTGAACTGAAAAATACAATAGGTGACTGCATGGTGTTATTTGGAATATGTGACATTCTATCAATCGATACAAGATTCTTATTTCATCAGTAACTGAAAGTTAATTTCCTGTTATCATCAACTAACAAATTCCTTTTCCATTTTTCTTTAATTTGTTATTAAAAACCAATAAAAATTTATTAATTTATTGTTTATTGTTATGTTGTTAGTTAAAACTACTAGATGAGTTGGGTTGGACACCTGGATCAACTGTGGCTGGCCATAAGCTGCCTGGCTGCCCAAGTGTATGCCTCCTGTCAAGCGTGCATAATTTGATGAAAGGTCAACAAGGTCAACTTACAGGTGACTCAAGAGGGGCTGGGGAGAGCTAAGGTCTGACATGGTCTCATAAAAACATTAATAAAAGCTACAATTTTTGGCCAATTTCTTTCAGCTTTCTAAACTAAAAAGCTGAAATCCTTATGTGTGCATGATATGAAAATTATATCAACAGTGCTCACAGGAAACAAACGTGCCATGGTCAAAGTTTGGCAAAATTTAAGGTACTAATTTTATATTTATACTAATAACTTATAAAATTTGAAAAATTCAGAACTAATTTTGGGTATTCAATTGAATCTTGATAAAATAATGTTACATCCCTGACAAAAAATCTCTAGCTTCAGCAATCCTCTTGTTAAGGGAGTAAATATATTTCTTGATTTTTTACAAAGTGCATTATGTTTGGGCCCATAACTTAAAACAATTACGCAATACTGACATCATTTCTGGCATGTGCTTAGAGAATGTACAGAAAAATATGTATATTATATATGATTAAAGTCAGATCAGTGGTTTTGATATTAGGCAGTCTTGAAGTGTAACAATGGGTTTTTAATGGAAAAATGAAGTTATTCATTAATATCTCGAAGGTATTAAGTCCTGGTGACCAAATTCTTGGCATGGTAAGGGACTTTGGAGACATCTAATTGTATGCCAAATTTTAGGAACTGAGAGCTGAAGCTGGGGAGCTGAGCTCTTGCAAACTGCATAACACTAGCTTGATGTAAACAATATGTTACATGGTGCTTGAAAACTTGAATGAAATCTACAGTTTTTGATCAACTGGTTTCAAATTTTTGGTGTTAACAGACAAAATGCTAACAAAAACATGCTGTGAAAATTAAATCGACAGTACTTACAGGAAAAAAACGTGCCATGGTCAAAGTTGGGCAAAATTTAAGGTACCAATTTTTTATTTTTTTTTTTAAATTTAAAAGATTTTGATCTAATTTTAGGTAATACAATTTAATCAATTAAAGTTATATTACTGGAAAAAAAGTCCATAGCTTTAACATGTTTTGTGTTAAGTGATCAAATATCTTTCCTGATATTTTACAAAATGCATTATGTTTGGGCCCATAACTTTTTTAAATTATACAATACAGACATAAATTCTGGCATGTACATAGGAACTTTATAGGGGAATATTTATGGTAAATATGAGGAAAAACAGATGAGTAGTTTTGATATTAGGCAGTCCTGAAGTGTGAAAATAGGTTTTTAATAAAAAATTGAGGTTTTTCCTGAATTTCTCAAAGGAACGAAGTCGCAAAGACCCAGTTTTTGGCTTGCTAGGAGATCTTGGGGACATCTAACATTATGCTGAATTTTGGATTACTAGGTCTTACGGTTTCAAAACGTGCCACATCTACGGAAGCATGGACGGACGGACGGCAGACGGACGGACGACGGACAATGGACCACAACTATAGCTCAGATGACTTATAGTCATCTGATCTAAAAACAAGTGGCCCATGGGCCATGACGCTGAGCTGAATAGTTTGAACAATGGGTAAATGGCTCCTCAAAACATGCATTTTGCCAATAGACCCTAGATATGGGTTACTGTGACCTTTCTACACCAAGCTTCTAACTTTTGGGCTCATCGGACTAATCGAGTGTTAAAATAATATTCTTACACACAACTTGCAGAATAAATATCACAGTGACTTTATATCAGGTTTCAGGATTTTCATGGACCCCCCCCCCCCCCCGGGATCTCAAGGTAGAAGATTCTAGGTCCAATGGTTATGATTTGTGCCCTGTAAATGGACAACCATTTCTTTGAGGGATCAAAAATGGAGAAAATGTGTAAAAATTGAATAAAATACAGGTGGTGCCACCAGTCTGAAGGAACTGATGATCTACTCCATGATCAATATTCTTGGAAAAATAATGGCGACTTGCATTAGCTAATCTGATACTGGAGCTTTTGTATCAAATTTTTAATTATTCTGAGGGGTAATTACAAGCCCCTTAGCTCAAAGGACATGGGTTACAGAGACCTAATTTCAGGTTTCCACAGAGATATTTTATGGACCTCACTTGATTTTGAGGTAGAAGATTCTAAGTCTGATGCTAATAATTTCTGCCCTGTTAACAGAGAACCAAATCTTTGTAAGGCTGAAAAATACAGAAAAAAAAATGCTTAGAAATGTGAACAAGGCCTACAGGCCTAATGCGAACCTGTGCAATGAGATTACACCAGGTATAATGCTTCAATGCTGGACCATTACTTTTCAAGAACATGTGTAACATGTATATGAACAATGCAAGTACTAAACACTTAGAACAAGAAACAACTAGAAATTTCTTGGCACTGCAGGTGCCAGAGTATCCCCAGACATAGTATGCCCCCCCCCCCTTTAAGAATAGGCCCACATTTTTAGCAGAATATACTGACACTTGGCAAGCAATTATTTTTTCTTCAATCTATCAATGCACAAACTTTCTGAAGATGTTGGTCCTGTGACCTTGACCTTTGACCTCATGACCCTAAAATCAATTGGGGTCTTACTTTTTCAATGAGACATATATTAGTCAAGTTTGAAATCTATACATCAATAAAAGCAGGAATTATCATCCAGAAACTAATTTTTTGACAGATGGCTCCTGTGGCCTTGACCTTTGACCTTGTGACCCCAAAATTGATATTGATCATCCACTTTTATATATAAATCAATAGAGGTCTAGATTTATTGATGGGTCATATATAAGTCAAGTTTGAAATCCATATATTAATCCAGGCTTGAATTATCATCTCAGGAACTAATTTTTGGACAGATGGCTCCTGTGACCTTCACCTTTGACCTTATGACCTCACAACTGACAGGCGTCTTCCTCTCTTGGCAGGGGAACTGTATGTGCAAAATGAAATGTCTGAGATGAAATGTTTGGCTGAAAATGAATCCACGATCTTTTTAAAGATGTGTCCTGTGACCTTGACCTTTGACCTCATGACACCAAAATCAATTCGGGTCTTGCTTTTTCAATGGGTCATATACAAGTCAAGTTTGAAATCCATACATCAATAAAAGCAGGAATTACCATCCAGAAACTAATTTTTGGACAGATGGCTCCTGTGACCTTGACCTTTGATCTTGTGATCTAAAAATTTGATAGGGGTCTGTCTTCCTCTCTTGGCAGATGAACTATATGTGCAAGATGAAAGGTCTTCGATGAAATGTTTGGCTGAAAATGCATCCACAATCTTTTAAAGATGTGTCCTGCAACCTTGACCTTTGACCTCATGACCCCAAAATCAATTGGAGTCTTGCTTTTTCAATGGGACATATAAAAGCAGGAATTATCATCCAGAAACTAATTTTTTGTCAGATAGCTCCTGTGGCCTTGACCTTTGACCTTGTGACCCCAAAATTGATATGGATCATCCACTATTGGCAAGTGAGCTATATATTCAAGATGGAAGACCTGGGATGAAAGTTTGGCTTAAAATGCATCCACATTATCTTTTAAGATGCAAGTCCAGTGACCTTGACCTTTTTCCTCATGACCCTAGAACCTAAAGGGTTCTTACTTTAGTGGTGGGCCATACATAAGTCACATTTGAAATCCATATGGCTATCAACACTGGAGATATCATAAGAGATGTGTGATTTTCACCAAATATGGACACATTAAAGGTCAAGGCCACTCTCATGGTAAAGGTCATGACCCAAATGTTCTATATCTGTCCATAAGTTTTTGACTTATAATGCTTACAGTACTGTCAAGTGGCAATTATGGGGGTATTAAAAGGCGTAAAAACAAGAAAAGGATAATAGGTGGCGCCACCAGTTTCCGGTATATCACAAGGCTATCCAAGATCTTCAGTCACCTTGATTTTTGGACCAGTCAATGCAAGCTTACTTGAGATATTTAAGAATTTGTGTGATTTTCAGCAAAAATGGACCTATTCAAGGTCAAGGTCACTCTCCTAGCACAGGTCATGATCCCATTTTAAATAGGCTTTGTCCCCTCACCTATATCTATACAATTGTAAAGTTTGAAAAAGATCAGTGAAATATTTTTTGAGTTATCGTGCTCACAAGGTTTTTCTGCGGCGGCGTCAGGACCGTCGTGAAACCATAGTATCCCGACTTTGTCTGGGGATACAATTAAACAAACATCACTGCTGTGATTCTGGCATGGGTGCAACACAAAAACTAGAATATGGGTAGTCAACAAGCGACTACGTGTATCCTCCAAAATCAGAGTGGAAAAGTGAAAGTGAGGCATGGATTGAGTGGCAAGGGAAAATAGAGTGTGTTGCGTAATAGCCTGAATGTCTGCAGCGTACACATAAATGTAGGTGGTGCCACCTGCCAAAAAATCCAGAAAGCTATCCAAGATGTATAAACATGCAAAATTTTAGGCAGATAAGTCAAACCACTACTGAGATATGAGTGATTTTAGCCCACGGCAGACAAACAGACGGACCCTGTGCAAAAATGGTGGCAGATTGCACCACCAATTTTGTGTATGATTAAGAGCTATGTGAGATCTATACACATGCAAAATTTCAGGGGGATATGTCTTACTAGTATTGAGATATAAGCCTGAATGTCTGCAGCGTATACATAAAAGTAAGTGGCGCCACCTGCCACAAAATTCAGAAAGCTATCCAAGATGTATAAACCTGCAAAATTTTAGGCAGATATGTCGAACCACTGCCGAGATATGAGTGATTTTATCCCACAGCAAACAGACAGATGCTGTGCAAATATGATTGCAGGTGGTGCCACCAGTTTTGCGTATGATAAAGCGCTATGTGAGATCTATAAACATGAAAAAGTTTTTGCCCAATTGGTCAAATGGTTCCTGAGATATGAGATTGGATGTCTACAATGTAAATTTCAATGTAGGTGGCGCCACCTGTCATAAAACAAGAAAGCTGTCAAGGATGTATAAACCTGCAAAATTTCAGATGGATCAGTCCAACCAATGCAAAGATATGAGTGTTTTTATCCCAAGGCAGATGAACAGATGGACTCTGTGCAAAAATGGTGGCAGGTGGCGCCACCAATTTTGTGTATGATTAATAGATATTTGAGTTCTATACACATGCAAAATTTCAGGGGGGTATTTGAACCCAGTCCTGAGATATAAGCCTGAATGTCTACAGCATATACATAAATGTAGGTGGCACCACCTGCCAAAAAATCCAGAAAGCTATCCAAGATATATAAACCTGCAAAATTTTAGGCAGATATGTCAAACAACTGCCAAGATATGAGTGATTTTATCCCAAGGCAGATGAACAGACGGACGCTGTGCAAAAATGATTGCAGGTGGCACCACCGCTTTTGCGTTTGATAAAGAGCTATGGGAGATCTATACACATTGAAAAATTTTTGCCAAACTTGTCAAACTGTTCCCAATATATGAGCTTGGATGTCTGCAGCGTAAACGTGAATGTAGGTGGGGCCACCTGTCATAAAATCAAGAAAGCTGTCCAGGATGTATACACATGCAAACTTTCAGATGGATAAGTCCAACCAATGCAGAGATATTAGTGTTTTTATCCCATGGCAGATGAACAGATGGATGCTGTGCAAAAATGGTTGCCTGTGGCGCCACCATTTTTAGTGTATGTTATAAAACTTTCCAAAGGCTACATTTGTGCAACATCTTAGCCTTATCGGTCAAACGGTTCCCGAGATATGTGGGTTTATGTGTGGAAACAGATGCACAAATTGACGCTGGGCAGACAGGAAAGGTCAGAGGTCAACCAAAAATGAGGGCACAGCAGTTCACATGTGACCGATCATAATTCCGAATTTAACACGAGGCCTAGAGGCCTAATGCGAACCTGTGCAAAGTTTGGGAGTGTGAATGGAGGTTTATTTTTAAAATTTAATATTGATCCTTTTAAGTCCTGCATATCTACCTTAGTCATTATGATTTTAGCAAAATGGACATTTCAGACCTGCAATTTTCAGACTAGGACATTTTGAAACTAGAATATGGGTAGTCAACAAGCGACTATGTGTATCCGCAGAAATCAAGAGTGGGACAGGTGAAGTTAGGCATGGATTGAGTGGCAAGGGTAATAGAGTGAGGATGAAGAGCTTTGTGAGATCTATACACATGCAAAATTTTGGCCCAATCAGTCAAACAGTTCAAGAAATATGAACTTGGATGTCTGCAGAGTTAACCTGAATGTAGGTGGTGCCACCTGTCATAAAATCGACAAAGCTTTCCAGGATGTATAAACCTGTAAAATTTCAGGTAGATATGTCAAACCACTGCTGAGATATGAGTGATTTTATCCTAAGGCAGATGAGCAGATGGACGCTGTGCATAAATTGTTGCAGGTGGCGCCACCAGTTTTGCCTATGATGAAGAGCTATGTGAGATCTATACACATGCAAAATTTTGGCCCAATCAGTCAAACTGTTCCTGAGATATGAGCTTGGATGTCTGCAGAGTAAACGTGAATGTAAGTGGCGCCACCTGTCATAAAATCAAGAAAGCTTTCCAGGATGTATAAACCTGCAAAATTTCAGGTAGATATGTCAAACCACTGCTGAGATATGAGTGATTTTACGCCAAGGCAGATGAAATGATGGATGCTGTGCATAAATGGTTGCAGGTGGCGCCACCAGTTTTCCATATAATGAAGAGCTATGTGAGATCTATATACATGCAAAATTTTGGCCCAATAGGTCAAACAGTTCCCGAGATATGAGCTTGGATGTCTGCAGAGTAAACATGAATGTAGGTGGCGCCACCTGTCATAAATTAAGAAAGCTGTCCAGGATGTATATACCTGCAAAATTTCAGGTGGATAAGATAAATCACTGCTGAGATATGAGTGATTTTATCCCAAGGTAGATGAACAGATGGATGCTCTGCATTAATGGTTGCAGGTGGTGCCACCAGTTTTGCCTATGATGAAGAGCTATGTGAGATCTATACACATGCAAAATTTTGGCCAAATTGGTCAAACAGTTCCCCAGATATGAGTTCCCCAGACTTTCTTATCAATATAAACAAAAGATAACCTGAAATCTAAATGTCTAGTAGCATGATGTAAAAGATGCTGATAAACTGGTGCCAGGCTAGATGTAACAGCATAACACAGCTTACTTATATGGTAAAATGACTCAATTCAATCTCCATAATACAGCCAAAAATCATTCATGTGGAACCATTAATGACAATCATTTTAAGAATTATTGAAGGGATTGTTCTTGTAAAATATTTAACAAGGCCTACAGGCCTAATGCAAACCTGTGCATTGGGAAATACACCAGGTATAATGCTTCAATGCTGGACCATTACTTTTCATGTATATGAACAATGCAAGTACTAAACAATTTGAATAAGAAACAATTACACAAACTCTGCTGAAATTCTGGCATGGGTGCACAGAACACTAAAAAAATTGTAGCTGTCACCACCAGTCTTGTATACAATGAAGCTATCATAGATATATACATATGCCCAATTTCAGACTGATATATCAAACCCCTCCTGAGAAAAACGCAGGGACAACCACTGTGCAAAAGTCATGGTAGGTGGCAACACCTGTCTTGTGAGCGCGAGAGTCATCAAAGACACATAGACAGGTCAAAATATTAGGCCAATACATCAAACTTACCTTGAGTCTGATGCATGGGGCTGACCAGGCTTAGCTGAGAAAGGCTGTTGCCCTAAGTGAACTGTGACAAATCGCTTGCTCAGGCTACTGCACTGAGTGAACTCATGACCTGCACCTGGCTAGACTGAGTGAACTTTTGACCTGTACCTGGCTGCACTGAGTGAACTCTTGACCTGTTGCCTAATCTGATACAGCTGGCAGTCTGCCAAATCTATAAATAGATCCAGACTGACCACTAGCCTGTTGCCAAATCTGAAATAGTAGCCACACCATTGCATAAGCTCATGCAGGGGCCCTGCCCTGAGGGGCTTGACACCCATGAAGTGATCACATGGTGCCCATGAGGTGTTTACATGTCACCAATGAGGTGCTCACATGATACTCATGAGATGATCACATGCTACCCATGAGATAATCACATGCTGCCCATGAGGTGAGCACATGCCATGTGCTTGGCTGCACTGATTGAACTCTTGACCTATATCTGGCTGCACTGAATGAACTCTTGATCTGTTCCCAAATCTGAAACAGTTGGCAGTTTCTCAACCTATTTAAAGATACCGATTCAATCTTGGCTTGTTGGTATTTCTGTTTACACATACTGAAAGACTTAGGCTAAATTTTTTTTTTCAAGCCGACATAATCATAAACTTTTTATCAAAATATCTAGAATAATAAAAGATGCAGTACTTTCATTGTTAAAGGTCCAATAGTTCTGCCAAAAATCATTCTAGTAAACTTGAACAAAGGCCACCTAAGAATAATTTTTGTGCAATGTTACAGAAGATATAATTGAAATAATAATTTTGTAGAAGAACACTACTGCAGTCCTCAGTTTGAAAAAGACAAAATAATGGCCATAAGACCAACTTAAGCTTTTCACAACTCAACCAAAAATCAACAAACTCAGTATATTCTGATATGATTGAAAGAACCATGTCCTAGGATAATTCTTTTGAAAAATTGAACAATTCAACTTGATAGTTTCATCATTAAGCTGAAAGAGGCTAATATTAGGAGGTAAAAAACAGGTCAATGTAGGTGGCACCACAAAATCTGCAATTTCAAATATTAGTCATGTGACCAGCATTTTTTGCACAATACCTGGTAATGCTAGCTTCTGTCATTTCTGAGAGTACTATGTCAGCATGCTTACTTGGCCAAATGACTGTTCAAATGTGTGTAACTCTACTAAAATTCATCAAATGCAAACCATTTAAACAAACTTGAGAGGGTTTGCCTCTGGGATCATTTATGTAAAATATTGAACAATTTGGCTGGACCGTCTACAAGAAGCTTTTCCCTATAAAATCTAAGTAAATGCTAATAGCAAAAAAATAAGCCGAATCCCACAAAATTTGATATGTGACAGATTATTGCATAAAATCTGGGAATGGTAGCTCCTGCTATTCCTGAGAAATTATGGATTAATGTACAGATGACCAATGACCCCCGGACAAAAAAAGGTCATTTCAGGTGGTGCCACCAATACATGAATTTCATATATGACTCACGTGACCAACACTGGCAAAAATTTGGTGATGATAGCTCTGGCCGTTTCTGAGACTGTCATTTTAGTATGCTTTTTTGGACAGATGACTAAGTTCAATTCCTGTAACTCGGCCAAAATTCACCAAACTTAAACAATTGGAACAAAATTGAGGGAGATGGTATAAAAGATTATTTCTGTGAAATATTGAACAATTTGGCTTGAGTGTTTCGGAGGAGAAGATTTTCGGAGATTAAGCTTTTTCTCTATAAAATTTAAGAAAATTTTTAGATGGCAAATTTTTTGCATTAAATTTCATGATGCTAGTTCCAATCATTTTCAAAATAGTATGGGTTAACGTACAGAAGACAAACGCCGTCACACCATCGCATTAGCTCACAGGTTAACTAAAAATTAATACAGATGCATATTGAATGCAAAATTGTAATACAGATACATCTCACTTATGACAAAATCTTGAATTAATTTGACTATGGATACTAATTATTTATAATCCATGTACAGCCATCTTTATATACCCACAGAGAGCTGTATACCTGTGATTGTAAACATTGCCTGGCATGAGGAATATCTAAAAATCATAAATCTACATTTTTTAAAAGCTTTTCAAAAACATTCTTGTCAATATTTACCTAGATAACCTGAAATCTAAATGTCTAGAGGCATGATGTAATAAATGCTTATAAACTGGTGCCAGTCTAGATATATCTGCTTCACACAGCTAACATATATGGTAAAATGACTCAATTCAATCTTTATAATTCAGCCAATATTCATTCTTTGGAACCATAAAAGATAATTATTATAAGAATTATTCAGGGGATTATTCTTGTAAAATATTAAACAAATTGGCCTCAGTAGGGTCAGTCAAAAAAATTTTTACAGGTTTATAACTCATATGGGAAAATACAGCAAAATGGCTAAGTTAAGCTTCCCATAACTCAGCCAAAAATCACTGAACCAAAACCATTTGAACATACTTGAATTATCAACATCTAAGGATAATTAATGTGTGAGATTTAAGAATTTGGCCCAGTGGTTTTTGAGGATAAGATCTTTGTAGCCACTCAGCTAAAATGGGCTGTTACAGCATATGACTAAATTCAGCTTCCCATAACTCAGCAAAAAGTCACTGAACTGAGACCATTTGAACAAACTTCAGAAAGTACTACCCTAGGATCATTTCTGTGTGATATTAAACTATTTGGCCATATCGTTTCAGAGAAGAAGTTTTTTGTAGCCGTCAGTATGATACCGGCACTGATGACCCGATGCAGGTGGCACCACCAATACCTCAATTTCAGATATGTCTCATGTGAATAACATTGGCATAAAATTTGGTGATGATAGCTCCAGCCGTTTCTGAGACTGTAATTTTAGTATGCTTTGATGGACAGAAGACTAAGTTCAACTTCCTCTAACTCGGCCAAAAATCACCGAACTTAAACCATTTGAACAAACTTGAGAAAGATTATTCCAGGAATCATTTCTGTGAAATATTGGGAAATTTGGCTGAACAGTTTCGGAGAAGATGATTTTTAAAGCTTTTTTAGCTTTTTCCCTATAAAATCTTAGAATATGCAGTTAGCCAAAAAATAAGCAAAATCCGATTTAGTTTTTTAGATGACTAATTTTTTGCATAAAATTTCGTGATGCTACCTCTTGCCGTTTTCAAGATAGTATGGGTGAACGTACAGACGACTGACGACGGCCTACAGACGCCGGACGACACCACACCATTGCATAAGCTCACAGGTTCGCTAACAAACTGGCTTCAGTGGCATCAGTAGAAAAACATTTCGCAGGTTAATAACTCATTATGTTATCATTATGCCAAAAAGCACTGAACCAAAACCATTTGAACAAACTTGAATTATCAACATCTGAGGATAATTAATGTGTGAGATTTAAGAATTTGGCCCAGTGGCTTTTGAGAAGAAGATCTTTGTAGCCACTGAGCTAAAATGGGCTGTTATGGCATATGACTAAATTCAGCTTCCCATAACTTAGCCAAAAGTCACTGAAAAGAGACCATTTGAACAAACTTCAGAAAGCACTACCCTAGGATCATTTCTGTGCGATATTAAACATTTTGGCCTTATTGTTTCAGAGAAGAAGTTTTTTGTAGCCCTCAGTGTGATACAGGCACTGATGACCCCGTACAAAAAAGGCCGATGCAGGTGGCACCACCAATACCTCAATTTCAGATAAAACCTATGTGACCAACATTGGCATAAAATCTGGTGATGATAGCTCCAGCTGTTTCTGAGATTTAAATTTCAATATGCTTTTTTGCACAGTTAACAAAGTTCAACCTCCTATAACTTGGCCAAAAATCTCCGAACTGGAACCATTCGAACAAACTTGAGAAAGATTGTTCCAGGGATCATTTCTGTGAAATACTGGACAATTTGGCTGGATAGTTTCGGAGCAAAAGATTTTTAAAGCCTTTTTAGCTTTTTCCCTATAAAATCTAAGAAAATGCAGTCAGCAAAAAAAATAAACAAAATCCGATATAGTTTTTTGGATGACTGATTATTTGTAAAAATTTGGTGCTGGTAGCTTCTGCCGTTTTTGAGATAGCTATGCATGGTTAACGTACAGACGACGCACGATGCTGCACCATTGCATAAGCTCACAGGTTGGCTAAAAAAATAGGTGGTGCCATCATTCTGCAGGAACAGATGAAACACTGTATGAACAATATGCATGCAAAGAATCATGATGATCAATGCATTAGTTATTCTGATACTGGAGCTTGTGTGTCAAATTTTTAATAATTATTGGGGCCGGGGGTACTTTAAGGAGCCCCATAGCTCAAAGGATATGGGTATCACTAATATCAGGATTCCAAGGAGATTTTTCATGGACCTCCCTGGATGTCAAGTTAGAGAATTCTAGGTCCAATGGTTATGACTTGTGCCTTGTTAATGGAAGACCGTAAATTTGAAAGTCTCAAAAGCAGAGAAAACAAGTGACCCATGGGTCATGATGCTACGCTGATGACTAGTTAGTATTTGCTGTAGTGTGATACTAGATGCATTTATGTGTTTTGTACTGGTTTTCCTAAGGGCACTGAGGAAAAACCTGTAATTTATCCAAATGAGGTCATGGTGACCTTAATACACACATGTAGATGGAGATGATGAGAAGGGGTCATCAGGTGCAAAATTGTCACCATTCAGCACCTGTGATGATGAAAATGTGTAAAAATTTGAAACTAAGAAGACATTCACAAAGGAATTTTATCACCTAAATACCAAATTTTGTAGGTGGTTTCCCATTCAAATGAAGCATAGCGTGGAGGGTATGGGTAAAAAATACATAATTTCAGGTTTCCAGGGAGATTTTTGATGGACCTCCCTAGATGTCAAGGTAGAAGATTCTATGTGCAATGGTTACAATTTGTGCCCTGTTAACAGATGACAACATCTTTTAAGGTCTAATAATAACAAGGGACCAATGGTCACTGTGCTCAGCTGAAGTTGAACTTGAAGGTAAAAATCTAAAATAATATCAAACGGAGATAAATTCTAAAGGGAAAAGGTAATATAGGCCATGACTGGTTTGTATTGATGAATAAGAAATTGTTGCAAATAATGTTGTGACCAAAACATGCATTTCCTAATGTTAACATTGAAGCATGTGACCAGTTTGTGAACATAAGATGAATATTATAACACGTTCATTGGTTGACTTTTTGATAAATTGTTGACAGTCCAGTAGTTAATGCATTTGTTAAATTTGGATCTATTTTTTATAATATGTATTATAAGATATATGTATTTTTTTATTTTATAAAATCTATACAGTTGAAATATAGCTAATGTCCCAAGTCCACAGGTGCAAGGACTTGGGGGGAGGGGATGGAAAGATGGGAGGTACAACATCTCTGTATTATTATAGTGTATATACATAGGATTTTCATTTAATTCAACTATGTTTACATGATAATGAAGTTCATTCACAATTACTTAATATATTTAAAAAAGGACAAACAGACTGGTAGACATACAAAGCTGATAAAATATGAAGTTTCAATTATTTCTTAATTTTTTATTATAACAAACTGTATTTAAGTTTAACATCTGCAATATTACACAACTGAATATATAAGTTGCTTTCAGGTTTCAGACCTGTATAGCTTTAAACAATCCACATACAGCATATGAAAGTTTTTTCAACAGTGCTTATAGGAATAATTTCATAATTAATATATACTTAAGGATAATGGAGAGATGATGGTCAGACAGAGCTGATCACTTAATGTTCCATTCTCCTGAGGCAAGGATATGTTTTAATTAAATTTTTATTTTTTCTTATCCAATTATTTATTAAGTTAAATATATTTTACACATTTGCAATAAAAACTCATGTCCCAGTGCACAGGTGCAAAGGGATCAATACCAGCAGAGTGTGTATGTGTGTGTGTGTGGGGGGGGGGGGGGAACAGTGTTTACAACACTTCTGCAGATACATAAAGGGCAAACAAAGCCTGATCTTCTATTCTGTTGAGGTAGGAAAATAATGAAATGTTTGTATTAGATCCTCATTTTATTATCACATCATTTTTTTAATATTTAGTTAATATTTCTATACATTTCCAATATAACATTTATATCTGAATCTGAAAGTTGATTTATAATTCTAAATTGCATCATCATTAATCTCAATCTTGACACATCATGCATAAAAATGTATATATTTATTTTTTACCACACAAATATATCTTTTAAATTTGCAAAACAATAAATATCTAAAAATAATACTTGTTTCAGACTTAACAATTTTAAATTGTGCCTTTATTTATCCAGAATTTGCTTTATATTTTATAAATTTATGCAGTGGGGGTTATGAGAATTACTGTACACCTGTCACAGCAGGGGATCTCCCCAAGTGACTGTAACAAATAACAAACCCTGTCATAGCTGACTTCCAAGTGACCAGGAGTGGATGACAGCCTGCATATGGATAATCGAACTAACTACAATAGAGCCTAAACGAAAAAATTCGATAACTAGCCTAATTTTCAAGCTTTCATTTTCAAATTTCAGATTTAAACAAAGTAAATACTTATGTTTACATGCTGTGAAAATTAATTCAACTGTACTCACAGGAAAAAAACGTGTCATGGTCAAAGATGGGCAAAATTTAAGGTACTGATTTTATTAATATGCTTGATTTCTTGAAGGAACGAAGTTGCAGTGACCAAATTTTTGGTTTCGTAGGAGATCTTAGGGACATCTAACAGTATGCCAAATTTTGGATTCATAGGTCTAACTGTTTCAAAACATGCCAGTCTGACAGACAGACAGACAGACAGACAGACAGACAGACAGACAGACAATGGACCATGACTATAGCTAAGTTGACTTATAGTCAGCTGAGCTAAAAATTTAAAGAAAATGCGTAAAAATTTTAAACAAGGCTTACAGGCCTAATGTGAACCTGTGCAAAGTTTAGGAGTATGAATGGAGGTTTAATTTTAAAATTTAATATTGATCCTCTTATGTCCTGCATATCTACCTTAGTCATTATGATTTCAGCAAAATGGACATTTTGGAAGTGCAAGTGTCAGACTAGGACATTTTAAAACTAGAATATGGGTAGTCGACAAGCAACTATGTGTATCCGCAGAAATCATGTGGGACGGGTGAAGTGAGGCATAGATTAAGTGGCAAAGGGAATAGAGTGAGGTGTGTTGCAGATTAGCATGGATGTCTGCAGTGTAAAAATGAATGTAGGTGGTGCCAACTGTCATAAAATCAAGAAAATTGTCCAGGATGTACAAACCTGTAAAAATTGCAGGTGGATAAGTCAAACCACTGCTGAGATATGAGTGATTTTATCCCAAGGCAGATGAACAGATGGATGCAGTGCATAAGTGGTTGCAGGTGGCGCATTACCAGTTTTGCCTATGATAAAGAGCAATGTCAGATCTATACACAAGCAAAATTTTGGCCCAATCTGTCAAAAGGTTCCCCAAGATATTAGCTTGGATGTCTGCAGTGTTTACGTGAATGTAGGTGGCGCCATCTGTCATAAAATCAAGAAATCTTTCCAGGATGTATAAACATGCAAAATTTCAGGTGGATAAGTCCAACCAATGCAGAGATATGATGCTAGCTCCTGCTCTTTTTGAGATAGCTATGACGCACAACGCACAACGGACGACGGACCACTCCACACCATTCCATAAGCTCACAGATTCGCTAAAATGCAAACCAAGTTTTTTCAAACAATGTGTCTAAACGTCTTGACGCTGTGTCTAGATATCTAGACACATTGTCTAGACACCAGACAGAGCCAGGTCAGTTGCCATGGTGATGTCTGGACCTCACCTGGTTGTACCGAGTGACCTCTTGACTTGGCTGCTGAAACTCAGCATGTGGTCAAATCTGTTTTCAAACACAGAAAACCTTTCTCAATTGGCTACACTACTTTTTTAAAGCTGCATTTACCCAATCTATTCTTATAAAATTGGCAGAACCCTACCATAAAATAATTTGTTATAAAGTTTAAACCAATCAGCCTAACAGTTTCATCCAAAAACAGTGTATGAGCAAGAAAAGTCTAAAATTACATTTTAGCTTGATAAAAACAGATCAATGAAGGTGGCGCCACCAATACCTCAATTTCGGATATGACATATGTGACAAACATTGGCATAAAATTAGGTGATGATAGCTCTAGATGTTTCTGAGATTGAAATTTTAATGTGCCTTTTTGGACACTTTTTTTCAACCTCCTGTAACTTGGCCAAAAATCTCTGGACAGGAACCATTCGAACAAACTTGAGAGAGATTGTTCAAGGGATCATTTCTGTGAAATATTGGACAATTTGGCTGGACAGTTTCAGAGGAGAAGATTTTTAAAGCTTTTTTAGCTTTTTCCCTATAAATCTAAGAAAATGCAGTTAGAAAAAAAATAAACAAAATCAGATAGAGTTTTTCAGATGCCTGATTATTTGAAAAAAATTTGGTGATGCTAGCAGCTCCTGCCATTTTTGAGTTAGCTATGGTTAGCATACAGACAACGCACAAAGCAACGACAGACAACGCCGCACCATCGCATAAGCTCACAGGTTTGTTAAAAATACAGGTGGAGCCACCAATTTTGCTGCCTACTTGGCCCATTTTACACTTGTATACAATTTTTCCCCGAGTATCTGTCCAGGCATTGCTGAGAAACACTGCTAGTGTTAACAGACAGACAACTGATGACACACTATGGCTGCATATATAGCTCACAGGTGAGCTAAAAATTATGATTTGGCTCAATATCTCACAAGAATGGGGTCAAGGTGACCTTGTTTCAGGTCTGGTAGCTTCAAATAGAACTGGAATAGTCTGGTGCATTGCTTAGCCAGCACGCTTCACACACCACCGGCAAGACGGAATGGATGTCAGACACAGACTGATCAGCAAAGATCAGAAATCTTACTGTCAACCATCAACAAGGTCAAACACTGATGGCCTCACATCACAAGTGTCATTAAGACAAGACATCAATCACACAAGTAACTTACTATATCCAAGATTCAATGGAGGTTTCAGCAAATGTGGGTCATTTGGCGAGTATCCTAGTGTGGCTTCATTCTGTGCAAGTGGCAAGTTTTGGGGCAGATTGATATGTGGCAAGATGCTGACTGGATACAACATGGCAGGCTGGGGTAAGGCAGTTATTGGCTGATGATGGGCAAGTTTCAGTCGAACATCCTCTGGCAATTCATGTTTGGTGTCACCAACCCCCACTGTGTGGCGCCGCATTGCCAAGTAGCGAACCAATGCTTCTGGGGACGGCTCATCTGCATCAGAATCAGAATTCTCAGTCTCCTCACTCTGTAAAGGGAAAATAATATTAAATTAATACAGGAAAGAATGGCAGCAACTGATTTCTGGGATATTAAATAATTTTTTATATTAAAACAGAAATTGAAAGCATGTATTGCATGCTTCACACAAATTGAGCCCAGAGTTCCAGCCTCCAGGCATAGGTTTCAGACCAGTGACCTTGACACTGAGTGCATGTTACACAATGTCACAGAGAGCTAACAAAGACAGTCAATACTTTCCATGGAAACCATCACTAACACCTCCTCTAGCAACAAGGGGCACCAAAATACTAAAGATAATGGAAAATGCTTGACCAGTGACTCTTTTGTGTCTAATGCGAACCTGTGCAAAGTTGGGAGTATGAATGGGGGTTTATTTTTTAAATTTAATCTTGATCATCTAATGTCCTGCATCTCCCTTAGTCATTATGATTTCAGGCAAATGGACGTTTCAGACCTGCACTTTTCGGACTAGGACATTTTAAAACTAGGATGTATCAGTCAGGATATTTTGGATACGTTCTTATTTTTTTAAGTTCAGGAGGTGTTGTATGGTCAAAAGTAGGTCAAGAAGGGCAAAATGCAAACTCGATCTGTAACGGGTCATTATCAAGGAACACACCAAAAATCAGGCCAGTATGCAGGCATTGTGAAACAAGGGACCTATGGGTCACGACACTCAGCTGTTATATATGATAAAAAAATAAAAAAATATTTTTTAGAAATGAGGCACATGCTGGTTTTGTGTGGTAATAAATATAAGCTGTATTATGAGTTGTGGGTGTTTAGCTTATGTATGATTTTGATAGTATCTTTGGAGACAGGGAAGAGGATTGATTTCATTAATTTTATTAACAAATGGAGTGCTATTGTCACACAGATTTTGACTTGGCCATATAACTTATAAGCAGAACATACAATATAAGAGTTTAACTATTTATTAAAAAAATTACAAATATAGTCCCAAATATAATTTTTATTAAAAATAATTAGAGAATCATATGATTTTTTAAAATGAAATATAACTGATATGATTATTAAAATAATATTAAAGAATATATTCATGAATGCATTCATGAATACATTTTGAAAGTATTTGCACGAGTATTCATATACTTTCAGTTTTACCTGAATTCCCATTCTTTATGCAAGAAATTTTATAATGGAGTACATAATCATATTCGTATTTAAATACAATTACAAAGTATTTGCACCATGTCTGGTATTTATTCAGTTTTCACCAAACAATGATTTTGAGAATCCAGAATATACAAAATTCACACATTTAAATAATGATCATAAGTACCTGGTTTTATGGCTTTTATTTATATTAAAAAATAACTGTAAAAAATTCATTTTGGACTAATTTCACATCAATGTACACACTAGACACAGTAGGAATCTAGATTAATATTATCAACTGCATCTGTGTCTATCATTAATTTCCTTCATATAATCCTTAATGATTAGTAATGAATAATATGATTTACTTCTTTATCATTAAAAATGAACTGAAAAATGCCATAGGTGACTGCATGGTATTATTTGGAATATGTGACATTCTACCCATCGATACAAGATTCTTATATCATCAGTAACTGCAAGTTAATTTCCTGTTATAATAAACTGACAAATTCCTTTTCTATTTTTCTTTAATTTGTTATTAAAAACCAAGAAAAATTTATTAATTTATTGTTTATTGTTATGTTGTTGGTTAAAACTACTAGATGAGTTGGGTTGGACACCTGGATCAACTGTGGCTGGCCATAAGCTGCCTGGATTCTCGCCTCAAGCGTGCATAATTTGATGAAAGGGCAACAAGGTCAACATACAGGTGACTCAAGAGGGGCTGGAGAGAGCCAAAGTCTGACAGGGTCTCATAAAAAACATTAATAAAAGCTACAATATTTGGCCAATTTCTTTCAGCTTTCTAAACTAAAAAGCTGAAATCCTTATGTGTGCATGATATGAAAATTATATCAACAGTGCTCTCAGGAAACAAACGTGCCATGGTCACAGTTGGGCAAAATTTAAGGTACTAATTTTATATTTGTACTAATAACTTATAAAATTTGAAAATTTCAGAACTAATTTTGGGTATTCAATTGAATCTTGATTAAATAATGTTACATCCCTGACAATAAAATCTCTAGCTTCAGCAATGCCCTTGTTAAGGGAGTAAATATATTTCTTGATTTTTTACAAAGTGCATTATGTTTGGGCCCATAACTTAAAAAAATACACAATACTGACATCATTTCTGGCATGTGCATAGCGAATGTATGGAAAATATGTCAGATCAGTGGTTTTGATATTAGGCAGTCTTAAAGTGTAACAATGGGTTTTTAATGGAAAATGAAGTTTTTCATTGATATCTTGAAGGAATTAAGTCCTAGTGACCAAATTCTTGGCATGGTAGGGGATTTTGGAGAAATCTAACTGTATGCTCGGGAGCTGAGCTCTAGCAAACTGCATAACACTAGCAATATGTGACATGGTGCTTGAAAACTTGAATAAAATCTACAGTTTTTCATCAACTGGTTTCAAATTTTTCGTGTTAACAGTTGAAATGCTAACAAAAACATGCTGTGAAAATTAAATCCACAGCAGTTACAGCATAAAAACGTGCCATGGTCAAAATTTAAGGTACCAATTTTTTATTTTTGCTAATATTTTAAAAAATTTAAAAGATTTTGATCTAATTTTGGGTATACAATTTAATTTTGATTAATAAAAGTAATATTACTGGAAAAAAAGTGCTTAGCTTTAACAAGTTTTGTGTTAAGTGATAAAATTTCTTTCCTGATTATTTACAAAATGCATTATGTTTGGGCCCATAACTTTTTTAAATTATATAATACAGACCTAATTTCTGGCATGTACATAGGAATTATATAGAGGATTATTTATAGGAAATATGAGGAAAACAGATGAGTGGTTTTGATATTAGGCAGTCCTGAAGTGTGAAAATAGGTTTTTAATAAAATTTTGAGGTTTTTCCTTAATTTCTCAAAGGAATGAAGTCGCAGAGACCCAGTTTTCGGCTTGGTAGGAGATCTTGGGGACATCTAACATTATGCTGAATTTTGGATTCCTAGGTCTTACGGTTTCAAAACGTGCCACATCTACGGACGGACAGACGGACAATGGACCACGACTATAGCTCAGATGACTTATAGTCAGCTGAGCTAAAAAAGTCCATACATGTGCATTTTTCATAAAAATTTCTGTCTTTCATGAAATTTTCTATGTTCAGGATCTGTCATATGGTCAAAATAGGTTAACTGGGACGAAACAGGAACTGGGCCTGTAAGTGGTCATTATGTGCCCACAGACCAAACATTGGGCCAGTATCTGTAAGCATTGCATTGCGAAACTAGAATATTAGCAAAAGCTGGTGTATGATTGCTTATCAAAATATTATACTATAAATATACAAAATATATAACTATTTATCAAAATTTAATAACAAATATTGTGCCAATATAATTTTAATTAAAACAAGGCCTACAGGCCTAATGCGAACCTGTGCATTGGGAACGACACCAGGTATAATGCTTCAATGCTGGACCATTACTTCTCATGTATATGAACAATGCAAGTACTAAACATTATGAATAAGAAACAATTACACAAACATCACTCCTGAAATTCTGGCATGGGTGCACACAACACAAAAACAAGGGCCCATGGTTCACGGCGCTCAGCTGTTATATATGATAAAAAATTTGATTTGGACATGAGGCACATGCTGGTTTTGTGTGGTAATAAATAAAAGCTTTATTATGAGTTGTTGGTGTTTAGCTTATGTATGATTTTGATAGTATCTTTGGAGACAGGGAAGAGGATTGATTTCATTTATTTTATTGACAAAAGGAGTGCAATTGTCACACAGATTTTGACTTGGCCATATAACTTATAAGCAGCACTTATAATATAAGAGTTTAACTATTTGTTAAAATTTAATAACAAATATTGTGCCAAATATAATTTTTAATAAAAATATTAAGAGAATCATGATTTTTTAAAAATAAAATATAACTGAAATGATTATTAAAATAATATTATAGAATATATTCATGAATGCATTCATGAATACATTTATTCATGAATACATTTTGAAAGTATTTGCACTGGTATTCAAATACTTTCATTTTTACCTGAATTCCCATTCTTATGCAAGAAATTTTATGATTCATATTCGTATTCAAATACATTTGCAAAGTATTTGCACCATGTCTGGTATTTATTCAGTTTAAGCCAAACAATGATGTTGAGAATCCAGAATATACAAAATTCACAAATTTAAATAATGATCATAAGTACCTGGTTTTATGGCTTTTATTTATATTAAAAAAAATAAATGTAATATATTCACTTTGGACTACTTTCACATCAATCTACACACTAGACACAGTAGGAATCTAGATTAATATTATCAACTGCATCAACTGCATGGTATTGGCACCATGTCTAGTATTTATTCAGTTTTCATTAAACAATGATGTTGAGAATCCAGAATATACAAAATTCCCATATTTAAATAATGATCATAAGTACCTGGTTTTATGACTTTTCATTCATATTAAAAACAAGGGACCTATGGGTCACTGTGCTCAGCTGACGTTAACCTTGAAGGTAAAAATCTAAAATAATATCTAATGGAGATAAAGTGTAAGAGGAAGAGGTAATAAAGGCCATGGTTGGTTTATATGATTGGTTTGTATTGATGAGCAAGAAATTGTTGCAAAAAAATATTTTGTGACCTGACCATGTGTTTCCTAATGTTGGAACTAAAGCATGTGAGCAGTTTGTGAACAAATGATCTGTACTATTACCATGATCATTAGTTGGTTTTTTGATTAACTGTTGACATTTCAGTAGTTTACACATTTGTTCAATTGCATCTATTTTTTTTTATAATATATATTATTAAATATATATGTATTTTTTTATGAAATGTATACAGTTGAAATATAGCAAATTAACAACATAAAACAGGGCAAACAAAGCCTGATCTCATATTCTGCTGAGGCAGGAAAATAATGAACAAATGTTTGTATTAAATCCTGATTTTTTTATCACATCAATTATTTTCTAATTTAAGTTTATATTTCTATACATTTCCAATTTTACATATATGTCTGAATATAAAAGTTGATTCATATTTCTCAACTGCATCATCATAAATCTCAATCTTGTCAGATAACACCACATCATGCATACAAATGTTTATTTATTTTTTACCACAAAAATATATCTTTTAAATCTGCAAAACAATAAATATCTAAAAATAATACTTGATTTAGATTTCACAATTTTTAATTGTGTCTTTATTTATCCATAATGTGCTTCATATTTTATAATAATTTAAGCATACTGATGGGTTCATTTATATTTGTTAAAATCATTTAAAAGAAAATTGATTTCTTTAAAAATGCTACATTACACAACATTGCATCTTCTGGATTACACCTTGAATTATTTTTTCAAGAAAAGTTTTTGCATATCGGAGTGGAAACAGCATTACAATTAAGGAGATACAGTGAAAACAATAACAATTACTGCATAACACTTGGTGGGTTGGGTTTGGTGGGGGGGGGGGTGATTGGGGTGGTGATATGAGAATAACTGTACACCTGTCACAGCAGGGGATCTCCCCCAGTGACTGTAACAAATCAGAAACCCTGGCATAGCTGACTTCCAGTGACCTGGAGTGGGACCCTGCATCTGTAAACAAAGCAAGTGACTACAGAAAAAAAAATCAATAACTAGCTTAATTTTCAAGCTTTTATTTTCAAATTTCAGATTTAGACAAACTAAATATTTATGTTTACATGCTGTGAAAATTAAATCAATGGTGCTTACAGGAAAAAAACGTGCCATGGTCAAAGTTGGGCAAAATTTAAGGTACTGATTTTTTTTTTATGCTAATAACTTAAAAATTTTATAAAATTCAGATCTAATTTGGGTAAACAATTGAATCTTCATTAAACATAGTTATATACTTGAGAAAATAGACTCTAGTTTCAAAATTTTTCATGTTAAGTGAGTTATTATTTTTCCTAATTTTTTACAAAGTCCATTATGTTTGGGCCCATAACTTAAAGAATTTATACTTTACAGACTTAATTTCTGGCATGTACATAGGAACTATATAGAGGAATATTTATGGTAAATATGAGGAAAAACAGATGAGTGGTTTTGATATTAGGCAGTCCTGAAGTGTGAAAATAGGATTTAAATAAAAAATTGAGGTTTTTCCTTAATTTCTCAAAGGAACAAAGTCGCAAAGACCCAGTTTTCGGCTTGGTAGGAGATCTTGGGGACATCTAACATTTTGCAGAATTTTGGATTCCTAGGTCTTACGGTTTCAAAACGTGCCACATCTACGGACGGACGGACGGCACGACAGACGGACGGACGACGGACAATGGACCACAACTATAGCTCAGATGACTTATAGTCAGCTGAGCTAAAAATTAATGTAATATATTCATTTGGACTAATTTCACATCAATGTACACACTAGACACAGCAGGAATCTAGATTAATATTATCAACTGCATCTTTGTCTATCATTAATTTCCTTCATATGATCCCTAATGATTAGTAATGAATAATATAATTTATTTTTGTTATCATTAAAAATTGAACTGAAAAATACCATAGGTGACTGCATTGTGTTATTTGGAATACTTGACATTCTATCCATCCATACAATAATCTTACATCATCAGTAACTGCAAGTTAATTTCCTGTTACTCAACAACTAACAAATTCCTTTTCTATTAATTTTTCTTTAATTTGTTATTAAAAACCAATAAAAATTTATTAATTTATAGTTTCTTGTTATGTTGTTGGTCAAAACAACTACTAGATAAGTTTGATTGGAGAACTGGATCAACTGTGGCTGGCCATAAGCTGCCTGGATGCCCCAGTGTATGCCTCCCTCAAGCGTGCCTAATTTGCTGAAAGGTCAATAAGGTCAACATACAAGTAACTGAAGAGGGGCTTGGGAAAGCCTGGTTCTGACATGGTCTCATAAAAACATTATTAAAAGCTTCAATTTTTGGCCATTTTCTTTCAGCTTTCTAAACTAAAAAGCTGCAATCCATATGTATGCATGATATGAAAATTATATCAACAGTGCTCACAGGAAAAAAACGTGCCATGGTCAAAGTTGGGCAAAATTTAAGGCACTAATTTTATATTAATATTAATAACTTATAAAATTTGAAAAATTCAGATCTAATTTTGGGTATTCAATTGAATCTTGATTAAATAATGTTGCATCCCTGACAAAAATCTCTAGCTTTAGCAATCCTCTTGTTAAGGGAGTAAATAAATTTCTTGATTTTTTACAAAGAGCATTATGTTTGGGCCCATAAGGCCAAAAAAAATTAAAGGTATGGTTCTCAGGCACCGCCCACATCAAAACTTTTTATTTTGATTTTCAATCAAAAACTTTTGAGCTGCTGCCGCTCCGACATTTCTTTCAAGAAGGTAAAACCATACAATTTCCTTTGTTTTGTAGGGCTTTTACTTATTTAGCAAAATAAAACTGTTATTTTCATGCTTTTCTCTTATTATTTGACGTTTTTATCGAAACATACCAAAAAATAAAAAATAAAAAAAGCGCCCGCCCGCATTGATTTCTGAAAAAAAATTCCTGAGAACCATGCCTTTTTTTATTTTGGCCTAACTTAAAACAATTACGCAATACTGACATCATTTCTGGCATGTGCATAGTGAATGTATAGAAAAATATGTATATTATATATGATCAAAGTCAGATCAATGGTTTTGATATTAGGCAGTCTTGTGTAACAATGGGTTTTTAATGGAAAAATAAAGTTTTTCATTAATATCTAAGGGAATTAAGTCCAAGTGACCAAATTCTTGGCATGGTAGGGGATTTTTGAGACATCTAACTGTATGTCAAATTTTAGGAACTGAGAGCAGAAGCTTGGGAGCTGAGCTCTAGCAAACTGCATAACACTAGCTTGATGTAAATAATATGTGACATGGTCCTTGAAAACTTGAGTAAAATCTACAGTTTTGATCAACTGGTTTCAAATTTTTAGTGTTAACAGATGAAATGCTAACAAAAACATGCTGTGAAAATTAAATCCACAGCAGTTACAGGAAAAAAATGTGCCATGGTCAAAGTTGGGCAAAATTTAAGGTACCAATTTTTTATTTTTGCTAATATTTTAAAAAATTTAAAAGATTTTGATCTAATTTTGGGTATAGAATTTAATTTTTATTAATTAAAGTTATATTACTGGGAAAAAAGTCCTTAGCTTTAACATGTTTTGTGTTAAGTGATCAAATATCTTTCCTGATTTTATACAAAATGCATTATGTTTGGGCCCATAACTTTTTTAAATTATAAAATACAGACCTAATTTCTGGCATGTACATGGGAACTATATAGAGGAATATTTATGGTAAATATGAGGAAAAACAGATGAGTGGTTTTGATATTAGGCAGTCCTGAAGTGTGAAAATAGGTTTTTAATAAAAAATTGAGGTTTTTCCTAAATTTCTCAAAGGAACAAAGTCGCAAAGACCCAGTTTTCGGCTTGGTAGGAGATCTTGGGGACATATAACATTATGCCGAATTTTGGATTCCTAGGTCTTACGGTTTCAAAACGTGCCAGTTTAACGGACGGACAGACGGACAGACAGCCGACGGACAAAGGACCACGACTATAGCTCAGATGACTTATAGTCAGCTGAGCTAATGATTGTAGCTGGCACCGCCAGTCTTATATACAACAAAGTTATCAGAGATATATACATATGCCCAATATATATCATTATATATCAAACCCCTCCTGAAAATAAGCAGGAACACACACTGTAGGGGCACCACCAGTCCTGTATACAACAAAGCTATTCAATAAGTACAGTCGAGCCCACTTTGTGTCATATCCGTTAATAGAAAAACCTGTTTATTGTCACATAAAAAATCTGAAATCCCAAACCATTTCCTATAAAAACAATTGGAAATCTGACCGTTTAATGTCATGGAATATAGTCATAATCCCGTTTATTGTCATGCTTGGACCCCTTGGCAGTGATACCAGGTTGCAGATAATATCACATCAGACCCCAACACGGCGATCAACGAGGCCAAGAGCCTGTAATTGGTCAGGCGTATCGAACGATCACATCTCCCACCTGTGTGCGGCAGGCAAGTGCAGTGATGCATGCAGGTCACTCCCTATCACTCAGCTAATTAACATCTTGATACCACGGTAATCAAGTTCATTGCGTACCTTCGTACGTTAACAAGGGCGATGTTTTCGATCACATGTCATACATAATGAACTCCTGGGCTATGCAAGGCCATGGTTTACACCTCGGTGATGTTTCGCCGAGATGATATGAAGCGCGAGCTCTGAATGTTGCTTACAACTGGAAATCCCCTTTAAGGGTCCATGAAAAGCTGGAGGTTTTGTGAGCACTGGAGGAGATACCCGGTCCAAAACCTCAATCGCGGCGAAACTTAAGTTGACAATGGCATGACGATGACCGCTTCCCCAACAGTCCTATCATAAAGACGATCATGGAAGTTTGAGTCATCAATTAGATATCCGGAAAATAAGGCACAATCGGGGAAATTATTATTTAGTAAAATAGTTTGCCTACGCACAACGTTATAACTGTGCCGCATATTTCCAGACATTTGACGTCAGGACCCAGACGCTACGTCTTTTCTGTTGGCAAGTCGGATTTTTTTTCAGATATTGTGGCATGCAGCACAAAACTTACAGGAAATGAATTGTCAGGTGCTCATAAACGTAATTTGATATGCCGTTGTGCAATAAAAATATTAAAAATGTTTCTGTTTCCTTTTTCTTGACGATTTTTTTAATATCATTCGAGACATTACGCTTCTTCTATGACTCAAAAGGACATTGATGTTGAAGCCTGCATAATGTCACATCCTGGTTATTATTATAATTTATGCATGCAACACCGACATGACAATAAGAGGGCTTGACTGTATATATATGCCCAATTTCAGGCTGATATATCACATACACAGTGCAAAAGTCATTGTAGGTGGCGACACCTGTCTTGTGAACGAGAAAGCCATCAAAGACACATAGACAGGTCAAAATATCAGGCCAATACATCAAAGTTACCTTGAGTCTGATGCATGGGGCTGACCAGGCTTAGGTGAGAAAGGCAGTTGCCCCGAGTGCAATGTGACAAATTTGCTGGCTCAGTCTACTGCACTGAGTGAACTCATGACCTGCACCTGGCTAGACTGAGTGAACTTTTCTTTTTTGGGCACTCTGCCAAATCTATAAATAGATCCAGGCTGAACTTTGGTGCCAAATCTGATGCAGTATGCAGTCTGCCAATGCTATAAATTGAATGCAGCTACTGCATTAAGTTAACTCCTGACCCATACCTGGCTGCACTGAGTGAACTCTTGACTTGTTGCCTAATCTGATACAGTTGGCAGTCTGACAGAGCTATAAATAGATCCAGACTGACTTCTAGCCTGTTGCCAAATCTGAAATAGTAGCCACTCCATTGCATAAGCTCATGCAGGGGCCCTGCCCTGAGGGGCATGACACCCATGAAGTGATCACATGGTGCCCATGAGGTGTTCATATGTCACCCATGAGGTGATTACATGCCTTGTGATTGGCTGCACTGATTGAACTCTTGACCTATATCTGGCTGCACTGAATGAACTCTTGATCTATTGCTAAATCTAAAACAGTTGGCAGTTTCTCAACCTATTAAAATTACACAATCTTGGCCTGATGGTAAAACTGTTAACACATACTGAAAGACTTAGGCTAAAATGTTTTTTTTTAAAGCTGACATATTCAAAAACTTGTTATCAAAATATCTAGAATGATAAAAGATGCAGTCCTTCTATTGTTAAAGGTCCAATAATTCTGCAAAAAATCATTCAAGTAAACTTGAACAAAGGCCACCTGTGAATAATTTTTGTGCAATGTTACAGAAGTTATAATTGAAACAATAATTTTGTAGAAGAACAGTTTTGCAGTCCTCAGTTTGAAATAGACATAATAATGGCCATAAGACAAACTTAAGCTTTTCTGATATGATTGAAAGAACCATGTCCTAGGATAATTCTTTTGAAAAATTGAACGATTCAACATGAAAGTTTCATCATTAACATTTTAAGCTGAAAGAGGCTAAAATTGTGAGGTTTTGCCCATGAAAAACAGGTCAATGTAGGTGACCAGACAAAATCTGCAACTTCAAATATGAGTCATGTGACCATCATTTGTACAATACTTGGTAATGCTAGCTTCTGCATTTCTGAGATTACTTTGTCAGTATGCTTACTTGGCCAAATGACTGTTCAAATTCATGTAACTCCACTAAAATTCATCAAATGCGAACCATTTGAACAAACTTGAGAGGGCTTGCCTCTGGGATCATTTCTGTAAAATATTGAACAATATGGCTGGACCGTTTACATGAAGACTTTTAAAAGTTTTTCAGCTTTTTCCCTATAATATGTAAATGCATTGTCACCAGAAACTCGGTGACAATAAATACGATGTTTTGTATCACAGTTTAACGAAGTCTGTTCTCTATTGATATTGACGTGAAGAGTCATCCTAAAGCGTTGACAGGTCCTGATTGTATATATATTGTGTAATCTTGTATGAAATCCCAGCAGCTATCAGCTGTTTTATCTGTGTCGTGCATTGCGTGTATTACATCTTGTATATGGGTCGCCATGGTGACCCTAGCAGTCATTCTAGGTCACAAATATCCTTATATGGGACAATTGAGCCATAAGCCAATAGAGAACCGGATCACCGTATTGTGATGACGATTGTGACGTCACAGTTCAGGGAGAGACGCAGGACGCTGTTTCAGTTGGGCCTGGAAGCTTGGAGGGGCAGCACGCACGCACGGCAGTAGGAACATTAGAACGCTTAAACACGCCAGGAACGGCATAGAAGCGAGCTTCTACATGAGGCAAGGGCCCAGCTCATGAGAACACAGCCGTGCTGCCGATAGAGCTTTGTATTGGCGATAAAGTGAGTGCGCATGCGTCACCTGCCGGCCTAGTTCAGCTTGACCTAGATACATAATCGATGTAAGCCGTGAAACGATTGCCACACGAGCAAGGACTCTAAGCTCTATGTAAACAAAGAGAGCTATTGCATTCCTGTGAGCTTAAACCTACACGGGTCGCTGTCAAGCAAGATCAGTTGAAGATCGCTAATTTCAGAAAGACTATATGGTGCTAACCATACGCTAGATTCTACCCAAAACAGTAACCAGAGATCTCTGAAGGAACTGGACTTTATTGTTTTTATACAAACCATGGACTCAGTAAATATCCTGTATTTTTAATGTGAAGGACTGTCGTATTGACACATCAACCCACACACACACTCACATCTAGGTCTCTGTAAGTATTGTCTTGAATTATATTTGTGAATTTAACCTGATGTCTCATAGTTTCTATTGATCTGGGTGTATGATTGTCTGGAATTTTTATACACATCCTTAAAAGAACCTGGAAATGTCACCAGTAATGACCAGGATCTAATTTCTTGACTAGTGAAATCAAGTGGCGAGCGTAAACCCATCCTATTGTTTTATAGGATATATCCGTTGTAAAGTTATCACGTTAAGTCAGGGGTGACATGCATATAGTAACAAAAAATAAGCTGAATCCCACAAAATTTTATATGTGACAGATTACTGCATAAAATCTGGGGCTGGTAGCTGGGTTAATGTACAGATGACCAATGACCCCCGTACAAAAAAAGGTCAATGCAGGTGGCACCACCAATACCTGAATTTTATATATGACTCATGTGACCAACACTGGCATAAAATTTGGTGATGATAGCTCCGGCCGTTTCTGAGACTGTCATTTTAGTGTGCTTTTTTGGACATATGACTAAGTTCAACTTCCTGTAACTCGGCCAAAACTCACCGAACTTGAACCATTTGAACAAACTTGAGAGAGATGGTATCCAAGATTATTTCTGTGAAATATTGAATAATTTGGCTAGACAGTTTCAGAGGAGAAGATTTTTTTAAGGATTTTAGCTTTTTCTCTAAAAAATCTCAGAAAATGCAGAATTTTTCAGATGGCTAATTTTTTGCATTAAATTTCATGATGCTAGCTCCAGTTGTTTTCAAAATAGTATGGTTTAACAGACAGACGATGGACACTGCCACATCTTCACATTAGCTCACAGGTTCGCTAAAAATTACTACAGATGCATACTGAATGCAAAATTATAATACAGACACATCTCACTGATGGCAAAATCTTGAATTAAGTTGAGTATGGTTACCAATTATTTATAATCCATGTACAGACGTCTTTATATACCCACAGAGAGCTGTATACCTGTGATTGGAAACATTGCCTGACATGATGAATATCTAAAATCATGAATCTACATTTTTTAAAAGCTTTTACAAAAACATTCTTGTCAATATTAACCATAGATATCCTGAAATCTAAATGTCTATAGAGGCATGATACAACGGATGCTGATAAACTGATGCCAGGCTAGATGTATCTGCTTCACACAGCTAACATATTTGGTAAAATGACTCAATTCAATCTATATAATTCAGCCAAAATTCATTTTTTGGAACCATAAAAGACAATTATTATAAGAATGATTCAGGGAATTATTCTTGCAAAATATTAAACAAACTGGCCTCAGTATCATCATCAGTCGAAAAACGTTTTGTAGGTTTATAACTCATATGGGAAAACACAGCAAAATGGCAAAGTTCAGCTTCCCATAACTCAGCCAAAAATCATTGAATCAAAACCATTTGAACAAACTTGAATTATCAACATCTAAGGATAGTTAATGTGTGAGATTTAAGAATTTGGCTAAGTGGTTTTTGAAAAGACAATTTTTGTAGCTACTTAGCTAACATGGGCTGTTATGGCATATGTCTAAATTCAGCTTCCCATAACTCAGCCAAAAGTCACTGAACTGAGACCATTTGAACAAATTTGAATTATCAACATCTAAGGATAATTAATGTGTGGGATTTAAGAATTTGACCAAGTGGTTTTAGAGAAGAAGATTTTTGTAGCCACTTAGCTAACATGGGCTGTTATGGCATATGACTAAATTCAGCTTCCCATAACTCAGCCAAAAGTCACTGAACTGAGACCATTTGAACAAACTTGAATTATCAACATCTAAGGATAATTAATGTGTGAGATTTAAGAATTTTGCCCAGTGGTTTTTGAGAAGAAGATCTTTGTAGCCTTAGGGAGAGACGCAGGACGCTGTTTCAGTTGGGCCTGGAAGCTTGGAGGGGCAGCACGCACGCACGGCAGTAGGAACATTAGAACGCTTAAACACGCCAGGAACGGCATAGAAGCGAGCTTCTACATGAGGCAAGGGCCCAGCTCATGAGAACACAGCCGTGCTGCCGATAGAGCTTTGTATTGGCGATAAAGTGAGTGCGCATGCGTCACCTGCCGGCCTAGTTCAGCTTGACCTAGATACATAATCGATGTAAGCCGTGAAACGATTGCCACACGAGCAAGGACTCTAAGCTCTATGTAAACAAAGAGAGCTATTGCATTCCTGTGAGCTTAAACCTACACGGGTCGCTGTCAAGCAAGATCAGTTGAAGATCGCTAATTTCAGAAAGACTATATGGTGCTAACCATACGCTAGATTCTACCCAAAACAGTAACCAGAGATCTCTGAAGGAACTGGACTTTATTGTTTTTATACAAACCATGGACTCAGTAAATATCCTGTATTTTTAATGTGAAGGACTGTCGTATTGACACATCAACCCACACACACACTCACATCTAGGTCTCTGTAAGTATTGTCTTGAATTATATTTGTGAATTTAACCTGATGTCTCATAGTTTCTATTGATCTGGGTGTATGATTGTCTGGAATTTTTATACACATCCTTAAAAGAACCTGGAAATGTCACCAGTAATGACCAGGATCTAATTTCTTGACTAGTGAAATCAAGTGGCGAGCGTAAACCCATCCTATTGTTTTATAGGATATATCCGTTGTAAAGTTATCACGTTAAGTCAGGGGTGACATGCATATAGTAACAAAAAATAAGCTGAATCCCACAAAATTTTATATGTGACAGATTACTGCATAAAATCTGGGGCTGGTAGCTGGGTTAATGTACAGATGACCAATGACCCCCGTACAAAAAAAGGTCAATGCAGGTGGCACCACCAATACCTGAATTTTATATATGACTCATGTGACCAACACTGGCATAAAATTTGGTGATGATAGCTCCGGCCGTTTCTGAGACTGTCATTTTAGTGTGCTTTTTTGGACATATGACTAAGTTCAACTTCCTGTAACTCGGCCAAAACTCACCGAACTTGAACCATTTGAACAAACTTGAGAGAGATGGTATCCAAGATTATTTCTGTGAAATATTGAATAATTTGGCTAGACAGTTTCAGAGGAGAAGATTTTTTTAAGGATTTTAGCTTTTTCTCTAAAAAATCTCAGAAAATGCAGAATTTTTCAGATGGCTAATTTTTTGCATTAAATTTCATGATGCTAGCTCCAGTTGTTTTCAAAATAGTATGGTTTAACAGACAGACGATGGACACTGCCACATCTTCACATTAGCTCACAGGTTCGCTAAAAATTACTACAGATGCATACTGAATGCAAAATTATAATACAGACACATCTCACTGATGGCAAAATCTTGAATTAAGTTGAGTATGGTTACCAATTATTTATAATCCATGTACAGACGTCTTTATATACCCACAGAGAGCTGTATACCTGTGATTGGAAACATTGCCTGACATGATGAATATCTAAAATCATGAATCTACATTTTTTAAAAGCTTTTACAAAAACATTCTTGTCAATATTAACCATAGATATCCTGAAATCTAAATGTCTATAGAGGCATGATACAACGGATGCTGATAAACTGATGCCAGGCTAGATGTATCTGCTTCACACAGCTAACATATTTGGTAAAATGACTCAATTCAATCTATATAATTCAGCCAAAATTCATTTTTTGGAACCATAAAAGACAATTATTATAAGAATGATTCAGGGAATTATTCTTGCAAAATATTAAACAAACTGGCCTCAGTATCATCATCAGTCGAAAAACGTTTTGTAGGTTTATAACTCATATGGGAAAACACAGCAAAATGGCAAAGTTCAGCTTCCCATAACTCAGCCAAAAATCATTGAATCAAAACCATTTGAACAAACTTGAATTATCAACATCTAAGGATAGTTAATGTGTGAGATTTAAGAATTTGGCTAAGTGGTTTTTGAAAAGACAATTTTTGTAGCTACTTAGCTAACATGGGCTGTTATGGCATATGTCTAAATTCAGCTTCCCATAACTCAGCCAAAAGTCACTGAACTGAGACCATTTGAACAAATTTGAATTATCAACATCTAAGGATAATTAATGTGTGGGATTTAAGAATTTGACCAAGTGGTTTTAGAGAAGAAGATTTTTGTAGCCACTTAGCTAACATGGGCTGTTATGGCATATGACTAAATTCAGCTTCCCATAACTCAGCCAAAAGTCACTGAACTGAGACCATTTGAACAAACTTGAATTATCAACATCTAAGGATAATTAATGTGTGAGATTTAAGAATTTTGCCCAGTGGTTTTTGAGAAGAAGATCTTTGTAGCCACTTAGCTTAATTGGGCTGTTATGGCATATGACTAAATTCAGCTTCCCATAACTAAGCCTAAAGTCACTGAACTGAGACCATTTGAACAAACTTCAGAAAGCACTACCCTGGGTTCATTTCTGTGCAATATTAAAGAATTTGGCCATTTCGTTTCAGAGAAGAAGTTATTTGTAGCTATCAGTATGATACGGGCACGGATGACCCCCGTACAAAAAAGGCCGATGCAGGTGGCGCCACCAATACCTCAATTTCAGATATGACTCATGTGACCAACATTGGCATAAAATTTGGTGATGATAGCTACAGCCATTTCTGAGATTGTAATTTTAGTATGCTTTTTTGGACAGATGACTAAGTTCAACTTCCTGCAACTTGGCCAAAAATCACCAAACTTAAACCATTCGAACAAACTTGAGAGAGATTGTTCCAGGAATCATTTCTTTCAAATATTGGACAATTTGGCTGAACAGAAGAAGATTTTTTTTAGCTTTTTCTCTATAAAATCTAATAAAATGCAGTTACCAAAAAATAAGCAAAATCCGATAGAGTTTTTTAGATGACTAATTTTATGCATAAAATTTTGTGATGCTTATTCTTGCCGTTTTCAAGATAGTATGGGTTAACATACAGATAAGGGACGCCGGACGCCCCCACACCATCGCATAAGCTCACAGGTTCGCTAAAAAGAAATCAGGAATACATGTTAAATGATAACAGATGCATACTGAATGCAAAATTAAAATACAGATATATCGCATTGATGGCAAATTCTTGAATTAAGTTAAGTAGGGATACCAATAATTTATCATCCATGTACAGTTGTATTTATGTAGCTACAGAGAGCTGAATATCCATGAATATCCCATTGAATGGTATGATGAATAACTTAAATCATAAATCTAATTTTTTCAAAAGCTTTTAAAAAAACTTTCTTGTCAATATTAACCAAATATAACCTGAAATCTAAATGTCTAGTGGCATGATGTAATAGGTGCTGATAAACTGGTGCCAGGCTAGATGTAACAGCATCACACAGCTAACATATATGGTAAAATGACCCAATTCAATCTCCATAATTCAGCCAAAAATCATTCATGTGGAACCATTAATGACAATTATTATAAGAATTATTGTAGGAATTATTCTTGTAAAATATTTAACAAACTGGCTTCAGTGGCAACAGTCGAAAAATGTTTTGCAGGTTTATAACTCATATAGGAAGATACAGCAAACTAAGTTCAGCTTCACATAACTCAGCCAAAAAGCACTGAACCAAAACCACTTGAACAAACTTGAATTATCAACATCTGAGGATAATTAATATTTGAGATTTAAGAAATTGGCCCAGTGGTTTTTGAGAAGATCTTTGTAGCCACTGAGCTAAAATGGGCTGTTTTGGCATATGACTAAATTCAGCTTCTCATAACTTAGCCAAAAGTCACTGAAAAGAGACCATTTGATTAAACTTCAGATAGCACTACTCTAGGATCATTTTTGTGCAATATTGAACATTTTGGCCATATGGTTTTAGAGAAGAAGGTTTTGTACCCCTCAGTGTGATACAGGCACTGATGACCCCGGTACAAAAAAGGCCGATGCAGGTGGCGCCACCAATACCTCAATTTCAAATATGACCTATGTGACCAACATTGGCATAAAATTTGGTGAAGATAGCTACAGCCGTTTCTGAGATTTAAATTTCAATATGCTTTTTTGCACAGTAAACAAAATTCAACCTCCCTTATCTTGGCCAAAAATCTCCGAACTGGAACCATTCAAACAAACTTGAGAAAGATTGTTCCAGGGATCATTTCTGTGAAATATTGGACAATTTGGCTTGACAGTTTCGGAGAAGAAGATTTTTAAAGCTTTTTTTAGCTTTTACCTATAAAATCTAAGAAAATGCAGTTAGAAAAAAAATAAACAAAATCCGATATAGTTTTTTCGATGACTGTTTGTTTGCAAAACATTTGGTGATGCTAGCTCCTGCCGTTTTTGAGATGGCTATGGTTAACGTACAGACGACGCACGACACACGACGGACCACGCCGCACCATCGCATAAGCTCACAGGTTCGCTAAAAACTTTGGTGATGCTAGCTCCTGCCGTTTTTGAGATAGCTATGGTTAATGTACAGACGACGCACAACGCCGCACCATAGCATAAGCTCACAGGTTCACTAAAAAACAGATACATGATATTAGGCAGTCCTGAAGTGTGATAATTAAAGTGTTTTTAATGGAAATTTGAGGTTTTTCCTAAATATCTTGAAGGAACAAAGTCATAATGACCCAATTTTTGGTATGGTAGGAAATTATGGGGACATCTAACAGTATGCCAAATTTTGGATTCGAGGTCTAACAGTTTCAAAACATGCCAGTCTAACAGATGGACAGACAGGCGGATGGACGACGGACAATGGACCACGACTATAGCTCAGATGACTTATTGTCAGCTGAGCTAAAAATCAGACCCGCCTATCTGAGACCAAGACACCCGAAATTCATAGGTCCTATGGTCAATTTGTGCCTGTCTAATGGAAAGATGAAAAATTATTGAAGACAGAAACCTGTACACAAATATTAATCACACATTAATCAAATATTAATCAGATAACTTTTAGTCAACCCAGTTAAATATGAGATGAATAACAAGTGACCCAATGGGTCATGACGCTCAGCCAACTGACATGTTGACAATATGTCCTTGCACAGACAACTAATTAAGGTAATGTAGGTGGCATCATTGTTCATGCATATTAGCTTAAGTTCATCAAGACCCATTCGCACAACAAATCTGATGACAAACCAACCAGCCTTTCATTAGGAATCTGGCAATTTGTGTGTACCGTAAAATCTGTGAAATTTCGTACCTCGATGAATTTCGTACACAGTCTTTCTTCAGTAACCATAATTATTAAAATGACATGTTAAATTTCGAACTGCCGATGATCTGTTACGCCATATTTGACGTTAGCAGGACTGCCGTGAATGTAACACTGACGTAACCTCACCCTGTTATCTGGTTTTGAACAAGCCTACCGGTCCGATCGATGTGAATGCCATGCTATTGATAATTAACATGAATTATATCTACATCATATAGAATGTAATTTGACTGGAAACTGAGATTTTTGTTTCAGCGACAATAGAAAAAACTTAAAATATCTCAAATGTGAGTTGTCCGGGATGCGAGCAACATGCCGTGAATAACTGACAGACGTCCATGAAGTTTGACGGAGGTTGGAGATTGGATAATCAGGATTAACTCCGTAAATGATCTCATGACCACTAGCTTTTCGTGCACCGTAAAGGGGGATTTCCGTGTGTAAGCCAGGTTCAAATTTGTCTCTTTCAAGCAAGCTCAGCGCTCCGGTGTATGTAATGCCAATGTTAATCAGTTTGAAAATTAATGCTTATTTCCATTAAAACATTTAAAATAAATATCTCGAATGTCACACCAGAACGACTCAGTTTCGAGTATCCGGGTACCGTATCACCCAATAATCAAGTCACACAAGATCAAACAGTACATCAAAGCGCTGGCAGACTTTCATGAAGTTTAACGGAGGTTGGACATTTGATATTGGAAAATCAGGATCGATTAACTCTTTAAGTGATCTTAAGACCTCTAGCTTTTTGTGCACCATAAGTGGGGATTTCCATGCGTAAGCCACCTGAAAAATGATCTCTCCGGGAAAAGCACTGGGTGTCACGCATGCATGTACCGTAGTCGAGCTTCATGACAGGATTAAATCCTTCAGATATACTTTTCAGATTTAATATAAAATAAACAACGCAATTATAGAAAATAATGTTTTTATTCATGAAACTTCATGGTTCACACGGATGAATGCAAAATCGGCGAGTGAATACTTGAGTCTCCTATTATCGCCCACTGCCGACGAGGCATCTTAACTTGTCAAGACCAGAATTTTAAAACTGCTGAAATGGACTGTTAAATTTCGGACTTCCACAAATTTAATTATTTTTTTCTGTACGAAATTTCACAGATTTTACGGTATTTTGCATTATTTCTAGGGTTCTCAAACATACCCCAAAACTCTGAGAATATAGTTCACTGTGACCCAATTTCAGGTTTCTGGGGAGAACTTTTGAGGAACTCTCAGGATGCCAAGTTAGAAGATTCAGGGCCCAAAGGTTATCATTGCCCTACTTTGGTATCAAATTTTCAATTATTCTGAAGGGTCCTTATATTTAGCCCCATAGCTCAGAAAATATGGGTAACAGAGACCAAAATACACGTTTCCAAGGAGATTTTCAGAGCCCTCCCTGGATTTTAGGTTATGACCCAATTTCAGGTTTCTGGGGGAGAACTTTTGAGGAACTCTCAGGATGCCAAGTTAGAAGATTCTGGGCCCAATGTTTATGATTTGTGCCCTGCTTTGGTATGATGGGGGGTGCTTATAAGCCCAATTGCTCAGAGAATATGGGTAACAGAGACCTAATTTCAGGTTTCCATGGAGACTTTTCATGCACCTCTCTGGATGTAAAGTGGGAAGATTCCATGTCTATTTGTTACAATTTGTGCCCTGTTAACAGATGACGGCATCTTTTGAGATCTCAAAAATAGCCAAAAAAAAATCGTAAAAATTCGAAAAAATTCAGGTGGCGCCACCAGTCTGCAGAAACTGATGAAACACTCCATGATCAATATCTATGCTAAGAACAATAGTGATCATTATTTGCTCAGATACTTGAGCTTTTGCATCATATTTTTCATTATTCTGGGTGGTACTTCAGAGCCCCATAGCTCAAAGAATATGGGTAACAGAGACCTAATTCCAGGTTTCCAAGAAGACCTTTCATGGACCTCTCTGGATGTAAATTGAGAAAATTCCAGGTCCACCGTTTACAATTTGTGCCCTGTTAACAGATGACGGCATCTTTTGAGGTCTCAAAAATAGAGAACAAGGGACCTATGGGTCACGACGCTCAGCTGTTATATATGATAAAAAAATATTATTTAGAAATGAGGTACATGCTGGTTTTGTGTGGTTATAAATATAAGCTGTATTATGAGTTGTTGGTGTTTAGCTTATGTATGATTTTGATAGTTCCTTTGGAGACAGGGAAGAGGACTGATTCCATTTATTCTATTAACAAATGGAGTACTATTGTCACACAGATTTTGACTTGGCCATATAACTTATAAGCAGAACATATAATATAAGAGTTTAACTATTTTTTTAAAAAAATTACAAATATTGTCCCAAATATAATTTTTATTAAAAATAATAAGAGAATCATATGATTTTTTAAAATGAAATATAACTGAAATGATTATTAAACTAATATTTAAGAATATATTCATGGATGCATTCATGAATACATTTTGAAAGTATTTGCACAAGTATTCATATACTTTCATTTTTACCTGAATTCCCATTCTTTATGCAAGAAATTTTATAATGGAGTACATAATCATATTCGTATTTAAATACAATTACAAAGTATTTGCACCATGTCTGATATTTATTCAGTTTTCACCAAACAATGATGTTGAGAATCCAGAATATACAAAATTCACACATTTAAATAATGATCATAAGTACCTGGTTTTATGGCTTTTATTTATATTAAAAAATAACTGTAAAAAATTCATTTTGGACTAATTTCACATCAATGTACACACTAGACAAGAAAGGAATCTAGATTAATATTATCAACTGCATCTTTGTCTATCATTAATTTCCTTCATACGATCCCTAATGATTTGTAATGAATAATATGATTTACTTCTTTGTCATTAAAATTGAACTGAAAAATGCCATAGGTGACTGCATGGTGTTATTTGGAATACGTGACATTCTACCCATCGATACAAGATTCTTATATCATCAGTAACTGCAAGTTAATTTCCTGTTATCATAAACTAACACATTCCTTTTCAATTTTTCTTTAATTTGTTATTAAAAACCAATAAAAATTTATTAATTTATTGTTTATTGTTATTTTGTTGATTAAAACTACTGGATGAGTTGGGTTGGACACCTGGATCAACTGTGGCTGGCCATAAGCTGCCTGGATTCTGTGTATGCCTCGCCTCAAGCATGCATAATACATGTGACTCAAGAGGGGCTGGAGAGAGCCAAAGTCTGACAGGGTCTCATAAAAAGCTGAAATCCTTATGTGTGCATGATATGAAAATTATATCAACAGTGCTCACGGGAAACAAACGTGCCATGGTCACAGTTGGCCAAATTTTAAGGTACCGTAAAATCTCCACTTAAAACCGCGGTTTTATCAAGAAATTCAAAATCTTGAAATCAGGTTGATTTCCTAAAAAAAAGCACTGTGCAGTTTATACTAGAAGGGTTTCCTGAATATCTTCCTGACAGACATCGTTTTTAGGCCAGCAAGTGGGCGATAATATTGCAACTTTCTTAGCAGCAGTCTCGCATGCATGGGAGCCGTGTGTTAATGTATTATTTACGATTATTTTTATTTATAAATTAAATATTGCTGATTAGTTTTCGTGTGAAATATAACTTGTTATAAAATCTTGGCAATTGTCACCAAATAATACGTTTACAACAACCCTGCTGTAACAAACAGCGGCACACTTTGTTGGGCATGATCAAGCTAAATTGAAATAAAAGCCTACTTTAAACCCATTTGCGGCATTGTTTAGCAATGATTATTTGTTTAAAACGTAAAATGAATAAAAAGCTGACATTGTAAAGAGTCACACAATGGCAGACGATCGTTTTTAAAATCAAGTTTGAGTGCCGCCATGTGCTGAAACGCCCCGGTATTCTGCTAAGAATATTTTGAACGGCTGTACGCGATGGGTGGTAAACAGAACAGCCACCTATTTCGTCCCAGCTTGCCTTGCGCGAACACTGCCTTGACAAAATGGCTCCCCACACGGAAACTTTCTTCAGGAAAAAAACTTGCTTACCCCGACTGGCCGATCTAATTTTACCTTAAAATCACTCGTTTTCAAGCGTCATGTTTCCTATACGTGCGTATCTGGACAAGGTAACTTCAGTTACTTTGATATTTAGTTAAGTTGACAAGCGATGTTTTCAAACGCACCAGCAAAATGTGACATGGAGTGTTGTCAACGTACGATGTGACGATGATAATACCGAAGTAACTGGTATGAAAATGATTTGAATCTTCCGAGTAATTCCAGAAAATGAAATTTTCATCAAAAATTAAGATTTCAAAATATTACTTTTAAAATATACAGTGACTTGAAATGGATCAGCAGAATATTTTTTTTCCAAAATATAATGACAAATCAGTAGCAAACAAGAATACGGCACGGAATATAAAATCTTTATAAACAGACAGTGGTTCACCGGCCCTTACGTCTATCCAAACTTCATGCTTGAGTGACCCTGCAAAAAAGTGTTATGATGTGTTTAAATAAACTGCCCAAGGAATTTTTGAGTGGACAAGAATGTCCGAGTCGCAACCTACGCGTGTTCATTTCTAGATGATAGCTTGATTGTGTCTTTTGTCAAATCATTCCGTAGCGAAAGTTGGTGCGGTTTTAAAGGGGGGTTCTTAGTATTTGAGCCCCTCGCAGTGTCTCACCTGGAAACTGGCGAAGTCTGGGTGCGGTTTTAATCGGAAGTGCGGTTTTAAGTGGAGATTTTACGGTACTAATTTTATATTTATACTAATAACTTATAAAATTTGAAAAATTCAGAACTAATTTTGGGTATTCAATTGAATCTTGATTAAATAATGTTACATCCCTGACAAAAAAATCTCTAGCTTCACCAATGCCCTTGTTAAGGGAGTAAATATATTTCTTGATTTTTTAGAAAGTGCATTATGTTTGGGCCCATAACTTAAAACAATTACGCAATGCTGACATCATTCTAGCATGTGCATAGAGATTGAAAAAAATGTATATTATTTATGATTAAAGTCAGATCAGTGGTTTTGATATTTGGCAGTCTTGAAGTGTATCAATGGGTTTTTAATGGAAAAATGAGGTTTTTCATTAATATCTCGAAGGTATTAAGTCCTAGTGACCAAATTCTTGGCATGGTAGGGGATTTTGGAGACATCTATCTGTATGCCAAATTTAAGGAACTTAAAGCTGAAGCTGGGGAGCTGAGCTCTCGAAACTGCATAACACTAGCTTGATGTAAACAATATGTTACATGGTGCTTGAAACTTGAATAAAATCTACAGTTTTTGATCAACTGGTTTCAAATTTTTGGTGTTAACAGTTGAAATGCTAACAAAAACATGCTGTGAAAATTAAATCCACAGTACTTACAGGAAAAAAACGTGCCATGGTCAAATTTGGGCAAAATTTAAGGTACCAATTTTTAAATTTTATTAATTTTTTAAAAAATTTAAGAGATTTTCATCTAATTTTGGGTATACAATTTAATTTTGATTGAATTAAAGTTATATTACTGGAAAAAAGGTCCATAGCTTTAACATTTTTTGTGTTAAGTGATCAAATATCTTTCCTGAATTTTTACAAAATGCATTATGTTTGGGCCCATAAATTTTTTAAATTAAATAATACAGACATAATTTCTGGCATGTACATAGGAACTATATAGAGGAATATTTATGGTAAATATGAGGAAAAACAGATGAGTGGTTTTCCTTAATTTCTCAAAGCAACGAAGATGCAAAGACCCAGTTTTCGGCTTGGTAGGAGATCTTTGGGACATCTAACATTATGCCGAATTTTGGATTCCTAGGTCTTACGGTTTCAAAACGTGCCACATCTACGGATGGAGGGACAGACGGACGGCATGACAGACGGACGGACGACGGACAATGGACCACGACTATAGCTCAGATGACTTATAGTCAGCTGAGCTAAAAAAAATTGTAAAAAAAAAGAAAAAATACAGGTGGCGCCACCAGTCTGCAGAAACTGATGAAACACTCCATGTTCAATATCTTTGCAAAGAATCATGGTGAACAATGCATTAGTTCTTCAGATACTTGAGCTTTTGTATCAAATTTTTCTATTTTTCTGGGGGGTACTTCGGAGCCCCATAGCTCAAAGAATAGGGGTGACAGAGACCTAATTCTAGGTTTCCAAGGAGATTTTTCATGGCCCTCTCAGGATGTAAAGTAAAAGATTCTAAGTCCAGCGATTACGATTTGTGCCCTGTAAACGGACAGACGGCCGGACGGATGACAGACAAAGAGTGATTGCTAAAGCTCAGATGACTTACAGTCAGCTGAGCTAAAAACTATCAAGTCGCATTTTATTCTCAATGTATCTACTGCATCAGAAACTAACATCTCTGTAAAAGAAGTCTCCCCATTTTACTCTCTAAATTTATCAGCTCCTAATTTAAGGAAATAATACATCAAGAATCTACTTGGAACTAGAAGTTAAAGCTTTGTTATGCAAAATTTAATTAATAATTAGCCAAATGTCAAGCTGATTTAATCACTAAATAGCCTAATGTCAAGTTGATTTAATCACTAAATTGCCTAATGTCAAGCTGTTTTAATCACTGAATAGCCAAAAGTCAATCTGTTTTAATCACTAAATAGCCTAATGTCAGGCTGATTTAATCTATAAATAGGCTAATGTATTGCTGATTTAATCACTGAATAGCCAAATGTCAAGCTGATTTAATCACTAAATTGCCTAATGTCAAGCTTATTTAATCACTTAGAGCACAGATTACCTCTGTAGCACATGACAAGATGAGATGACATTTTTTATAGTTGAGTTTGATATTACCTTGTTCATGCCTTGATCTGGATGGACCTGCAGATGTGACGGGATGAGAGCTGGGTTGATCCTAGGGGGCGTGGCTGGTCGCTCCCCCTCATTATTCTCTTCTACTGGGACCTCCACCCTTTCTACTGAAAACACAATACACCAAGGTTGTGACAGAATACACTTAATTACAACCGACTTTGCCTCAGTGCATATTTCCAGTCACTCTTCTTGCAGGCTTACAAATGTTAGTATGGAAACTGATTTGGAAGATTTCTGTGGCTGTAAGCTGGAATTTTAATCCTTGATATAACACTCAAATAGACTATACTTATGTGTTTAAAAAATTCTACAAGTTACATCCTCAAGAGACAAAAACCATGCTCATATTTACATCTTATGAGTAATGGCTTTATCATGCTTAGCAGGAGGTTTTAAATTTTAAGATGAAACAAGGGACCTATGGGTCACTGTGCTCAGCTGACGTTAACCTTGAAGGTAAAAATCTAAAATAATATCAAATGGAGATAAAGTGTAAGAGGAAGAGGTAATAAAGGCCATGGTTGGTTTATATGATTGGTTTGTATTGATGAGCAAGAAATTGTTGCAAATAATATTTTGTGACCTGACCATGTGTTTCCTAATGTTGAAACTGAAGCAGGTGAGCAGTTTGTGAACAAATGATCTGTACAATTACCATGATCATTAGTTGGCTTTTCGATTAACTGTTGACATTTCAGTAGTTTACACATTTGTTCAATCGAATCTTTTTTTTGTATAATATATATTATTAAATATATGTTTTTTTATAAAATGTGTAGTTGAAATATAACTAATTAACAACATAAAACATGGCAAACAAAGCCTGATCTCAAATTCTGCAGATGCAGGAAAATAATGAACAAATGTTTGTAATAAATCCTCATATTTTTATCACATCAATTTTTTTTATTTAAGTTTATATTTCTATACATTTTCAATATAACATATATATCTGAATATAAAAGTTGATTCATAATTCTCAATTGCATCATCATAAATCTCAATCTTGTCAGATAACACCACATCATGCATACAAATGTTTATTTATTTTTTACCACAAAAATATATCTTTTAAATCTGCAAAAACATAAATATCTAAAAAAAATACTTGATTTAGATTTCACAATTTTTAATGTGTCTTTATTTATCCATAATGTGCTTCATATTTTATCATAATTTAAGCATACTGATGGGTTCCATTATGATTGGTAAAATCATTTAAAAGAAAAATGATTTCTTTAAAAATGCTACATTACACAACATTGCATCTTCTGGATTACACCTTGAATTACTTTTTCAAGGAAAGTTTTTGCATATCAGAGTGGAAACAGCATAACAATTAAGGAGATACAGTGAAAACAATAACAATACTGCATAACACTTGGTGGGTTGGGTTTGCGGGGGGGGGGGGGGGGGGGGGGGTGATTGGGGTGGTGATATGAGAATAACTGTACACCTGTCACAGCAGGGGATCTCCCCCAGTGACTGTAACAAATCAGAAACCCTGGCATAGCTGACTTCCAGTGACCTGGAGTGGGACCCTGCACCTGTAATCTGTAATCAAAGCAAATGACTACAATAGAGCCTCAAGAAAAAAGTCAATAAATAGCTTAATTTTCAAGCTTTTACTTCCAAATTTCAGATTTAAACAAATTAAATATTTATGTTTACATGCTGTGAAAATTAAAATATATGGTACTTACAGGAAAAAAACGTGCCATGATCAAAGTTTGGCAAAATTGAATTTTAATTAAACATAGTTATATACTTGGGAAAATAGACTCTAGTTTCAAAATTTTTCATTTTAAGTGAGTTAATATTTTTCCTGATTTTTTACAAAGTCCATTATGTTAGGGCCAATTACTTAAAGAATTTATACTTAACAGACTTAATTTCTGGCATGTACATAGGAACTATATAGAGGAATATTTATGGTAAATATGAGGAAAAACAGATGAGTGGTTTTGATATTAGGCAGTCCTGAAGTGTGAAAATAGGTTTTTAATAAAAAATTGAGGTTTTTCCTTAATTTCTCAAAGCAACGAAGATGCAAAGACCCAGTTTTCGGCTTGGTAGGAGATCTTTGGGACATCTAACATTATGCCGAATTTTGGATTCCTAGGTCTTACGGTTTCAAAACGTGCCACATCTACGGATGGAGGGACAGACGGACGGCACGACAGACGGACGGACGACGGACAATGGACCACAACTATAGCTCAGATGACTTATAGTCAGCTGAGCTAAAAAGGGACCCATTGGTCTCTTTAGTGATCAGGCAGTGATCCATTAACCCTGATTCTCAGTGTCCCTTTACGGCGCAGGATAGCATGGAGACTGGGGTTTTTGCTGAAGGGAGTCAATTGATGCTGATTCTCAGTGTCCGTTTACAGCACTGGATAGTGTGGAGACGGGTTTTTGCCGAAGGGAGTCAATTTACACTGATTCTCAGTGTCCATTTTCGGCACAGGATAGCCTGGAGACTGGGCTTTTTTGCTGAAGGGAGTCAAAAAACAGCTATTCTTAGTGTCTGTTTACAGCACTGGATTGCCTGGAGACTGGGTTTTTGCTGAAGGGAGTCAATTAACGGTGATTCTTAGTGTCTGTTTACAGCACTAGATTGCCTGGAGACTGGGGTTTTTGCTGCAGGGAGTCAATTCTTAGTGTCTGTTTTTAGCACTGGATTGCCTGGAGACTGGGTTTTTGCTGAAGGGAGTCAATTAACGGTGATTCTTAGTGTCTGTTTACAGCACTGGATTGCCTGGAGACTGGGGTTTTTGCTGCAGGGAGTCAATTCTTAGTGTCTGTTTTTAGCACTGGATTGCCTGGAGACTGGGTTTTTGCTGAAGGGAGTCAATTAACGGTGATTCTTAGTGTCTGTTTACAGCACTGGATTGCCTGGAGACTGGGGTTTTTGCTGCAGGGAGTCAATTCTTAGTGTCTGTTTTTAGCACTGGATTGCCTGGAGACTGGGTTTTTGCTGAAGGGAGTCAATTAACGGTGATTCTTAGTGTCTGTTTACAGCACTGGATTACCTGGAGACTGGGGTTTTTGCTGCAGGGAGTCAATTCTTAGTGTCTGTTTTTAGCACTGTATAGTGTGGAGACTGAGGTTTTTGCTGAAGGGAGGCAATTAACCCTGATTCTCTAAAGGTACTTTAAATGTGAATATTTCTTATTCCTTAAGATATTTTGTGTGTTTATGTTGCCTGTTATGAAGGGTGAGCGATGTCATCAATTTTCAAGATGGTGGCCGTTGGACTTGCCACTCAATAGACATTGTGCTTTGAAAAATTTCAGAATGTTTTGAACAAAATAAATATAAAATAAAGTTCAATAAACTTAAGTTACTCAAATAAGAGAATTTTTGCTTATGTCTTTAGATAAAATAGACGTCTGACACCGTTTTGACACTGGATAACCACAATGCAATGTGACAGGTATTCCCCTGAACGGGCAACATAAACGTGATATACACTTAACAGGGAGTAACAAAACGATCTAAGTCAACATAACACAGGTGGAAAAACGGGTAGAAATGTAAGTTTTACCATTCTGTCAGACTTTTGGCGATTTTCCATTGTATTTTATACATATTTGATGAGTAAATCTGTGAATGTGACTTTTTTCCCACCTTTCTTTGAAGCTCACCTGGTCTTAATTAGTTTTCCATACCTGACCAGGTAGGATGTGGCAATCTGATCCTTAATCAAAGTAATCAACATAATATTTCATGTTAAATATACAATATTTATTCTTATACATATCTTAGAACAAATCATATATGGTTTTGTCTAATTTATTTCAGCACTCCACACCTTCATTACTTTAATAATCTTAATCATATTTCATTAACCTGTTTTACCTAGATCTTCCATGACAATACACCAGGTACCTGCGGATGATAATTCCCTTATTGGTTCTCAATTCTGCTACGTCTTCACTGGGATATACTGCAGACATTTATGTACAAATATGCTGAAACAACAAAGACACTATACTTACCTGAATTTACCAGATTTACCTGGTTCTTTTAATAGATATATGAGAAATTTATTATTGATTTAGTCATTACCCTCTTGCTTGATATCTCTGTAAAATGTGTCAAAAATTTCATAAGGATCCACCAAAAACTGATCAGGTTATCCATCATAACATTAATGTACAGTGTGTCAAAATTCAAAGTGTGAGAAACCTAAAATTAATCTGAACAGTAAGGGGGGTGTTTTGTGACAACCAAATACAAACAGTTAAGGGTTAAAGCTGATTCTCAGTGTCTGTTTACAGCACTGGATTGCATGGAGACTGGGTTTTTGCTGAAGGGAGTCAATTAACGCTGATTCACAGTATGCATTCACTGCACTGGATAGGGTGGTGTCTGTGGTTTTTGCTGAAGGGAGTCAATCAACGGTGATTCTCAGTGTCCTTTACAGCATTCCAGATAGTGTGGAGACTGGGTTTTCTGCTGAAGGGAATCAATTAATGTAAATTCACAGTGTCCATTTACGGCACAGGATAGCCTGCAGACTTGGGTTTTTGCTGCAGGGAGTCCCTGATTCTCAGTGTCCGTTTACAGCACTGGAAAGCGGGGAGACTGGGGTTTTTGCTGCAGGGAGTCAATCAATGCTGATTCTCAGTGTCCCTCTACAGTGCTGGGTAGCCTAGAGACTGGGTTTTTGCTGAAGGAAGTCAATTAACGGTGATTCTTAGTGTATGTTTACAGCACTGGATAGCGTTGAGACTTGGGTTTTTGCTGCAGGGAGTAAATTAACACTGATTCTCAGTGTCCTTTACAGCACTCCAGATAGTGTAGAGACTGTGGTTTTTGCTGAAGGGAGTCAATTAAAGCTGATTCTCAGTGTCTGTTTACAGCACTGGATTGCATGGAGACTGGGTTTTTGCTGAAGGAAGTCAATTAACGCCGATTCACAGTGTCCATTTACTGCACTGGATAGGGTGGAGTCTGTGGTTTATACTGAAGGAACGTTGCAGTTTTGAAACTTCTGAGGACACTTCGCAGGGCAATTCAAATGAGCCTGTGGAAAAAGAAATTAATGCAACACAGACGTTACAAGAAACAGACTTTGGTCTGTGGTCAGCTGAGGCTCTACTCTCCTCTAAAACTATCAACACCCTCACTGAGCAAGACTGTCATGACATCAAAGTTTTGAAACTTCTGACAACCACCAATGTGAGCCAGTTCAATATATCCCTTGGCTAGTGCAAACTATTATTAGTGGCAATTGATAGACTGAAGAAAGCAGACAAGCAAGAGGAAAGGGTGCCTAGCGGCTCCACACAACCACAAGTAAAAGAATCCGAGCTGACGGGTCCAACCGATTTAGCATGAAATCTGTCTCCTCTCGACACCATCTTGGGCAGTCCTGGTTTTGACCGGGCAGAGAGCGACATACAAGCGGTGAGTCTATGGCAAAACCCTGCCTGATACCAGATTATGTGGCTATGAATCCCCAAACCCTAATTCTAAAAAATAATTGTTGGCCATTCAGGAGAATTTAATTTGTCATTAAAACCCAAAGCCCCCAGTAAACCGAAATCGGATTAAATTTTTCCACAGCAGTTGGCTGCCCCTAATAACCATATCCTAGCAGAGGGCATTCTGAAGGGCGATATTACTGGGGCATCCATAAACTATGAAGGCACTGATCGTTCTTTTGCGAAGCCTTGGCTTCTCGATCAACTGGAAAAAGGCTGATGGCCCAAAGTCTTTGATATTTGGGCTTCGAAATAGACTCCCGTGCTTTGACACTGTCCGCTGGAGAATAAACTGCAAGAGTTTGAGACAGAGCTGAGAATCTTCTCTGTCAGATTGCACGCAACATTAAAGCAACTACAGTCTTTAGCGGGCAAACTCAACTGGGCTTCCCAGGTAGTCAAGGGAGGTAGAACTTACCTCAGACGGATTTTAGATTGTATGAAAAATTTGCGCCGGCCTCATCACAAGGCCAAGCTGTCATCTACTGTCCAGCTGGACACAGCTTGGTGGCTCTCCCTAATGAGGACATTTAACAGGAGTGGCCTCAACAAAGGACCCACCACCTATCACGCTGTGTTTACCAATGTGTCTAAACGAGGAGCTGGGCATGATTATATGGTCATGCTTTGGGTTATGTTAGTTACCCCAATGACCTGCCGCTAGCAGCCGACGTTCATGATAACTATAAAGAAACCCTTGTGGTTGTATTTGCGGCAAATTGCTGGGCTAAGCAATGGGCGAACTCGACCGTTACAGTATTATTTGATTACACCACGACAGTTGCATCACTAAGGAAGGGCTCTTGATTAACCCACTAGTCATGGAAGCACACCATTTTCTCTTCTGGCTATTGTTGAGTTTAATTTCGAAATATGGCGCATTTAATACCAAACTTACTCCCTATTTCCAGGTTACACCAGCTTAGTCTTATTTGTGCAAAACATCTTCCATCAATGTGACATAGTCAAAAGGAGGGTCTGGCAAAGACTCAGCCTAACGGCCTTTATAATTTTATTTTTTTTAAGCAGAACAACGTGAGTTGTGTCTCGGGTGACGATCAATTATTCTATCATGACTTTAGTTTATCAACTTTATAATACTACCTACTACAGATTAAATATAATACTATTCATCATATATCTTAGGTTAATCTTGATTTGGAATTTAAATTTTGGACTTATTGTTTTACAATGATTTTATTGTTTTTATCAAACTTGTATGGCGCTGCTGCATTATGAAACAGAATTAGGTTGTAATGAACTTGTAATTCTGACCCATTAAAAAGCTTGTCACCAAATTATATACCACTTACATTTGCCATTTGTGTTTGTGTTTTGTCTCAATTGTGATGGGAGGTGCAATTTAGCCTTTGGATTATGCAAGAGCCCGTTTAACTTCAATAACTCCCATTGGTCTTACTGCTGCATTGTTGTTACTGTCTTCCATGGACGGGTTCTCTAGAGGGTTAACACACCAGCTGTTCATCATGGAACTGAACTGGGGAAGTAAAGTTCACCACACAGGGGACAAGGGGCTTTCCCTTTGTGCATGACATTAAAATTCGCCTGTTCATTCATTTAGTGCTTGTTGCATGTTTCACATTAATAAAGGGAACATTTAAAATGTTTATTTTAATCATTTGCATTCAATAAACCAATAAAACTTTATCTGTGCTACAAATAGTCTAATATATTATGCATTTATATGTTTTGGCAAGAATTTCATGTAGATAATTATATTCAACATTTTGAGAACTGGCTAAAAAAGAACTTGAATGGCTAAAGATTTTAACTTTTCTGGCTATAAAAATAAAGTTTCCAGGGGAACCGCTGCATGCTGATATGATAAGAGAGGATGATAAGATACAATAGTAATATAAAATGTACACACCAACTCCAGTTGTGATGCTAGATCTGCGTTCTGTCCGCACAGCCACAGGCAGATTTCCTGGAGCATTCATGTGTTTCAGAGCTGCTTTAGAGTTCTTGCGATACTTGTCTAGCAGTAAGTGGTATATTGCACTGTTTGTGTCAAATTCCTGATCTTTTACACTCTGAAAAAGAATAAAAACTTGATTAACAATTTTCAGTCTAGGTTTCAGTTTAGTAATTTTTATAAAGCCTATCCCTCCTGTGGAAATGCTCTGAGATCACCTGACATGTAAATATTCTGAAAGTTCACATTTTTCCTTGTAATGTGGTACCTGAAAACAAAGTTTATTTTTCAAAGATACCTTTTTAAAGATAATGGAATATATAGCAGGTATAATCCTTCACTGATAATATACTGGACCATTATTTGAAATGTACTTAATTATTTTTCAAGTACATGTGTGACATGTATATGTACAATGCAAGTACTTAACATTTTGAACCTGGGTCCAAGTACCAATTACAAAAACGTCACTGATGAAATCCTGCCATGGGTGCATACAACACAAAATGATTGTGGGTGGAACCATCAGTCTTGTGTAAAGAAAGCCATCGAAGATATATAGACATGCTAAATTTCAGGCACATACTTCAAATCACTCTTGAGGTATGTGCACAGATGCATGAAATCCAAAAACAATTGTAGCTTGCACCACAAGTCATGTATACAATGAGGCTATCTAATATTTGCAGATATGCAAAATTTCAGGCTGATATATCAAATCCCTCCTGAAAAATAAGCATGTACATACACTGTGCAAACATCATTGTAGTTGGCAACACCAGTCTTGTGTATGAGAAAACCATCAAAGATGCATGGACAAACCAAAATTTCAAGCCAATACATCAAAATTTCCTTGAGTTGGGTCAACTCAGCTATCAGCTGAGGAAGGCAGTTGCCCCCTAAGTCAATAGTGGCTAAGCGCCAGGTGTAGCTACTGCATTAATCATGACCTGTACCTGGCTGCATTGAATAAACTCCTTACCTGTTGCCTAATTTGATTTAGCTGGCAGTCTGCCAAAGCTATAATTAGATACAGACCGAAACTTGGCCTGTTGCCAAATCTGAAACAGTTGGCAGTCTACTAAGTTGTTTATAGATACAGACAAAATCTTGGCCTCTTGCCATATCTGTTTACACATACTGAAAGACTTTGGCTATGATGCTTTTTTAAAATGCTGACATATAAGATTTTTTATAAACAACTGACCCATGGGTCATGACGCTCAGCTGGCTGGGAAGAGATTCGTAAAAGGAAATTTCATCATCTGATTGGTAGTATATACCCATTCAACTGAAGCATCAAACAGATTAACCAACAGGCCAAGATTGTTTCTGTATTTATTTATCTCAAAAATAGAGAAAAAAATGCGTAAAAAATACAGGTGGCTCCACCAGTCTGCAGAAACTAATAAAAAGACTTAATGGTCAATATGCATGCAAAGAATCATGGTGATCTCTGCATTAGTTGTTCAGATACTTCAGCTTTTGTATCAAATTGTTCATTAATTTTAGGGATACTTCAGAGTCCTATAGCTTGAAAAATATGGGAAACAGAGACCTAATTTTAGGTGTCCACAGACACTTTTCATGGGCCTCCTTGCATGACAAGAGTGAAGATTCTGGGTCCAGTTGTTACGATTTGTAACCTGTTGACAGATAACCACATCTTTAAAGGTCTCAAAAAAACAGAAAAAAATTCGTAAAATATTGAAAAAATAGAGGTGGCGCACCCAGTCTGCAGAAACTTATGGACACCTCATGATCAATATGTATGCCAAAAATCATGACCATCAGTGTTGTAGTTTTTGCGATACTGCAGTTTTTGTATCAAATTTTTCATTATTCTTAGGGGTATTTTGGAGCCATACAGCTTAAAGGATATGGGTAACAGAGACCTAATTTCAATTTTCCATGGAGACTTTTCATGGGTCTCCCTGTGTGTCAAGAATGAAGAATCTAGGTCCAGTCTATACGATTTGTGCCCTGTTAACAGATGTTCATATCTTTAAGGGTCGCAAAAGTAGAGAAAAAAATTCATAATAAAACCTGAACAAATATAGGTGGTGCCACCAGTCTGCAGAAACTGATGAAACATTCCATGATCAATATCCATGCAAACAATTATGGTGATCACTGCATTAGTTGTTCAGATACCGTAAAATCTCCACTTAAAACCGCACTTCTGATTAAAACCGCACCCAGACTTCGCCGAAATTCCAGGTGAGACACTGCGAGGGGCTCAAATACTAAGAACCCCCCTTTAAAACCGCACCAACTTTCGCTACGGAATGATTTGACAAAAGACACAATCAAGCTATCATCTAGAAATGAACAAGCGTAGGTTGCGACTCGGCCATTCTTGTCCACTTTAAAATTCCTTGGGCATTTTATTTAAACACATCATTACACTTTTTTGCAGGGTCACTCAAGCATGAAGTTTGGGTAGACGTAAGGGCCGGTGAACCACTGTCTGTTTATAAAGATTTTATATTCCGTGCCGTATTCTTGTTTGCTACTGATTTGTCATTATATTTTGGAAAAAAAATATTCTGCTGATCCATTTCAAGTCACTGTATATTTTAATTCTAAAAGTAATATTTTGAAATCTTAATTTTTTGATGAAAATTTCATTTTCTGGAATTACTCGGAAGATTCAAATCATTTTCATACCGGTTACTTCGGTATTATCATCGTCACATCGTACGTTGACATCGCTCCATGTCACATTTTGCTGGTGCGTTTGAAAACATCGCTTGTCAACTTAACTAAATATCAAAGTAACTGAAGTTACCTTGTCCAGATACGCACGTATAGGAAACATGACGCTTGAAAACGAGTGATTTTAAGGTAAAATTAGATCGGCCAGTCGGGGTAAGCAAGTTTTTTTCCTGAAGAAAGTTTCCGTGTGGGGAGCCATTTTGTCAAGGAAGTGTTCGCGCAAGGCACGCTGGGACGAAATAGGTGGCTGTTCTGTTTACCAACCATCGCGTACAGCCGTTCAAAATATTCTTAGCAGAATACCGGGGCATTTCAGCACATGGCGGCACTCAAACTTGATTTTAAAAACGATCGTCTGCCATTGTGTGACTCTTTACAATGTCAGCTTTTTATTCATTTTACGTTTCAAACAAATAATCATTGCTAAACAATGCCGCAAATGGGTTTAAAGTAGGCTTTTATTTCAATTTAGCTTGATCATGCCCAACGAAGTCGGCCGCTGTTTGTTACAGCAGGGTTGTTGTAAATGTATTATTTGGTGAAAATTACCAAGATTTTATAACAAGTTATATATCACACGAAAACTGATCAGCAATATTTAATTTATAAATAAAAATAATCGTAAATAATACATTAACACACTGCTCCCATGCATGCGAGACTGCTGCTAAGAAAGTTGCAATATTATCGCCCACTTGCCGGCCTAAAAACGATGTCTGTCAGGAAGATATTCAGGAAACCCTTCTAGTATAAACCGCACAGTGCTTTCAGGAAATCAACCTGATTTCAAGATTTTGAATTTCTTGATTAAACCCGGTTTTAAGTGGAGATTTTATGGTACTTTAGCTTTTGTATCAAATTTTCAATTATTCCGAGCTGTACTTTGGAGTGCCATAGCTCAAAGGTTATGGGTAACAGAGACTTAATTTCAGGTTTCCACGGAGACTTTTCATTGGTCTCCCTGTGTGACAAGAATGAAGATTCTAGGTCCAGTCGTTAAGATTTGTACTCTGTTGACAGATAACTACTCCTTAAAGGTCTCATAAATAGAGAAAAAAAAATGGTAAAAATTTGAAAAAATACAGGTGGCGCCACCAGTCTGCAGGAACTGATGGAACACCTCTTGATCAATATGTATGCCAAAAATCATGACCATCAGTGTTGTAGTTATTGAGATGTTGCAGTTTTTTCTATCAAAATTTCCATTATTCTGGGGGGGTAATTGGGAGCCCCACAGCTCAAAGTATATGGGTAACAGAGACCTAATTTCAGGTTTACATGCAGACTTTTCATGGGTCTCCCTGCGTGTCAACAATGAAGATTCTAGGTCAAGTCTTTACAATTTGTGCCCTATTAACAGAAGTTCACATTTTTAAAGGTCTAAAAATAGAGAACTTGAACAATTCGTAAAAAAATTGAAAAATATAGGTGGCACCACCAGTCCGCAGAAACTGATGAAACATCTCATGATCAATATGTATGCCAAAAATCATGACCATCAGTGATGTAGTTAATGAGATAATGAAGTTTTTGTATGAAATTTTTGACTATTCTGGGGGGTATTTTGCGGCCCCATAGCTCAAAGTATTTGGGTAACAGAAACCTAATTTCTGGTTTCCATGGAGATTTTTCATAGGTCTCTCACTGTGTCAAGAATGAAGATTCTAGGTCCAGTCTTTACAATTTGTGCACTGTTAACAGATGGTCACATTTTTAAAGGTCTCAAAAATAGAGACAAAAATTCGTAAAAAATCGAAAAATACAGGTGGCGCCACCAGTCTGCAGGAACTGATGGAACATCTCATGATCAATATGTATGCCAAAAATCATGACCATCAGTGATGTAGTTAACGAGATATTGAAGTCTTTGTATGAAATTTTTGACTATTCTCGGGGGTACTTTGGGGCCCAATAGCTCGAAAGATATGAGTAACAGAGACCTAATTTCTGGTTTCCAAGGAGATTTTTCATCGACCTCTCAGAATGTCAAGTTAAAAGATTCTAGGTCCAGCGGTTATGATTTGTGCCAGGTTAACGGACAGACGGACGACGGACAAAGAGTGATCGCTATAGCTCAGCATGACTGAAAGTCAGCTGAGCTAAAAATGTTTGGAATAATAATAGATGCCTGTTGAAAGCAAGATTCTAATACAGATATATTTTATTCATGGATTTATCTTATTTATCTTGGAAATGGACACCCATTGTAGCTCTGCTTATACACCAACAGTGCCTAGTTTGTTACATCAATTAATCTACTAGCTTTGTTTACCTACTATTAAATGTCCAATAATTCAGCCAAAAGTTAGTTTAGTAAATTTGAACAAAGGTCCCCTAGGAATAATTTTTTGTGCAATGTTACAGAATTTGAAACAACAGTTTTGCAGGAGAAGACTATTGCAGCTCTCAGTTTGATATAGGCTTACTAATGGCCACAAGACCAACTTCAGCTCTCTATGACTCAACCAAAAATCAATGAACTTGATCTATATTTATATAATTGAGAGATTCCTACTTTTAGGATAATTCTTGTGAAAAAAAAACCACTTGGTTTGACTGTTTCATCATAAAACATCTTTAGTGTAGAAACTTAAAGAAGCTCAAATTATAATGTTTTGCCCGTAAAAAACAGGTTGATGTAGGTGGCACCACAAAACCTCAGTTTCAAATATGAGTAATGTGACCAACATTTACCAAAAACTTTGTGATGCTGGCTGCAGCTGTTTGTGTGATTGTTATGTTAGTATGCTTACTTTGCCAAATAACTTTAGAAGTTCAAATTCCTGTAACTTGGCCAAAATTATTGTACCTAAACCATCTGAACAAACTTGAGAGATTATTTCTGGGATTATTTCTGTGAAATATTGAATAATTTGAATTAACAGTTTCAGAGAAGAAGATTGTAAAGTTAATTTTTGCCTTTTCCCTATAGAATCTATGTCACTGCAGATAGTAAAACAAGGCCTACAGGCCTAATGCGAACCTGTGCAAAGTTTGGGAGTATGAATGGAGATTTATTTTTAAAGGTTAATATTGATCCTCTAAGTCCTGCATATCTACCTTAGTCATTATTATTATAGCAAAATGGACATTTCAGACCTGCAAGTTTCTAACTAGGACATTTTAAAACTAGAATATGGGTAGTCGACAAGCGACTGTATCCGCAGAAATCAGAGTGGGATGGGTGAAGTGAGGCATGGATTAAGTGGCAAGGGAAATAGAGTGAGGTGTGTTGCATATTAGCATGGATGTCTGCAGTGTAAACATGAATGTAGGTGGTGCCACCTGTCATAAAATTGAGGAAATTGTCCAGGATATATAAACCTGAAAAATTTCAGGTGGAAAAGTCAAACCACTGCTGAGATATAAGTGATTTTATCCTAAGGCAGATGAACAGATGGACGCTGTGCAAAAATGGCGCCACCATTTTTAGTGTATGTCATAAATCTTTCCAAGGGCTACATTTGTGCAAAGTCTTTGGCCTTATCGGTCAAACGGTTCCTGAGATATGTGGGTTTATGTGTGGAAACAGACGCACAAATGGACGCTGGGCAGAGAGGAAAGGTCAGAGGTCAACCAAAAATGAGGGGGCAGCAGTTCACATGTGACCGATCATAATTCCAAATTTTAAAAATTTCTGCCCAGTGGTTATGGAGGAGTTCTCCGGAAACCTATGCGGCAATGGCGGCAGCGTTGGCGTCTGACTGAAAACATTGTATCCGCAAAACTCTGTTTTTGTGGATACAATGATTGTAGCTGGTACCACCAGTCTTATATACAACGAAAAGATATATAAATATGCCAAATGTCAGACTGATATGTCAAACCCCTCCTTAGAACAAGTGACCCATGGGTCATGACGCTAAGCTGCCAAGCATGACCTGTGACATCATGGACTGAGATTCACAACTTCCAGTCAAATTTTGAAGAACCAATTTGCCAATTTGTTGAAAATTTTCTATGACAACAGAAATATATATCACCTATGTCTGGTTAAAACACAGTGAATTGATGGTCTGAGGAAAATGCATGATTGTTAAGCTATCAGGAACTATTCCAACAGCTTGCTTGAAACCTGTCAGTCTCAAAAGGAACACCACAAAGGGCAAATATAAGATCAAAATATATAGCAAAAATCAAGGAAATACATGCAAGAATTATTGAGAAACAGGTGCTTCTGTATGAATTTTTATTCAATACAAGCCAACTGTACTGCACTTTTATAAATGATGGTAATATTTATTCAGAAATATTTGACCCAATCCTTTACAAGATTACATAAATATACATCCAACTGCATTCACTTTAACTGTTCTTGAGATAATATGATCAAAAGGAATTAAAAGATGGTTGCCTGGTGGCCATATTGGACTTCTGACAAGTCTGAAATCAGACAACAAACATTCTCTAAATCGGACCAAACATTAAAGAAAAATTACTGAAATTGCCCTGAAGAAAGAATTTCTAAGGTGGCTAACTGGCAGACATAATGGATTTCTGACAAGTATGACATTTGATATCCCACATTCTCCAATAAGAGACCAAACTTGGGGCAAATTATCCAGTAATAAATGCCCAAAATAATTCAAAAGGCATGTCCAGGCCCTCATATAAGATTTATAGATATGCAATTGTAAAAAGTGTAAGTCCAATATTTTTATTATCACTCTGCTTTTCAATGGGGTCAGCAGGGTAGGTAAACTGCCAAACCTGAAAGAAAAGAAATGCAGAAAGCATGACTAAGAGTCTTGAAATAAAACAAAAAGCCATCCTAAATCAAGGTACACATCCACATATTATGAGAACAAACACTTGCTTTTATATGTGGTGATATATATTAAAATTTCAGATATCTAGGAAAATAAGTTTATTGATAGGATTCCATAAAATAAATTGCAAAATGTTCCCATCATCTTATAAATCAGTAGCTAAACCTTAATACTATACTCTCATAGTCTTAATGCCTGGCTGAAGCATTCTGACAACAGTGTTTTTGTTATGAAGTAACGAGGTACTTATCACTGAGCCTTATCACTTAATAGGCTGAAACAAAAGGGAGTCATATGTCACCAGTGTCACTCACAATTACAGCCACACAGGTAGATGTACCAGCTGGAGTGGGATGGTTATATATACAAGAAAAATAGAGATGGTCTATAAAATAAGTAATTGTGAACATCCCTGACCTATGACCTTGGCCTTTTGCCCATATATCAACTGGATTCTTTCTAAATGATGGGTAACTACTGACCACTTAAATCTGGTGTAATTACTTGGCAACCAATAGGTGAATAACTTTGACCTGCAACCTTTAACCTGCTGACCAGCTGACCCAAAAATCAATAAGTTATTTATTCAAGCAAAAAGACCCATAAATATGAAGTTTGAGTCAAACTGAGTGATGCATAGATGTGGCATATGTGAAAGACTGAAGGTTTGGGTTGAACAGTTACACTTGAAATATGCTCACAAGCATTTAGAACAATTAAATATTGTGACCTTGACCTTTGACTTTTTGACCTCAACATCAATAGGCTTCTTCCCTTATTGGTAGGTAAGCCATATATGACAGATGGAAGGTACAGATTGAAAAGTTTGCCTGAAAATGATTCCACGCAAGAAGTGGGTGCTGTGAACTTGACCTTTGACCTCAAAATAAACAGGTCTTTTCCCCTGTTGGCAGAGAAGCGATATCAGTGCTGGAAGGTTTGGAATGAAAAGTCTAGCTTGAAATGTGTCCACTACCTTTTCAAAGAAGTGGATCCTGTAACCCTGACCTTTGACCTTGTGACCTCAAAATCTATAGGATTCTTCTCCAACTTAGTAGGTGAGCTATATGTGAAAGATCAAAGAATTGGGATGAAAGGGTTGGCTTAAAATGCATCCACAGGCTTTTCAAAGAAGAGGCTCCTGTGACCTTGACCTTTGACCTCTTGACCATAAAAAAATTATGGTACTTCCCCTGTTGGTAGGTGAGCTGTATGTGAAAGATATAAGGTTTGGGATGAAAATTTTGTCTCAAAGAGTTATTTCTGGGGGGTGCAAACACACCCCATAACTTCGAGAATATAGGTCGCAGTGACCTAATTTCAGGTTTGCAAGGAGATCTTTTTAAAACCTCTAAGACTGCATAGGGTTCATGGCCCTAGCCCCTACGGTTACGATTTGTGCCCTGCTAACGGACGGCCGGCCGGACGGACAGCCGGATGGACAGACGGAAGGACGCCGGACAAAGACCCATCGCTATAGCCCAGCACGACTGAAAGTCAGCTGAGCTAAAAAAGCAGGCGCATACACTGCAAAAGTCAATGTAGGTGGCACCACCTTTCTTGTAAATAAGAATACCATCAAAGACGCATAGACAGGTCAAAATATCAGTCCAATACATCAAACTTTCCCAGAGTTTGATGCACTGGGCTGACAAGGCTTAGGTGAGTAAGGCAGTTGCCCCCAAGTGACCTGTGACAAATTGCTGCCTCAAGCAACTGCACTGAGTGAACTCTTGACCTGCACCTGGCTAGACTGAGTGAACTTTTGACCTGTACCTGGCTGCACTGAGGGAACTCTTGACCTATTGCATAATTTGATACAGCTGGCAGTCTGCCAAAGCTGTAAATAGATTCAGGCTGAACTTTGGTGCCAAATATGATGCAGTGAGCAGTCTTCCAAATCTATAAATAGAATGCAGCTACTATAATGAGTGAACTCTTGACCTATACCTGGCTGCACTTCTTCCAATCTTGGCAAAGTGCCAGCACTATTTATAGAGCTGACATCATCTTGGCTAATGGCCAACATCAAGGCACTGGCAATCTGCCAATGGTAAACCAAGTGCTGCCATCTGTACACAAAAGTGGTCCCTACTTGAAATAACTTTGAAATTTATTTTCCCAATACAAAATGATTTTTCAGCTGACTTTTTATAAAAAAGAAATCAGGAATATATATAAAAGTATTACAGATGTATCCTGAATGCAAAATTAAAATACAGATACATCTCATTGATGGCAAATTCTTGAATTAAGTTGAGGGATACCAATAATTTATAATCCACGTACAGTTGTCTTTATATAGCCACAGTTGTCATTATATAGCTGAATATCCATGATTGTAACATTGCCTGGTATGATGAATAACTTAAATCATAAATCTAAATTTGTTAAAAGCTTTTAACAAAACTTTCTTGTCAATATTAACCAAAGATGACCTGAAATCTAAATGTCTAGTGGCATGATGTAATAGATGCTGATAAACTGGTGCCAGGCTAGATGTAACAGCATCACACAGCTAACATATATGGTAAAATGACTCAATTCAATCTCCATAATTCAGCCAAAAATCATTCATGTGGAACCATTAATGACAATTATTATAAGAATTATTGTAGGGATTATTCTTGTAAAATATTTAACAAACTGGCTTCAGTGGCATCAGTCGAAAAATGTTTCGCAGGTTTATAACTCATATAGGAAGATACAGCAAACTGGCTAAGTTCAGCTTCCCGTAACTCAGCCAAAAAGCACTGAACCAAAACCATTTGAACAAACTTGAATTATCAACATCTGAGGATAATTAATGTGTGAGATTTAAGAATTTGGCCCAAATAAGAAGAAGATCTTTGTAGCCACTGAGCTAAAATGGGCTGTTATGGCATATGACTTAATTCAGCTACCCATAACTTAGCCACAAGTCACTGAAAAGAGACCACTTGATTAAACTTGAGATAGCAATACCCTAGGATCATTTCTGTGCAATAATAAACATTTTGGCCATATGGTTTCAGAGAAGAAATTTTTTGTAGCCCCCAGTGGGATACAGGCACTGATGACCCCGTACAAAAAAGGGCGATGCAGGTGGCACCACCAATACCTCAATTTTTGATATGACCTGTGTGACCAACATTGGCATAAAATTTGGTGATGATAGCTCTAGCCGTTTCTGAGATTTAAATTTTAACATACTTTTTTGCACAATTAACAAAGTTCAACCTCCTGTAACTTGGCCAAAAATCTCCGAACTGCAACCATTCGAACAAACTTGAGAAAGATTGTTCCAAGGATCATTTCTGTGAAATATTGGACAATTTATCTGGACAGTTTCGGAGAAGAAGATTTTTAAAGCTTTTTTAGCTTTTTCCCTATAAAATCTAAGAAAATGGAGTTAGAAAAAAAATAAACAAAATTCGATATAGTTCTTTGGATGACTGATTATTTGCAAAAAATTTTGTGATGCTAGCTCCAGCCATTTTTGAGATAGCTATGGTTAACGTACAGACGACGCACAACATACGACGCACGACACATGACGGACGACGCCCCACCATCGCATAAGCTCACAGGTTCGCTGAAAAACTAGAATATCAGCAAAAGCTGACAAAAGCCCTCAGCCAAAAGAGCAGTATTTATGGGTGGTAACATTAACAAGTATTCATGTAATATTTGTTCTCACATGGATGTATATCTGTACATATGTCTCTTGTTCAACTGGAACTAGAGAGATATGAAGTAACTTTGTAAGTCAGGTCCCAGTCTTCATAAGTCATGCAGCGTTAAGAGATCATCAAGGCCAATGACCATTCACCATTCCAAAACTATCCATCCAGTGGTTCCTGAGAAATTAACTCCTAAGTTCTTTTCTATTTGAAGCTCTGTGACCTTAAAAAATTAGGTCAAGGTCATCCATCTTTGAACTTGACCGAGATTTTGTTGATATATATCAGCACCAAAGAAATGAAATTTCTGTGTTTAATACTTTTGGAGATATCCCGCTCACAAGGCCAAAATTTAAACAAGTGACCCATGGGTCATGACGCTCAGCTGCCAAGCATGACCTGCAACATCATGGGCTGTGATTAACAACTTCTAGTAAAATTGTTGCAGAACCTATATGTTAATTTTGTTTAAATTTTCTACGTTGCCATAAATTCTTATCATATATGTCTGGTTAAAACATAGTGAATGATGGTCTGAGGCGAAATGTATGGTTGTTGAGCTATCAGGAACTAATCCCACAGCTTGCTCAATACCTGTCAGTTTCAAAAGGAATACCACACAGGCCACATATAAGATCAAAATACAGCAATAGATCAAGGAAATCCATGCAAGAATTATTGTGAAATGGGTGCTTCCATATTAATTATTCTATTATTCAATACAAGCCAACTGTACTGAGCTTTCATAAATGATGGTCATATTTATCAAGAAATCTTTGACCCAATGCAAGATTACATTAATATACATCCCACTGCATTCACTTTAATAGTTCTTGAGATAATATATTCTAAAGGAATTTAAAGATGGCTTCCTGGTGGCCATATTGGATTTCTGACAGGTCGGAAATTGAACAACAAACATCATATAAAAATCACAGAATCTGCCCTGACAAAAGGATTTCTAAAATGGCTACCTGGCAGACATAATGGTTTTCCCTGACCTATAACCTTGGCCTTTTGCCCACATATCAACTGGATTCTTTCTAAATGATGGGTAACTACTAACCACTTACAACTGGCTGGGTGTAATTACTTGGCAACCAATGAGTGAATAACTTAGACCTGCAACCTTTAACCTCCTGACCAGCTGACCTCAAAATCAATTAGTTATTTCTTCAGACCCATAAATATGAAGTTTGAATCACATTCAGTGATGCACAGATGTGGCATATGTAGAAAACTGAAGGTTTGGGTTGAACAGTTTCACTTGAAATATGTTCACAAGCATTTAGAACAATATTGTGACCTTGACCTTTGACCTTTTGAACTCAATATCAATAAGCTTCTTCCCCTATTGGTAGGTAAGCCATATATGACAGATGGAAAGTATAGATTGAAAAGTTTGCCTGAAAACGACTCCACGCAAGAAGAGGGTGCTGTGAACTTGACCTTTGACCTCAAAATCAACAGGTCTTTTCCCCTGTTGGCAGAGAAGCGATATCAGTGCTGAAAGGTTTGGAATGAAAGGTCTAGCTTGTAATGTGTCCACAACCTTTTCAAAGAAGTGGATCCTGTGACCCTGACCTTTGACCTTGTGACCTCAACATCTATAGGATTCTTCTCCCACTTAGTAGGTGAGCTATATGTGAAAGATCAAAGAATTGGGATAAAAGGTTTGGCTTAAAATGCATCCACAGGCTTTTCAAAGAAGTTGGTTCTGTGACCTTGACCTTTGACCTTGTGACCTCAAAATAATTATGGTTCTTTCCCTGTTGGTAGGTGAGCTGTATGTGAAAGATGGAAGGTTTGGGATGAAAATTTTGGCTAAAAGAATTATTTCTGGGGGGTGCAAACACACCCCTTAACTTCGAGAATATAGGTTGCAGTTACCTTATTTCAGGTTTGCAAGGAGATCTTTTTAGAACCTCTAAGACTGCATAGGGTTCATGGCCCTAACCCCTACGGTTACGATTTGTGCCCTGCTAACGGCCGGACGGCCGGACGGACAGACGGTAGGAAGACGGACAAAGACCCATCACTATAGCCCAGCATGACTGAAAGTCAGCTGAGCTAAAAATCCTATAAAAATTCTTTTAAAATCAGAAATTTGGAGGTGGCGCCCCCAAACTCATGCAGCAGTTACAGACCATCAACACAAATAATCATAGCATGTTTTATAATAATCCACCCCGTGATTTCTGAGAAATTAGCTTCTAAGTTGTTTCTATAATTCGCTCTCAAATGTCAAAAATAAGTCAAGATCACCCATCTTCGAAATTGACAGAGATTTTGTTTATTTACATCAGCACAGGAGAAATAAAATTCCTATGGTTAATCCTTTTCCAGATATCCTGCTCACAAGGAAAATGTTAACACACACCATTTTTTTCTATAATTCGCTCTAAAATATAAAACAAGGGACCCATGGGTCACATCACTCAGCTGCATTTTGGAAAATATTAGTAACTGCAAAATATTTTTATTTCTTTTGGTTTTTCATGTATATTATCATTAGAAAAGTTATGAGAAAATGGCCCTGCTAAAATGAAACTCTGTAAATTATAGAATAATAGACATAGGCTAAACCATTCAGTGATGCACCAAGGGAACAAATAGGCATACAGTAAGTGTTATATAAAAGTAACATTTCATAAACAAACTAGACATTTCTTGGCACTGCAGGTGCCAGAGTATCCTCAGACATAGTACGCCCCCCCCCCTTAAGAATAGGCCCCCATTTTTAGCAGTTTTAGTTTCTTCAATCTATCAATCCACAATCTTTTGAAGATGTTGGTCCTGTGACCTTGACCTTTGACCTCATGACCCCAAAATCAATTGGGTTCTTGCTTTTTCAATGGGACATATATAAGTCAAGTTTGAAATCAATACATCAATAAAAGCAGGAATTATCATCCAGAAACTAATTTTTTGACAGATAGCTCCTGTGGCCTTGACCTTTGCCCTTGTGACCCGAAAATTGATATGAATCATCCACTATTGGCAAGTGAGCTATGTATTCAAGATGGAAGACCTGGGATGAAAGTTTGGCTTAAAATGCATCCACAGTATCTTTTAAGATGCGAGTCCAGTGACCTTCAGCCTCTAATGCCCTTCTCACACTGGCGTGAAATGATGTGCGCCTAGTGGCACTAACTTCAATGTCTGTTATCTCACAGTTAGCGCCGTTTTATACGCCATGCAAAGTAGTGATGGCGTTGGTTGGGGATAACTGGCGCCAATTTACATGAGTCAGCGTGGGTCACAGCCAAAATCTGCGCCAGTCATCGCATAATATGGCGTTGATCTAAGTTGACTCGCGTTGTTTTTTAACGCCAGCCAACGCCTGTCAACACATACCATAAGATGACAGGCTATGACTCGCGTCTATAGGTGTTGGCAGGGGTTAATATTAGTGCTCGCGCATGCGCGATCGTCTGTGCTGGTTAAGGTCGGCGACTGGCGCTTATACTACATATATAGTGTCTGTTTGGCTGTTTCCTATTGCTTGCGATGTCATCTGTTTTGCCTGTTGGGTGGGAGGAGTCCTTTGACACGTTGGAAGATAACATGTTAGAGGATTTAGCTATTTTGGTCATGCTGAGGTGCTTCAGGAAGTGCAAGGCACGAGACCAACGTCGTCCCAGGACCTGATGGGTCAAGCCCTGGCTCACCCATCGACATCAGCTTGGAGCATACGATGGCTTGATGGTAGAGATATTTTCCCGCCAATTTTTTTAGGTGTTGACCTGTGATGATAGGCGATGACACAAAATGATGGGTGTTGACATGTGCCTATAGGCGCTTAAAGTAAAAAAAATTTTTTAACATTCCCAAAACTTGGCGTAGACCGGGAGAGTAGTGAGGTTACTGGCGATGACCCGGGTTAACCCCTTGGGATAACCGGTGTTGAAGTAAGCGGCACTAGGCGCGCGTCATTTCCCGCCAGTGTGAGAAGGGCATAAGGCTGAGGGCTAAAAAGCTCAATCCTATAGTTTTTTAGATGACTGATTTTTGCATTAATTTAGGTGATGCTACCCTCTACCATTTTTTGGATAGTATGGCCAACAGACAATGGAAGACCCCACACACAGCTCACAGGTTTGCTAATAAAGCAAAATACACTTTACATTTTATAAAGGCAAGTATTTGCAAAATTAAATTTTCTCAGGTCATGTTTCATACAGTCATAGTCAGTTAAAAATTGCTTTCTAAAAAAAGTTTTTCCTGAAAGCCCTGAATTATTTAGTGCATCACATTACAGCAGTACCTGCATGAGGGGACCCCTGTGGGCTACAGCCAAAGTGTCCCACAGGAGATGCCCCTTCATGAGAGATGGGGACATAAGTGGGTGGGGATAATGATTACTTTATTAGGACGTTTTCAACCATGACAGAAAATAACACACAAGGGGGTATATAAAACAATGAACCCATGGGTCATGGTGCTCAGCTGAAGTTGACCTTGAGGGTAAAAAGGTAAATAATAACAAATGGAGATAAAACCTGAGAGGAAAAGGTAATATAGGCCATTACTTGTTGATAAGATTGGTTTGAATTGATGAGTAAGGAATAGATGCAAATAATATTTTTTGATCTGACAATGTGTTTTCCAATGCTGACAAGGGACCCATGGGTCACGGTGCTCAGCTGTTATATATGATCACAAAATATGATTTGGAAGAGGGGGTAGGCAAAGGCTGGTTTTGTGAGGTAATATAAGCTCTATTATGAGTTGATGGTGTTTAACTCAAGTTATGTAAGATTTTGATAATATCCGTTGAGACAGGAAAGAGGATTGATGTCATTAATATTATCTACAGTTGGAAATGGTGTCCTTTCATCACACAGGTTTTGAATTGGCCATAAAACTTTACCTATATTGCAGAAGAATTATTTGAAAAGTTAAACTATTTATTAAAAATTAATAACAAGTACTGTGTCAAGTATAATTTAAATTAATAATGATAACAGTATCACCTGTTTTTTTCATCAAAGATTTTTTAATAATATTGTCAAAATAAATGATTATTAAAATAAAATTATAGAATATATATTCATGAATGCATTTGCATTCAAGTACTAACATTTTTACCTGTTTTCCTATCTTTATACATGAAATTATGGAGTACGTATCAAATACATTTCCAAAGTACTGCACCATGTCTGGTATTTATTCAGTTTCAGCCAAACAAAGTTCTTGAGAATCCAGAATAAACAAATATCACAAAATTAAATAATGATCATAAGTACCTGGTTTTATGAATTTTATTAATATTCAAACAAGCCTACAGGCCTTATGCGAACCTGTGCATTTGGAAATACACCAGGTATAATGCTTCAATGCTGGACCATGACTTCTCATGTATATGAACAATGCAGGTACTAAACATTTTGAATAAGAAACAATTACACAAACATCACTGCTGAAATTCTGGCATGGGTGCACACAACACAACTAGGGACCCATGGGTCTCAACCCTCAGTTGAATTGTCTATAAGGATATTTTGAAAGAAATTTTTCAGAATGACAGTCCTGTGACCTTAACCAATGACCTTGTAACCAAAAAATCTTAGAACTTAATATCCTTGAACTTGCAGCATTAGGGTTATTGTAACAATTTTTTATAAAGTGACCTTGACCTCTGACCAGATAATCTCAAATTCTACAGGTTTCTTCACTTTGGGCAAGTAAGCCATGTGTGAATGTTGGAAAGTTCAGGATGAAAAGTTTGATTTACAGTGCATCCACAATCTTTTTTTTAGATGTGGCTTCTGTGACCTTTAACTTAGATCGCTGGACCCTGAAAATCAAAATGAATTTATAAATGTGGTTGGTCATTATTAAATCAAGTTTGAAGCCAGTCTGTCTATCCAAAGCAGAATTATCATCCATAAACTAATTTGTGAATGGATGGGCCCTGTGACCTTGACCTTTGACCTATGACCCAAAAATCAAACAGAATCTTTCCCTAGTGCAGGTTAGCAATATCTTGAAGATGGAAGGTTTGCGATGAAAAGTTTAGCTTCAAATGCATACACATTCCTAAGTGGTGGGCCATTTATAAGTTAAGTTTGAAACCAATATATCAAACTTAACTGGAGTTATCATCTGGAAACTAATTTGTGTGGATGGACGGATTGACAGACAGACAGACATACAAACAGACAGACTGACAGACAGGGTGATTAGTATAGGGCATCCACTTGTGATCAATAAACACACCAGGTTTTGGGACACCAGATGTAATGACAGCTGAGAAACTGACATGATTGTTGTCATTTTATAGTAAATATATAGAAAAATATTTGTTAAAATAGGAAAACCACCACGTTTCAGGAACTGACAAAACTAGACATGGTCAATATCCAAGGCAAAATCCATGCATCAATTATCAAGATATTGGAGGTTTTGTATCAAATTTTTTTACAATTCTGGGGGGTACTTTCAAGCCCCATAGCTCGAAGGAAAAAGGTCGCAGTGACCTAATTTCAGGTTTCCTGCTAATGGACGGCCGGACGTCTAGACGGACGATGGACAAAGCGCCATTCCTATACCTCAGTTGACTAACAGCCAGCTGCGCTAAAAATGATTGTAGCTGGCACCACCAGTCTTGTATACAAAAAGGTTTCAGAGATATATACATATGCCCAAGTTCAGACTGATTTATCAAACCCCTCCTGAGGAATAAGCAGGGACACACACTGTGCAAAAAATTATTGTAGGTAGCACCACCAGTCTTGTATAGGACAAGTATACGATAATTAAAATACGATAGGTATAAATATGCCCAATTTCAGGATGATATATCAAATTCCTCTATAGAAATAAGGAGGCACAAAAGTCACACACTGTGCAAATGTCATTGCAGGTGGTGACACCTGTCTTGTGAACGCGAAACCCATCAAAGACACATAGACAGGTCAAAATATTAGGCCAATACATCAAACTTACCTTAAGTCTGATGCATGGGGCTGACCAAGCTTAGGTGAGAAAGGCAGTTGCCCAGAGTGAACTGTGACAAATTTGCTAGCTCAGGCTACTGCACTGAGTGAACCCATGACCTGCACCTGGCTAGAATGGGTGAACTTTTGACCTGTACCTGGCTGCACTGAGTGAACTCTTGACCTGTTGCCTAATCTGATACAGTTGGCAGTCTGCCAAAGCTATGAATATATTGGCTCCACATGCAGCACTGAGGGGCATGACACCCATGAGGTGATCACACCCATGAGGTGTTCACATGTCACCCATGAGGGTATCACATGCCTTGTGCTTGGCAGCACTGACTGAACTCTTGACCTATATCTGGCTGCACTGAATGACCTCTCAACTATTGCCAAATCTGAAACAGTTGGAAGTTCTTTAACCTATGTTAATATACAGACACAATCTTGGTCTATTGGCAAATCTGTTTACACATACTGAAAGACTTTGGCTAAAAAGCATTTTTCAAGCTGAAATATTCATAAACTTTTTATCAAAATATCTAGAAAAAATAAAAGATTCAGTTTTTTCATTGTTAAAGGTCCATAATTCTGCCAAAAATCATTCAAGTAAACTTGAACAAAGGCCACCTAAGAATAATTTTTGTGCCATGTAACAGAAGTTATAACTTAAACAATAATTTTTTAGAAGAACAGTTTTGCAGTCCTCAGTTTGAGTTAGACATAATAATGGCCACAAGACCAACTTAAGTTTTTCTGATATGATTGAAAGAACCATGTCCTACGATAATTCTTTTGAAAAATTGAACGATTCAACTTGACAGTTTCATCATAAACATTTTAAGCTGAAAGAGGCTAAAATTATGAGATTTTTGCCCATAAAAAACAGGTCAATGTAGTTGGCACATCAAAATCTGCAACTTCAAATATTAGCCATGTGACCAACATTTGCACAATACTTGTTAAAGCTAGCTTCTGTCATTTCTGAGATAACTATGTCAGTATGCTTACTTGGCCAAATGACCGTTCAAATTCATTTAACTCTGGGATCATTTCTGTAAAATATTGAACAATTTGGCTGGACCGTTTACAAGAAGACTTTTAAAGGTTTTTCAGCTTTTCCCCTATAAAATCTAAGTAAATGCAGATAGCAAAAAAACATAAGCTGAATCCCACAACATTTGATATGTGACAGATAATTGCATAAAATCTGGGGATGGTAGCTCCTGCAATTCCTAAGAAATTATGGGTTGATATACAGATGATCAATGTCCCCCGTACAAAAAAAGGTCAATGCAGGTGGCGCCATGAATACCTGAATTTCATATATGACTCATGTGACCAACACTGGCATAAAATTTGGAGATGATAGCTCTGGCCATTTCTGAGATTGTCATTTTAGTATGCTTTTTTGGACAGATGACTAGGTTCAACTTCCTGTAATTCAGCCAAAATTCACAGAACCATTTGAACAAACTTGAGAGAGATGGTATAAAAGATTATTTCTGTGAAATATTGAACAAATTGGCTTGACCGTTTCAGAGGATAAGATTTTTTAAAGTTTTTTTAGCTTTTTCTCTATAAAATCTAAGAAAATGCAGATTTTTTTCAGATGGCTAATTTTTTGCATTAAATTTCATGATGCTAGCTCAAGTCATTTTCGAAATAGTATGGGTTAATGTATACCTGTGATTGTAAACATTACCTGGCATGAG